>CM076682.1:102268428-102640928 GCA_038501925.1 Xenopus petersii
TTTGCAAAAGCAACCTGGCAGTGTAAAAGTTCTTTTTAAAATGTCAGTCAATTCTGAATGACTGCTAAAGGGAGCAACTACTCTAAATACATAAAAGGCCTGATTTCCACTGTAAAATGATCCAGCAGCTGCTGCTGGAACACTGCTCCCAGCATTCCCTCAACAAGGAGCCAATTATTTTATGTCACTGAAGAGAGTCTACTGTTTTTGTTTTACTATATAGTAAACATTTTGAAAAAGCATACAATATACACTTTCCTGATTTCAGACCCATTTTGAACGGAACTGTCGCTCTGATGATTGTGCAGCTGATTTGAATCTAAAAGGAAAGCTTCTTCTGTCAAGGTAGGTTACAAGTTTTATATAAATTTCAAAATATGTTTTCTGTTGTTTTCTCTAGGCAAGTATAATAGTGGGTTTTAATATATTAGAAACCCTATTTTGATGTTTCCGTTCTAAAATTAGCAGCCAGATGTAACAAAAGATACTTTGTAGCTGAGCAGCTTCCTAAGAGTTTCATGGTGTTTGCTTTGAATGGAAAGCTAAATAAATAAAATAACTAAACCTTTCATGATCTTATTTTGTGGGGCTTATATCATAGAAGTACTTACAGACACAAAACCACTGTACAGTAAAGACTTCTGTCTAAATTGTTTTGCTCTAATATTCTTGTTGAACCAAGTGATCTGCTAATGATCAGGCATTGCAAGTGCAGGCATTGCTTTGTGTACTGTGCAAGCCTGAAGTTCAATTAGAGGATATTCTTGTAACTATTATTGTACAAAAACACACGATTTATCTCTAGCTTTGACCATAAGTAAAAAGGGGCCTGGCTAAAGCGGATCACAAAAGGCCACTGGTGTAATGGCTCAGTCTAACTCATAAATGTATATTTTATGAAGGTTCCATGAATGTGTTGAGTTTTGCTTTCTGACATATAAGAGCTTAGCTCTGCTTTTATGTACACAAGGTATAGATTTTACAACTAAATTACACTGTGCACATTGCACATAATTTACTCTATTCACTCTAATTTAAAATTGTATTCTTGAACCAATACATATATTATTTTTTAGTTGTAATTCTGGTGTTCAGGCAGCCATCTCAGGTAATTTTGCCTGGGCATGTGCTCTCCAAAAGAGACAGCACTTCATTATGGAACTGATTTCAGACAGGCTATTGTTATTGTTAACTTCCCATTGTTCTGATACTGGGTTGCTGAAGGGTAAGGGTGCTGCAGTAAAGAGTGACTGAAGTTTATTAGAGCACAAGTCACAAGACTGAGGGCACCTGGGAAACTGACAACATGGTAGATTTCAAAATTAAATATAAATAAACATGTCCGATTTCAAAATTAAATACAAATAAACGTGTCTGCTCATTTGCAAAACTGATTTCAGTGCACAATTCTGCTGGAGCAGCACTATTGTGTACTGATGTGTTTTGTAAAAAAAAAAAAAAAGTTTAAACAAACTCCATCAAATTTACAGATGCTAACCTGTGTCAGACAGACTTTTGTTTCAGCTGCTGTAGTATTAGGAATGGGGTCAAGACCTAATAGGCTGTTTGCATCAAAGCTTCAACATGTCAGGTCTCTGACCCACCTGTTAGCCCATAACACTACTACTGCAGCTCTCATGGGAGAAAAGGGGTCACACATTGGTAAGTAAAATTAGCCAGAATGGAGGCAACGTGTTAGTCATATCATATAAGCATTCTAAAGTGATACTTACAAGTTATAAAAATCTGAAATGCATCAGGAGAAAAACTAAAACTAAAGATCTTTACAATGTGACAATATTACCCCTGAAAAACTATTCAGTGATTGTTACATATCACGGACTGTGACACTTGAGAAATTCCAAAAATGACAGCTACATTTAGGCTCATAAACTATTTTTACAACACCACTTGCATTTTTTTTAAATTTGGGAGTGGGAGTTACATATAAAGATCCCAGTTGGCTGCTTAGTCAGTAGGTTTCTACATAGTGTTTTTGATTAAAAGGAACAGTAACACCAAAAATGAAAGTGTTTTAAAGTAGTGAAAATATCATGTACTGTTGCCCTGCACTGGTAAAACTGGTGCGTTTACTTCAGAAACACTACTATTGTTTATATAAACCAGCTGCTGTGTAGCAACAGGGCAGTCATTCATAGGAGAAAAGGCCCAGGTTACACAGCAGATAGCAGATAAGCTCTGTAGAACATAATGATGTTATCTGTTATCCACTATTTAACCTTATAGCGTCATATAGTCTTTTTTTAATTTCCGCCATTGCTTGTTTGTATGAACTATAGTAGTGTTTCTGAAGCAAACAGTTTTACCAGTACAGGGCAACAGTGCATAATATTTTTACTACTTTTAATCACTTTTTGGTGTTACTGTTCATTTAAGTCCTCTTTTGACTGACGGTTTTCTAATTGCAGTGGGTTCATACAAGAGCCTTCATTGCTTACTTGAAATGTGGAATAATTGGCTGGGGCACAATACCACAGATAAATGTATTCTTGTGTACAAATGAACACTCATACTGGGTGGCAGTTGCAGACATTGATCATCTATTGGAAAATACATCTAAAACTGGTCACACTGAGGCATTTAAAACTAGTCATCTATTCTTACTATTGTAAATAATTCACTGTTGGTGATGACTAATCTCTGACCGTTGCGCCACTGGAAGAAACTGAGAACATGTCAAATAATCAGAGAAATACGAAGCAAGGCAAGATCAAAGTTTGAAGTCAGATTGTTATTATGTTTATAAACTAAATCTAAGTCATTCTTAGAAATGTAAATGTGCATTTAATAAGGCAAGATGAAAGAACCAGGCAACACATTGAAAAGATGTCTTATACACTTAGGGGCTTATTTATAAAGCTGTGTAAAAATGATTGAAATGATTTACACCGGTAAAATAGTGTAAAAACTGACGTAAAATAATGGCATATTTATAAAGTGTAACCAATTTTTTTTGGTCTCAGATGTATGGTGCAAAATGCTGAATCTGTTCATTCCATATATTTTATACTTCTCTTAAAGGAGAAGGAAAGGTTAAAACTAAGTAAGCCTTATCAGAAAGGTCCATCTAAATATACCAGTAAACCCCCAAAGTAATGTTGCTCTGAGTCCCCTGTCAAAAGAAACACTGCATTTCTTTCCTTCTATTGTGTACACATGGGCTTCTGTATCAGACTTCCTGCCTTCAGCTTAAACCTCATTGCCCTGGGCAAGCGCATGCTTAGTTTGCTCCTCTCCCCCCCCCCTTCTCTACTGTAATCTGAGCCCAGAGCAGGGAGAGACTCATGCAGGAAGTGATGTCACACCCCATTTATACTGCAGCTCCTATCCTAAACAAACAGAGAGTTTCTAGAGCTTTTTACTCAGGTATGGTAAAGCATTCTACAGAATAAATATAGCATTCTAGCTTGCACTATTGCAGCTAATCTATTGGCAATAAAATGCCTCCATAGCTTTCCTTCTCCTTTAAAATAGCTTTACACAGGTTGATAAATGCTGCTGACTTGGCCCCTCCAGACCATGTCAGCAGCATATAGGCCTGTGTAAGGGGCCTTCTGCCTGAATGAGCTGTGCTCAGCAGTCAGAGACAAGGTACAAAGTGCAAGAAAGTAGACACCTTTGCCCCATACATAAAAGAATTGTTCAGTATCTGGGTAAATAGATAGGCTGTGCAAAGTAAAAACAAGTTTTCAATATAGTTACCGTAGTTAGCCAAAAATGTAATAAAGGCTGGAGTGACTGGATGTCTAACATAATAGCCAGAACACTACTTCCTGCTTTTCAGCTCTTTTGGTTTCCACTGATTAGTTACCAGGCAGTAACCAATCAGTGACTTAAGGGGGCACATGGGTCTTAAGTGTTTGCTTTTGAATTTGACCTGCATGCTAAGGATCAATGGCAAACTCACAGAACAGTTATGTCCCATGTGGTCCCCCTTAAAGTTGCTGACTAACTCAGAGTTAGAGAGCTGCAAAGCAGGAAGTAGTGTTCTGTTACACATCCAGTCTGTAATAAAATTACCTGTGCAGCGGAGACACCCGCCGCGTGGTTCTTAGGCGCCGGAGCCAGCGCCGGAGCCAGCACCATCTTGGTACTTAGGATGCACGCGGTGCGAAAATACACGGTCCTTGACACAAATCCTTCCCCTGTAAAAGGCCCATTCTGACTGCTGACAGATGCCCGTGATAGAACTTGATTTCTAGTGGTTTCCTGAGCCTTGTGCATCTGATCCTGTATCTGTTTGTCCTGATTATCCGGTTTTAACTCCTGCCTGTTCCCTGACTTCTCCGCATTCTGTATCCTGACCCTTGCCTGCCTACGACAACTCTTCCAGCTTAACCCCTTGATTGACAACCCGGTTTGACCCTTGCCTGCCTGACGATTCTGATATCCGCCTGCCTCGACCCAGCCTGTCTGACCATCCTTCTGCCTAATCCTTTTGTACCATGACCTTCGGCCCAAAAGACTTTGCTAACAGCCGTGCCCCTTTGCCAGCCAGAACATCTCTCCTTGTACCCCTCGTTAAGTCCAGGTGGCACCCAAGTAAGCTGAGGGCTCCTCCTGAAGCCCAACAGTGGTCACACTACTGGTGAAGCCGAGCCAAGACCAGGGTGCTTGGCACTTGTTCTGGTATTGGGTGCCAGTCGTGACACAGACACTCCAGCCTTTATAGATAATATTTTTGACTAACTAACTATATCAGAAACATTTTTTATTTTGCACAGCCTATCTATTTACACAGTTTTTATTTTTACACTGAACTGTCCCTTTAATACAGGAGGTAGAGAGCCTCTGACCCTTGTCATTAGAATTATTTGTAATAAAAACAGTCACAGTGCCCACTGGTTAAACTTGGCCAAACAGCTTTGTGATAAAAAGGAGGAAGACTTTATACCATTTGATCACCAGAGGAAGACGTAACCATTTAATCACTGTTTGCTGTCCAAGGTCAAGTCTATCTATAAGTTTTCAAAATGTAGGCAAAAAATCGAAAATTGCTGTACTTAACATTACACAATGTTTTCTAGAAAATCGTTTATTTGTTGCAGTGCCACTTGCAATTTTTCGATTGTTTGTCATACAAAAACCAATGTCCTTCTGCCCAAATATATGAAAGGTACCAATTGTCAAACAAGTGTGTTAATATTATTATGAGCTCCCTTTGTCATGTTTTCTCAATGTTACTGGTTGGTGGAAATTGCAAATAAAAAAACGGGAAAAGACTAATCACTAATTAGTTGCTATTGATTACTACTCAGGTGCAAATTTGTTTGCACAGTGTCCGACTGGGGGAGACGGGCCCATAGGAAAACCTGAGGTAAGGACCTGCCATTCCGGACGTCTTCTGCACATTGTCCCCTTCCCCCCAGCAAAGGCCATACAACTCGGACACACTGCGCCATACCACACCAGAATGATTACCTGCCACCATATCTGATAATTGCCGTAGCCAATTATCGTCCTGTGTATTCTGCCCCTCCCCACTCTACACCACACAGTCAGTTGTGTCGGATCAGTGGGGCCAACAGGGTTTTATCCTGGTGCTCTTTGTGCCAACCTTAAAAAGTGTTGCATACACAGAGAGGTGTGTGCGTGTTCTGGGTTTTTTTTTGCACTACATTTTATAAGCACCAAGTGAAGCACTTGTCAGGCAGGTGCAAGTCGTGGGAGCACAGGTGTATTGGTACTTGTTCTCGATGACATAGGGTAAGGTACTTTTTCGCCTCTGTATCAATTGAAAATAAATGTTTACACTATACTAGACTTTACATTACATCTAATAGGAGTCAGGTTTTACAGAACTATATTAAACCCTTAGAAAAGGATTCATGATCAAAGTCTTCTGCCTGTGAGAATGGGGCATGCTGGCTGTAATATTCTCCAGAATTTGTTTTCAATAGTATTCCTTCACTTTGATAAATGAGGTGATATTATACTAAGCCAGACTGATAAACTTGTGACTAGAATACATAAACTATAAATTTTACTCTGCTTAAGAAATGCATTCATTGTTTTCTTTACAAAGTATTTTTATGTTTTACTATAGATTAAATGAGCTGGCTGCTATTTTTCTGGAGATATGTTAATGTGATTTTTACAGAAAAAAAGGGGGGGGTAATTCAAGATCAGAGCATAAAATGTGTCTGGGATGATGTATTTAAGAGCTGCTCAGACAAACAACTGTTATTATTAGTAAAAACATGTATTTAAAGCACCAGCATATTCAATAGTTCTATAGTTCTATACAATAGATTGGTGCAATGTTTCATCTATTTTTTTTAATGGTGATGCTAAAAAATTATTTGGCACAACTTTGAAGTAGACCTGTCACCCACATATAAAAAGCTGTATAATGAAATTATACATGAAATCTAAACAGGCCCAGATTTGTGGAAAGGCCACTTAGGCCCGGGCCTAGGGCGGCAGGATTTTAATGGGGAGGGGTGCTGCCCAACGACACCCACATTGGTTCAAAAACACTGGGGATGCGCTGGAGATACAAGCATTTTTTATATTTCCGGTGTGCCAATCCCCATTGTTCCAGTCCAGATGATGAAAATTTGCACGAATAAAGGATAGTGGACAGGGGCAACGAACGGCAGTGGGCCTAGGGGCGCCCACTATGTAAATCCGGCCCTGAATTAAAATTATTTTTTTCAATAAAACATCCATACCTGTTAAAAAAAGGTGTCTAAATATCTGAGCTGTCAATCATATATTGCCGGTCCTGCCTCTATGCCTGTGGCATATACAGTAGGTGGGGCAGTCAATTACTTTCACTTTCTATTCAGCACTTCCTAGATGTCATTCATCTCCTCATATTCCCCCTCCCTTGTCACCATCTGTTTGTGTATCCGGTGTATGGTCATGGGCATCAGGTGCCAAATTCAGGCCCTAAATGAGATATTGTTATGATGCAAAACTTGCCTTAATAACAGCATCCACAAAATGGCACCTGCCTGCTTGCTGTGATTGTGAAGGAAACAAAATTTAAATAATAAATATAGTGTAAATAAGTTTATTTTGCTCAACTAACATTATAGAGAGGGATTTGGAATTATTTCTTAGGGTGACAGGTCCCCTTTAAGGGCTGTTGTACCACTATATAGCATGGTAGGAGCTTACTTACAGCAAGTATTTAACTGAAAACTATTATTGGTGCAGTTGCTAACTGTTCTTTCTTCTATAGGTGTATTTTGTGTCCTCCTATTAATCTATATGTAATGTATGTGGCACGATCGCCGGCCGGAGCAGTTCCAGGAGCTCCGGGCAGCGTGTCCTTCCCTGCCGGCGTTGCTTCCAAAATGGCGGCGCCCAGGGCCGCCATGTGGGTAGCGGCGCCGGCGCAATGACGCCAGTGATGTCACGTTGGCGCCAAATTCAAATATTTAAACGCTACCAAGATGCCAGAATGGCACCCAAGTATAGGATTAATTTCCTGCATGTTTCCTGGGTATCCTGTGTACTTGTTTAAGACTGTATCTCGCTTCTGATTGTTGCCTGACCCCTTGCCTGGACTTTGGACTTCGCTTGTTATTCTGCCTGCCTTTGAACTCCTTGCCTGGACTCTGATAATCCGTTTGATTAACCTTTTGGATACCGCGACCTTGATCCCACAGTGGGCTTCCACCTTGATCCTGACTACCTCCCTGGAGGGAGCTCCCGGCTCCCTGACAGTATGCCAACCAAGCATTGTTTGTTGTGTTTGTGTTACCAATAGGTCATGATGATGAGTAGTGATGTGTGAATTTATTCAGCAAGTGCAAATTCACAGGGAATTTGCCTGTTTTGCCGGCAGTGAATACATTCGCAAATTCACAGTGAAATTTCGTTGGTTTCTCGTTTTCGACGCGGCTTCAAAGGTTTTTCATCGATTCACGGACGCCCATTGACTTTAATGGACGTCTGCATCAATTTTGATGCTGGTGAATTGTCGTCAGCGTCAAAAACAGTACAAATTCGCCCATCACTAATGATGAGTAGTGAAGAGCGAATTCTTTTTCGCCTGTTATAGATTCACTGCAGAATCCTCTGTTTTGCCTGTGGCAATTTTTTTTTTCTTTAGATGGGTGGATGGGATTACATGGGTGATCACTCTATGGCATCACAGATATTCCTTTTCCCACTATGGACCGGCATTTGCCCGAGCACAATTTTTCTGCAAAAAACAGTTGGGACATATTGGAAAGGAGCTTATCTAAAAAGGTAGGGCAATGTAAATACTATTGCAGATTTTAAAATTTCCTTAAATACAATGAATGGAATTCTGCCTTCCCATAAAAGCGGTTGTTCAACTTTTGAGATAACTTTTAGGGGCAAATTCACTAACCTCAGTAAATTCGCCATTGAAGGCTTCGCTCACATCGTAATACTTCGCCAGGCGTAGATAAAAATCTGAAGTTGTGTCCAGGGCGCCAAACTCTGGCAAAGTTGTGCTAGCGTTACTGCACCAAGCTAAGCGAAGTTGCGCTAGCGTTGGCTAATTTGCATACGGCGGGAAGTTAAAGTTAAATGGACGTATATCTTGCAGCAAATACATTACATTACACAAGCCCAGGGAAACCTTAATAACATGAAATAGAGTTGTTATAATGCCCTACACATGTGCCCACTAAATAGTTTATGTGCCATATGGTAGGAAATGTATGGGGGAGCCCAGGTACCCAATAAAAATGTATGGACTTTTGCAGCCTATCACCCTGAAAAAGCTAAAAGACACCAGCGTTTTTTGGGACTTAGAAAATTTTTCAGCTAAAAATTGAAGAAGCCCTATACATTCCATTGCACTTCACCTGGTCTGAGCTGGCGAGTCTGTTGGAACAGGTAGCATTCAGTAAAATGTGCATCTTTGTGAATTTGAGAAATAACGTTGCCTGGCGTAAGAGTGCAAAGTAGAGATAGAGTCTCCTTCGCTAGCGAAGTTACGCCAGTGCCCATTAGTAAATCAGTACTTTATCAGTACATTAGTAAAAAAGTACTGAAATGACGTCTTGCTGACAATTTTTGCTAACGTTAGTCACTTCCCCTTTAGTAAATTTGCCCCTTGGTATGATGTAGGGAGTCATATTCTGAGATAAATTGCAATTAGTTTTCATTTTCATTATTAAAGGTTTTTGAGTTATGTAGAGTTTTATTCAGCATCTCTTCAATTTGCATTTTAAGCAATCTGGTAACTAGGGCCCAAATTACCCTAGCAATCATGCATTGATTTGAATAAGAGACTGGACTATGAATAGGAGAGGACCTGAATTGAAGGATCAGTAATAAAAAGTAACAATAACAATACATTTGTAGCCTTACAGAGCATTTGCTTTTTAGACGGAAGTCAGCGACGCCCATTTAAAAGCTGCAAAGAGTCAGAATAAAAAGACAAATAACTATAAGACTATAAAAAAAATATTGAAAAACCTATTGAAAAGTTGCTTAGAATTCTTCTATAACATAATAAAAGTTACCTTAAAGGTGAACCACTCCTTTAATGGTTAGCATATCTTAAAAAATTTAATTTTGTGGGGAAATGGCAGAATAGATAAAAAGACATTCACCAAAAAGGGGGCTTGATAGTTCTGAGAACAGCAGATTGAAGTAAAGCTCCCCATAGACGCGACGATTCTTCTTGCCGAACGACCGATTTTAGGGAAGCCCGACCAATCCTTCGAAATTATCGTGTGGTTAGTGGTATTCGAACGATAGCACATCTTACGATTTTTCGTCCGACATCTGTCGGGAAACTGATCGGCCAGGTCAAAAAATCTTTGTCGGTCCCAGTGCAATGTATCTATGTTTGCAGGGCCAAGCAGGCAGCTCCCCTTTGTTTTCCTGGCAAATTGGTCTTTTTAGTTGATGGTAAATTCGTACGATCGTACGATCGTTCTGAGAAGATCGTGGTCTCACGATCAGGATCTGATCTTTTAAAAATCTCAACATCTATGGCCAGCTTAAGAGTTATTTAAAGTGGCATGAGTGGTATTACAGCGGTAGGAGTTACAGTGCAACCGTTTTGAAATAAAAAACAACAAAGTGATATAAAAGTGATACCTTTCAATGAAATTATTTCCTATTGGTGTATCCAGTTTTTTATTGGTTACAGTGAATCATTGGTGTGTATTTCTCTTTCTCAGACTTTGCCCAGTCTCTCCTATATACAGTCCCCCTGTTATGCATTTAGTGCATTGTATAAATTACACCACATTGGAAGAAGAACAGTATTAGGGTTAAATTACACACCTTGCCAATGCTTGCAAACATTAGTGTTTAATAATTCAGATTTGCTCTGGCATTTAGCTTATAAAACGTATTAAGTAGCACCAATTCCGAATTATTGTTGAGAAATAAGTGTTTATGTATCTGGTATTATAGAAAGTTGTGCAATGAAATAAACTAAACCACTTTATGACTTTGCAGCCAGCTTGGGAGATTTATAGCAGATGCCAAAGCCAACCGGTATGCTGTGCACATACAATCACTACATTAACAGTATATAATGGCATTCAGCTTGTCAATGTCACTTCTTACAGGGACCCCAGCAGTTCTTGTCTTCTTCATTCTGTACAAGATTGATTACTTCCATGTGTCCCCTTTAGAATGAACTGAGCATCCATGCTAAGTATTACACATTCTACTATTTTCTTTAGCTTTAATAGTAATATGGCATGAAATACAAGCCTTAACAGATGAAACTGATTTGGACCAGGTCTGCGAATAAAGCTTTCCATTATAATGAAGTCAGTGGGGGAGGATATCTGTGATAATGTGTATTACAGTAAGAAGAACAAAGGAGTACTGCTATGGTGAGCATACATGGCTTTTCCCTCTGATCTGTTATATGAGCCTCACTAATTTATGGCATCATTCATTTTATTGATTCCAAAAGTCTGTGAAAGTAAGTCTTTTTTAATTATATAATTAGAGTTATGTTTAAATTTGGCCATTGCATTGCATGTTGTGGGAGCCATATTTCTCATTCATGCAATCCTTTTATTATACCTCTTAAATTACGTTTCCCTAGATGCTGGACAAAAGCCCATGTATCTAGTTATATTTGCAGATCCAGTGTTATTGGCCAAGAGGTGTAATGACCACTTCCTACCACACTTTAATATAGTGTTTGGAAATGGGTGGATCTTCCTCTTTGGCTGCTGGTGTCCTGATCAACTGGTCGTTCCCATTGAGCCTGGGTACACCAAGGTCCAGTAAAGCCATTTGCCCTAAAGGGACCTGTATCTTTAGTGACTGAGTCGGGAACCAGGGAACCCCGTGAACAAGGTTTAGCTAGAACAGGATAGTTCTGTACTCTCTAGGAGAGTAGAGAGCTTAACTAGAAGGAACAGTTGTGTGCTCCATCAAGGATCTGTAGCCAGGCGCAACTTCATCATCATTTATCATCATTTATTAATATAGCGCTGTCAAGATACGCAGTGCAACTTCGCCACACTTCGCCGCACTTCGCCAGGGGTATTTTCGCCAGCACTCTGCAAATTCACTAAAATCCGAAGTTGCGCACAGGGGTAGCGTAAGTATGCGAAGTTGCGCTAGCGTTAATTCGCCAAGCGAAGCGAAGTTACGCTAGCGATGGTTCATTTGCATACGGTGCCAAATTCAAATTTCAATGGAGGAATACATATCAGCACTACAAATGCCTAGAAAACCTTCAAAACATCAAATAAAAATTTTATTTTGCCCTACACATGTGCCCACTGTATAGGTAAGTTGCCATGAGTCAGGAAATGTAGGGGGGAAGGAGGGGAGCCCCAAAAAAACTTTTAGATCTTTTTCAGCCTATCACCCATAATGTAGAAAACACGCCAGCGTTTTTTGGGACTTTTTTTGAAGCAATCCCTATCTACCCTATTGCGCTTCGCCTGGTCTGAGGTGGCAAAGGAAGTCTAGCGTAAAAGGTGGCGTAAAGAACAATGCGCATGTTAGTGAATTTGCATAGTTTAGTTCGTTGCACAAATTCGCCAGGCATAAGGGTGCGAAGTTACACTAGCGAAATTACGCCAGCGTTCATTAGTCAATTTGCGAACTACTGAAAATGCTAAACGCTAGCGAATTGACGCTAGCTTTCGGCGCTTCGGCGCTTAGTGAATTTGCCCCATTGTGTTTCATGTATTAGGCGCTTCATTAGATGAGACCAGCAGAGATCTTCTCACTCCCACATCACATGATGATACTAGAGGATAGCTCACATTATAACCCGAATTAACACTTAAACCCCCTCATGTATTAAGATTGACATTGCAATATATATTTAGCGAATGACTGCATCAAATCTTTAATGATTTGCCCAGTATCTACCATTATATTTGATTGCCATATCTTTTTACAAGTGATAATGATGAATACCACTTGTAAAAACATCACAATCCTTTTTAATTTAACAATTTATTTATCAACTCATTCCAGCATGGGAATCAATGTGTAGGAATTCTCAAAGACAGACAAAGCTTTCAATCTCTATTACATTTACAAAAAACTACTTTAAAATCCAGTGTATATTGGAAAGTTGCTTAGAAGTTTGTTTGCTTTCATTATACCAAAGCTTTTTTTCTAATTTTTTCCACAGACATTCCCATCTGAAACAGTTAAAGTGGTGGTTTGCCTTCAAGTTAACTTTTAGTATGTTGTAGAATGGCTAATTCTAAGCAACTATTCAATTGGTATAGGATCTATATTCAGGAGTGCTTGGAACCTGGGGTTTTCTGGATAAGGGATCTTTCCATAATTTGGAACACCATACCTAGGAATTGCTAAAAATCATTTAAACAATAAATAAACTAAATAGAATTGTTTTGCCAGAAATGTGGTACTTTTTTTCAAAAGTTTAAAAAGTCCATTCTTAATTAATTACATTAAAAAGGTTGTGTCAGGCCAACGTTTCGGTCTCCATTTAAGACTATTATCGAGACCATAAAATCCATTAACAACCATAGAATAAATAGATAAAACTTACCCAATCACACACTTGATTGGGTGAGTTTTATCTATTTATTCGATGGGGTTTTTGAGTGCATTGAGAAAAAAGAAAATTAAATTAGGTGAATTGTGAAGTGCATTATTTTGTTTTGGAATGCCAGATTGAAAACTTAACTCAAGCCATTGCATTTAGAATCAAAATACTGTTCTTATACATTCACACTTGAGAAATTAAGATATAGAGTTAAAAATCAAGCACTTTTTTTTTATTTTGCAGCTTTGATAGCAAAACCCCTTACTTGGCGTTGGGAGCTGTAAAGAATATTTCCCTTAATATCTCAGTATCCAACTACGGTGATGATGCATACGATACAAACGTCTTCTTCAATTTTTCAAGGGAATTGTACTTCATTAAAATGTGGCAAGAGGTAAGATAACTTGATTACATTTGTCAAGCTGTGCATTTTGTGTATACTATTATAAAATATTGCTGGTTATATTTAGACTCTAATGTTAAATTCAGCAAACTCAATTATTATTTAAAGAGGTTGCATTGCCTTTTTTCTATTTAATTTACTCCAACTTCTACTGTCAGTGTATATGATTGACCATGTGCCTGGTTAAAGATGGTATTGAAGAGTTTAAACATTTACCAGAACTAATTTTCAATGGAAATAACTCTTAAATTAAGCATCTTCAAGAAATGCCAACTAAACTAAAAAAGTTCTGTATATCAGAACAGGTATGGGATCTGTTATCCAGAATGTTTTTTTTGTTTTCGTTTTTTTTACCGGATAAGGGATCTTACTGTAATTTGGATCTCCATACCTTAAGTCTACTAAAAATTATTTAAACATTATGGGCAGTGGCGTAACTAGTTGTTAATGGGCCCCATAGCAAATTCAATTTAGGGCCCCAAAATATTTATAAGTTGGCCTATTTTACCAAGATATATTAAAATTGATAATTAATTGGGGTCTCACTGGGCCCCCTACACTCCTGGGCCCCCCTGCAACCGCAGGGTCTGCTTCCTCTATAGTTACGCCCCTGATTATGGGGCAGATTTACTAAGCTAGAGTGAAGGATTCGAATGATAAAAAATTTGAATTTCGAAGTCTTTTTTTGGGTACTTCGACCATTGAATGGGTCAAATTCGATCGAATTCGATCGAATCGAATGATTCGAACGATTCAAAGTAAAAATCGTTCAACCATTCGATAGTCGAAGTACTGGGAGTCATTTATCAACACTGGGAAAATTTGCCCATGGCCAGTAACCCATGGCAACCAATCAAATTGCTGCAATCAGTGTTCTACTTGCAGCTGGCTTCAAAAAGCTAATCACTGGTTGCTGGTTGATTGGTTGCTATAGGTAACTGCCCATGGGCAAATTTGCCCAGTGTTGATAAATGAGCCCCACTGTCTCTTTAAAAAATACTTCAACTACATACTTCGCCACTTTAAACCTACCAAGGTTCAATGTTAGCCTATGGGGACCTTCCCCAGCACTTTTCTACGTTTTTTGTGGTTGAATAAAAAACCTTCGATCGATCGCTTAAAATCACTCGAATCGTTTGAACGATTTTTATTCGATCGTTCAATCGATATTCGAATTCGAAGGATTTTACTTAGAGGGTCAAATTTGAAGATTTTTTAACCCTCGAAATTCGACCCTTAGTAAATCTGCCCCCACATAAAACCAGTGGGATTGTTTTAATGATAAATTATATCTTAGTTGGGATCAAGTACAAGGCACTCTTTTATTATTACAGAGAAAGGGGAAATATTTTTTAAAAATTTTAATTTTTATTTTTACAATGGAGTTTATGGGAGATGCCCTTCCCGTAATTCTGAGCTTTCTGGATAACTGGATAATGGATCCCATACCTGCACTATGAATTGTGCAAAGTACTGGTCCTGAATAATATTTCAAGTCAACAGGGTGTAGAGACGATGTTAGATTGTCTCTTCTAAAGCTTTGAATGCTACACACTTTCTTTGACAGGGCAATGAACCCCTAATTATTTGAGGGTAGGATAAAATGTTAAGAACACTGATAATGAAAATAATATCAAACAAATAAAGCATGGTTTTCATTATGTACAGTATGTAATTCATCAATGAAAAAAAATTGACTACTCAACTTAGCAGCATTAATATATAAACACAATTTGCATTGTATGGCTTCCTGATCATGATTTGTACTAACTGATAAAGAGAAGGCAACCTCCTTATTTCTATCGATTTCATATCCTGGCATTTTAGTAATTTTACCTACATATAAGATGAACAGCTATAAGGGGTAATTTATGTCTAGGAAATCTGTGTACAATCCTCCATTTATTATTTGTTGGATATTGCACACTGCCTTCCTCTCTTCTTGAAATACCCCATTTATCTACGCTTTGTTTCTGAGTACAAAGACCTGTGGCTGCTCCCATGAATACAGTGTTGCCTGTGTTTCTCAATGCTGGCGAGGTGCCTAGGTACCCACCTCCAATCCCCTATCCATTCCCTAACTTGTCCTTTTATAAGCCCTGGCACTTCCATCCTGGGTCCACGTAAATGACACTTATAAACTTCTAATATCATATAGCCTGTACAAGCAGTGTTTCATAAATGTCCGCCATAATCATTTTTTTAGTAGCATGCTGTAATTAGGAGTAAATATAGTACAGTTTGATATGGCAGCCAGGTCTGCACATTTGTTTATTTTAAACTTTATTTTTAACTTTCGTTTATTTTAAAGCCTCTCTTATAAAACCTTGTTTAAACAGCTATGTGCTGTGTCTAATCCAACAAATTCAATCTATTCAGCAGAATAAATTCCAAATATATTTAAAGTGGGAAGGTGCTGGTAAAGACATAACAGAATGTTTAGGCATACATTTGCTATACGACCCAAACCAGTCAAATTCAAGTTTTAATTTAAAAAGAAAATACATATTTTAAACAAGGTACAATTACTCTAACCCACTGACATGATTGAAATCATTGCTTGGGACAATGACAGACAAACAGAGAAGCCCTTTTTTGCAAATAAATATTACAATTTCACAAGCAGAACAATACTTAAATAAATGTGATCTATTGATAGAAATAAGCACCAATTACAGTGCCTCTATGTGTACTCATACTCATACATTCAGTTCAGTACAGTGAGAAAAAGGTTATGAAAACTCATGGACAATATTTAATTTGAGATGCAATGCGGTTCAGAAAAACGTATCTCACTGTTTATTAAGTGAGAACTCTATTGAAGTACTGTATATGGGCAAAAACTTGAATTAAATTTGGAGAAAAGTTTTTTCTATTCGAATTGAATCTTGTCCATGACTTTTTAGGTGATAAACATGGGATGACATTGTCTCACTGAATTGAACCTGGACTTATGACTGATATGAAAGTGATAAATGATGCTTCAGGTTTGAGCTGCAGCAAGTAAATGAAATTATTTGACCTTGTGAATAAAATGAAATTGAAAAAGTCTTTTTTGTGGAATTGGAAAAGCCAGAACTGAATTTGAAGCAGTTGATAAGATGCAATGGAGAAATAGAGTATGATGTTAAATTACACATTTCATGACTCTGTAACAGTTGAAAAATGCTCCAGTGCAGCAACATATAAAGAGAAATTATTTAGCTATTGATCCAGATCCAAACATTTAATAATGATTGCAGATAAATGTAACCATTCATGTTAATTCCAAGTTATTAAAAAAAATTTTTACAAATGTTTTGCCTACCAGCAGAAGCTTTTCTCGTTATATATAATAGAGAATTGCTTAACCACACTACACCTAGAGGCATACATTTTATAACGCCATCCTTTTGCATGGCAGCCACAACCGGACTGTTTACTTCTGAAAGAACATGGTGAAAATGAATATATTGTAGTACATATGTGGGACCTAATCCAGAATGATCTGTACTTTTGGTTTTCTTTCCTATTTTGGATCTTCATAGCTGAAACCTACAGAAAATCATGTAACCATTAAATAAACCCAATAGGCTGGTTTTGCTTCCAATAAGGATTTGTTATATCTTAATTTGTATCAAGTACAGTGTACTGTTTTATTATTACAGAGAAAAAGAAAATAATTTTTAAAAATTTGGATTATTTGTATAAAATTGAGTCTATGAGAGATTACCTTTCCGTAACTCTGGCTTTCTTTTCTTTAACATGTTTCCGTATAATGGATCCCATACTTGTAGTATTATTGCAGTGTTGCATACTGCCAGTATGTCTGATTCTAAGTAGGGATCTAATGACTTAAAACCCAACCTACAAAAAATAACATCTCTTTACAATCCCTTACATAATTTAACTATTTATTTGTTTGCAAAAATAAATGAATAATTGTAACCTAACTATCCATATTTACCCCATGGCAGTTGCATGGTCTGCGGGCTGAGCAATTTGATCATGGCAATAATCATGTTGTGTAGCAAACAAGTCTTTATTAATGTTCATGAAATACATAGTTAAATTAGTTACATAGTTAAATTGGGTTGAAAAAAGACAGTCTGCCAAGTTCAACCCCTCCAAATGAAAACCCAGCATCCATACACACACCCCTCCCTACTTTTAATTAAATTCTATATACCCATACCTATACTAACTATAGAGCTTAGTATTAGAATAGCCTTTGATATTATGTCTGTCCAAAAAATCATCCAAGCCATTCTTAAAGGCATTAACAGAATCAGCCATCACAACATCACCCGGCAGTGCATTCCTACACACTCACTGTCCTACATAACATAGTAACATAGTAAGTAAGGTTGAAAAAAGACACATGTCCATCGAGTTCAACCTTTTTTTTTTTTTATTTACTACCTATCTGCCAGTTGATCCAGAGGAAGGCAAAAAACCCATCTGAAGCCTCTCTAATTTGCCTTAGAGGGGGAAAAATTCCTTCCTGACTCCAAAATCGGACTAGTCCCTGGATCAACTTGTACTATGAGCTATTTCCCATAACCCTGTATTCCCTTACTTGCTAAAAAGCCATCCAACCCCTTCTTAAAGCTATCTAATGTATCAGCCTGTACAACTGATTCAGGGAGAGAATTCCACATCTTCACAGCTCTCACTGTAAAAAACCCCTTCCGAATATTTAGGCGGAACCTCTTTTCTTCTAATCGGAATGGGTGACCTCGTGTCAGCTGGAAAGACCTACTGGTAAATAAAGCATTAGAGAGATTATTATATGATCCCCTTATATATTTATACATAGTCATCATATCACCCCTTAAGCGCCTCTTCTCCAGCGTGAACATCCCCAATTTGGCCAGTCTTTCCTCATAGCTAAGATGTTCAATACCTTTTACCAGCTTAGTTGCCCTTCTCTGTACCCTCTCTAATACAATAATGTCCTGTTTGAGTGATGGAGACCAAAACTGTACGGCATATTCTAGATGGGGCCTTACAAGTGCTCTATACAGTGGAAGAATGACCCCCTCCTCCCTTGACTCTATGCCCCTTTTAATACAGCTCAAGACCTTATTTGCCCTTGATGCTGCTGACTGGCATTGCTTGCTACAGCCAAGTTTATCATCTACAAGGACTCCAAGGTCCTTTTCCATAATGGATTTGCCTAGTGCAGTCCCATTAAGGGTATAAGTGGCTTGGATATTTTTACATCCCAGGTGCATGACTTTACATTTATCAACATTGAATCTCATTTGCCACTTAGCTGCCCAGATTGCCAGTTTGTCAAGATCATGTTGCAAGGATGCCACATCCTGGATGGAATTAATTGGGCTGGATAATTTTGTGTCATCTGCAAACACTGATACATTACTTACAACACCCTCCCCTAAGTCATTAATGAACAAGTTAAATAAAAGTGGACCCAATACTGAGCCCTGGGGGACCCCACTAAGAACCTTACTCCAACTAGAGAATGTCCCATTAACAACCACCCTCTGTACCCGATCCTGTAGCCAGTTTCCTATCCATGTGCAAACGACTTCATTAAGCCCAACAGACCTTAGTTTAGAAAGCAGTCGTTTGTGGGGCACAGTATCAAACGCTTTGGCGAAATCCAAATAGATCACATCTACTGCCCCCCCACTATCCAGAATCTTACTTACCACATCATAAAATGCAATCAAATTCGTCTGACATGACCTATCCTTCATAAAGCCATGCTGATTGTTGCTCATAATGCCATTCATTAGGACAAAATTTTGAATGTGATCCCTTAACAAGCCTTCAAATAATTTGCCCACCACAGATGTCAAGCTTACTGGCCTATAATTGCCAGGCTGAGATCGTAATCCCTTTTTAAATATTGGAATAACATCAGCTTTTCTCCAATCCATAGGCACCATACCAGATGACAGTGAATCTGAGAAAATCAGAAATAAGGGCTGGTCTAAAACTGAACTAAGCTCTCTTAGAACCCGGGGGTGTATGCCATCAGGCCCTGGAGCCTTGTTTACATTAATTTGTATTAAAGCTTTTTGAATCATATCCTGAGTCAGCCACTGACTAGATTGAGCTGAACCATTCGTGCAGTTATTAAGTGAGCCTGTGAACCCAGACTCCTCTATTGTATACACTGAAGAAAAGAACTGATTTAACACATTTGCCTTATCTGTATCTGTTACAACCATACTGGTACCATTATTTAATGGAGCAACACTCTCAACCTGCATCTTTTTACTATTAATATATTTAAAAAAACTTTTTAGGGTTAGTTTTCACCTCCACCGCAATTAACTCTTCATTTCTTTTCTTAGCCTTCCGGATTGCTGATTTACAACATTTATTACAGTGTTTATATTCATTAAATGCAGCTTCTGTCCCTACAGATTTGTAGTTTTTAAATGCCTTTCTCTTCTGTCCCATTAACTTCTTTACTTCTGTATTAAGCCACACAGGATGATTCTTAGAGCTTCTACGTTTAGTCCTTAAGGGAATAAATTGAGAACAGTAATGATTTAATATCATTTTAAAGGATAACCATTTCTGTTCTGTGTTTTTAGCTGAAAACCTAATGCCCCAATCAATGCTCTGTAGGGCAGCCCTCAAGGCACTAAAATTAGCTTTTGCAAAATTCATGGTTTTTGTTGCCCCAGTATATTTTTGTTTTTTGCACCAGACATTAAAAGATATAACCTTATGGTCACTATTACCCAGGGGTTCAATGACTTGCACATTTGCTATAAGTTCTGGGTCATTTGAGATCACTAAATCAAGAATAGCATTTTTTCTGGTAGGCTCCTCAACAACCTGTGCTAAAAAATTGTCGTGCAATAAGTTTATAAACTTGTTCCCATTAACTGATCTAGCAGTACCGTTGCTCCAGTCAATATCTGGGTAATTAAAATCCCCCATTATCATTACTTTACCTAAACTAGCAGCCTTTTCTATTTGCATTAGGAGCTTTGTCTCTTCCTCCTCACTTACATTAGGGGATCTATAGCATACGCCTACAATTAATTTGCTGGATTCTTTACAATTGGTGAAGAACTCCACCCATACGACTTCTGCCCCCTCATTTTCTAACATAACCTCCTCCTTTATATAAGCTTTTAAATCCTGCCTAACATACAGACATACCCCTCCTCCTTTTCTATTGCCTCTGTCCCTCCGAAACAATGTATAGCCACTGATATTTACTGCCCAGTCATGCGACTTATTCAGCCATGTTTCAGCCACACCAATCACATCATATTTTCCTTCCATCACCAGCAGCTCCAGCTCTCCCATTTTACCAGCCAGACTTCTTGCATTTATAAACATACATTTAATACTGGCACCATATTGAACATATGACATGTGGTCCTCCCTCTCCTTAACAGTATCCCCAGCCAAATCTCCTCCCCCATTTTCCCTTTCTTTGCCCACTATCTCATCTAACCTGTCTACCACTGAATCTTTTACTGAACCCTCCCCCCCCCACACCTAGTTTAAAATCTCCTCCAACCCTCTAGCCATCTTCTCTCCCAAAACAGCTGCCCCATCATCATTGAGGTGCAGCCCATCCCTAGCAAAGAGCCTGTAGCCGACTGTGAAGAACCCCCTACGTTGCTTCAAATGAAAGTTCTTTTCTTCTAGTCTAAAGAGGTGGCCTCTGGTACGGTGATCCTCTTTATGGGTAAAAAGGTCCCCTGCTATTTGTCTATAATGTCCTCTAATGTACTTGTAAAGTGTCCCCTCGCAAGCGCCTTTTTTCCAGAGAAAACAACCCCAACCTTGACAGTATACCCACATAATTTAAGTCTTCCATCCCTCTAACCAATTTAGTTGCACGTCTCTGCACTCTCTCCAGCTCATTTATATCCCTCTTAAGGACATGTATAACAAGTTCAGTTATTTAATTCCAAAAAGAGCCATTAGAAATAATTATGATACAGTTCTGAGCAGGGAATTGTGTAATTCATGTGATGTAGTTGTATAATCACATTTACTTTACAGTGCTACGCAATATGTTGGCGCTATATAAATACATGTTAATAATAATAATAAAAATAATGGTGCCGTGGTTTCGAGAGTAGAGAATTAATTTACAAATGCAGTGCATAATACAGTTTTTGGATGCAATTTACCATGCTTTCTCCCATAATACAGCATTTACCCCAGAATTCCAGTGTAAATATGGCACCAAATTTTCCATCCATTTGGCAAAACGCTCTCAATATGCAATTTTCACAGGATTTCTTTTAAAATGGGCTCACTTCTTGTGTCTGGCTTTAATAACAGAATTACCATTCAATTTGCTTAGTGCAAGTCAGTTGTGCTATTGACACAACAAGTTAGGGGTTGTGTACAAAGCCCCATGTAGTGTGTGATGTGTAAAACAAAAAGGCCACGTTTGGCCATTTTTTGTTTTCTTTTGCCCTCCATTTTGGAACATTAAGCAGCAACCCATTAAGAGGGACCTGCAAGCTTTGCCTCCTGATTTTCATCCGCTGCTCAGTGCAGAGCACTGGGGGCACAAATGATCCAGGAATGAGCACTAAGGGATGCATCCTTGGGTATTTATGGGTTTGTGCAACATATAATCCAAGCTTGTATCACATTTTAATTTTTTGAGATTGTTCCCCTTTAAGGCTTAGGCTAAGCAATAGGAAAATCACTATAGGTAGAATGCTGCCCTACAGCTGAGCCTGAAAGGAAACGTTTGAGCCAGCGAACTGGCCACAAATGTATATGTCATGTGCACAGTCCTGAGGGCTCATTTACTAATGTAAATTGCAGTGCACACAAAATTAGGTGCAAAATAGTCAGTGATGCAAAGCAACCCTGGAAATACTGATAATCTGTAAGTGTAATTACAGACTTCACTTACTAGGGGCCATTCTCGATCCACAGGTTGTAATTACATTCTATATTGTCATAGTGAGCTGTGTAAATAAACCAAATGCTGCTAAACTGGACATGAAATAAATTAAAAAACTAAAAGCTGATAAAAATAGCCACAAACATGCTAGCATGGTTATGGCATAAAAGTATACATATACAAAGCAAAATGCCCAATGTACACTGGCTCTGTGATACAGACCTTGAGACCCATAAAGAGTAATATGCTACAAGTGGTCTAATACCACTTCAAATTTAATGTCCACATTTATGGCAACTTAATTGTTACCAGACATTGTCTGCACTTGTTCATAAGTCTTGTCCTCACAGGACAAAGGACACAGAGAGCTGTTACTATATCCTCACCACAGTTGTCAATTTGTGTAGCTCACTTGTTTGTAAAGTTATTATGGTCACTAATTAAGAATTTTGATTTGTGCCTGTCGCTGGGCTGATCTGTAGTCTGTTAATGTAAATGCGTGCATGATTTTTGATCTTCCAGCATACATAATGCAAGCCGTATGTTTCCATTGACAAAAACAAATAAACGTTCTAGTTTAAAATATGCTTCTTTCAGTGAAAGGTCAACAACAGCTAAAAGAATGATGTTGATTTTGGATAGAGCTAGCAAGGTTTTACTCATACAGTTACCGCCTTCTTTTCATATAGGCCTCAGTGGTTTATGCGGCTTTTAATATTCTGAAATGTGTCAAACACAAGCTATACAGTAATTTAATTAAAGGGGCAGTATATCTCTTGTTCAACATATGTTCAATGAATAGGGCTGGTGCTGAACATACTTTTTGTCTATTGTTTCAGTCACAAAAAAAACCTATGACTTTTGTTTAATTTCTTGAGCTAAACATGAAGCAGAAAATGAACCTACTCCCTATTTGATCCTTGTGAGGGAGATCATTAGATTACCATTAAACAAAACCCTCCTTTCCCCCTTCGTTGTGACTTTTTTGTTGTACAGAGAAGCAGAAGTCCATTATGCAGAATATAAAATACAGTATATCTGTATAACATGTATAGTATGTGCAGCACAAGCCTTTTTCATTGCACTCGTGTTGGATAGGTATACTGCCCCTTTATGGGCAATATCAAAACAGTTGGTGTTTTAAAGTGCTGCTGCAAGTTTGTTGAAAGGACCAGCTTTTTACTAGGTCTTTGCCTGCACCAATATTATAAACTCCAATGTATAACTAATATTTTTTTATTTGTATACAACAATATAAATGTAGTATGTTGCAAGTTATCTCCTCCAGATCAATCCTACACCTGTCGCCTTGAAGAGTGGAGCACATCATTAGGCTTTCACATTTTATTTTTGAGAATATTCCGAAAAAGTGTCATCTAATTATGAACTATAAATAAGAGAGATTATGTGGTTTGCACATAAACATCTATCCAGTTCAGATTGCTTGATTTTATTTGCAGCTATGGAATCCTTCTGTCAAATAAATTAGTGAAATAAGGAGTAATGTTTTTTACTAGAATAAGATATATTTTCATTATAGCATATAAGCATTCCTCTAAAATTAAGGTTGATTATGGGGGTTATTTATCAAAGGTAGAGTTGATTTTTTACCTGAAAAATTTTCGAGTATTCTTCAGTCAAAACTCAACTTTTTAGGTTGAATAAACTAAAAAAAAAAATTTAAATTTATTTACCCCCAACCTGGAAATAGTTTGAATCCGAAAGTGCTCCAGCTAAAACCTGTCAAGGTCATGTAAAAGTAGAGGTCCCTTCAAACATTTGAAGATGTTTGTAGCCTTCATGATTGTTTCTTTTTCGGTGGGTTTCACTCAATTAATTTTATCGATTCAAGTTTTTCCCCCAAAAACTTGATTCATTTGAGTTTTTTCTTAAATGAGAAAACAAGTGTGAGTTTGAGGTATAAAAAAACCTCACAAACCTCTAAATCTCGATCTGTGATAAATAACCCTGTACGTATTATATTTGTTACACTAGGGAGGTCCAGTTTTAGAAGTTTGTGAGGTTTTTTTATACCTCAAATGAATGCACAACTCAAATGTTTTCTGATTTAAGAAAAAACTCAAATGGAAAAATCAGTGAATTCAGGATGAAAAACCTGAAAACTCAAATTAATTGATTTTTCTGCGAAGAAAACCTCAAAATGCTTGAATTAATCAAGTTTTCGAGCGAACCCCACTGAAAAAACCCCGAACATCATGAAGGCTACAAACACCTTCAAATGGTTCAAGGGACCTCTACCATTGAATTCTACATGACCTTGACAGGTTTTAGCTGGAGTATTTTTGGATTCAAGCTATTTCCAGGCTTGGGGTATAATGAATCTCAAAAAATGTGAGGTTTTTTTAACACTAAAATTTGAGTTTTGTTCAGCCTATTTTTATAATATATGTACCCATATCTGGGATGTTGCATGTATGAAACCACTTAATAAAACTTTCAGTTTAAAAAAAAAAAAAATTTTTGAGTTTTGAAAAATTTAAAAATACTCTTGAAAACTCAAAAAATCACCTTGACCTTTGATAAATAGGGATGGGCGAATTTTTCCACCTTGTTTCGCCGAAAAAATGACGCACATAGACTTGTATGGCGTTGTGCGTCAAAATAAAAAGATTTTTTTGACAGCGAATTTTTGACGAATCGGGTCAAATTCACCCATCCCTATTGATAAATAACCCTCTAGATAATGAATTCACTTTTTGGATTGGAAAATTCCAGACATATCTTGAAGACTCCTATGTGTACCAAGAAACAATGACTGCATAGGTATACCCCTGTACTCAAAACAATTTAGTGGTAAAACATTTGGGGTACAGGGCCATATTAGAAAAGAGGCGCTGTTTATCATATGGATAATTTTAAATAAACTTTGGCAATACCAAATGAATGTACCATTAAATAATATAATATTTAGTAAAACATAGTGGTCTGTTGGTAAAGTCACTGTCTTAGATCCAGGGTATGTAGCTATTACTGTATGCATTATTCTTTCTATTCATTGCTCAGCTGATATTTATGGGTTGATGGAAAGGGGCAACATTTTTCCATGTTACTACATAACCCCTCCCCCTTACATGCCATTCCCTTTAGTTCAAATGCTTGCCAGGTCCTAACTCCAGAAATTCAATTGACATTCTTCCATGAGAGACCCTGATATGGTAATGCTGTAATCTTATATCATGCTTAAGGCAAAACTGTTTTTGACCCTTTACAGCTGAGGTTTTTGACAGGAATGACATAGAAGAATGTCAATAATAGATACAAATAGAAAACTGATTATTGTCATTTTGACTTAATATTCAATCAGGAAGAGGAAAGGTAACTTGATTTTGGGTGTTGCTGCACTTATCACTTAAAATGTAAATTCTGAAAGATCTAAAAATAGATCAAGATGTTTCCAGTTGTGTAAGAAAAATGTAATTATGTAATGAAAGCATGTTCAAGGAATTACTTTGATAACAGTTCCATATGGCTTTAATATTTATAAATCGTTGTACATTTGCTGGTTTTCCCAAATGTTTTCAGAACTCCTAATCCTTATTATGTAACCATGAGATTAGATAAAGGAGTATGGCATATTAATACAGATTTGAAAATATGAGGTCTGATTTTTATCTTGAGCCCTGAGATGTTTTAGCAAACACGCCCGTTTGTATCACCGCAAGAATTTGCAAATCACGGACCCTCCAATTCTTCTCTATAGTCACATGGAAATGATTACCATCACTGAGACACTCAAGCAGGCTCTGTTGTAAATTAATACAATCAACACAAATCATTTTTTGTATTGTATCACCAGGCCACAAATCCTCTGTGTGTGTGTATATATATATATATATATATATTAGTATTTTTCTATTGTATCAATAGCCTTTATCATATCAGTCTTGCAAACCCCTTTTCAGTTCCTTAACAACAAAAAATATTATTAACCTACTTCGTATTCCACTTAAGTGGATTATTGAATGAAGATATTATTTTAGAATTGCTGCAAATGTAATATTGGTAAAATAAGAGACTGACTATTAAAAAATAAATTAATAGCTCATCTGTAAAACATTTTGCAAGATAAACTTTATTGAGCTTCACTGAATTATACTTATTGCTTTAGTACTATTGCAGTTATATAGCGATATGTGATAAGTTATTCAGTACATTGAGCCTTACTTGTTTATTTTTTTGTGTCTGGAAACAGTCATGGTCACTCTAATTAGAAACCTAATCCAAACATTATAATTATAGAGTGCCTTGCAGTAGCAAAATCATTGTAAAACTTTGAGTAATTTATTTAAGCAATAACATCTGAACTTAATATCTGTCAGACACTTTAGAGATGTATGTCTTTTTTGAAAGATTGTACTCTTGAAAAAGACATACAGTGCATTTTTAGTTTATAAAGTCATATCCTGTTATCCATTTATCCATTTTCATTTTCAGACTTTAATTCCCCCATAAAGGAGAAAAGCAGTCTTGAAAAAGTGGTAGGGAACTTTTAAGATTCTTATGTCTTGCTTTGAGCCAACTACACTCTAAATAGAAACTACTATGATTTTTTCTGTATCAGCACAGGTATGAGATCCATTATCCAACCTGTTATCCTGAAAACTCGGATAACGGGAATGCATCTCCCATTGACTCCATTTTAATCAAATAATTCAAATGATTTCCATTTTCTCTGTAATAATAAAACAATACCTTGTACTTGATCCCAACTATTTGATATCATCACTAATATTCACTATACCTTCATTCCCCATTATATTGTACAGTCACTGTAAAGTTATCATTAATACAAAGTGTCAACAAGAACAGTAAATATGCCAGATTCTGAGTTCTAAAAAACATAATCTGTACCTTGTACCTTAATAATATAAAGATCACTGTAATATGAGCTCAAGGCATTTATGAGACATCTTTTAACTGTATATTTCTGTATGTCTGGACTTGGACAGAGGACCTGAACTTTACCCCAACCTATAGACTCCATTTTATCCAAATAATCCAAATTTTAAAAAATGATTTCCTTTTTTTCTGTAATAATAAAACAGTACCTTGTACTTGATCCAAATTAAGATATAATTAATCTTTGTTGGAAGCAACCCCCAGTCGTTTGTGTTTATTTAATGTGTACATGCTTTTCTAGTAGATTTAAGGTAAATATCCAAATTACTGAAAGATCCATTATCCAGAAAACCCCAGGTCCCAGGCATTCTGGATAATAGGTCCCATACCTGTATACAGAAATTCTTTGTACATTGCAAATGCTCCACAGACACTTTCCCAGTGTGCACTTAAAATTCACTGGCTGCATCATGATTTTATAGCTGTATGAAAGTGGTGGGTAAAGCAGTGCTGGTGGTTAGCAGATTACTGACCTTTTTCCTCCAAAACCAATGCTGTTTTAAATGGTAAAATACTGTCTACCTGTACTCTACTCTCTGACTTTATAATCAGATGCATGGAACAATTGTGTTTCATGATAAAGAGTAGGCTGGTCATTTTTTTTTATAAAAGGGCTTTGTTAAAAGAAATACATATGACATCACTAGGGTGACATGCACTTGCATTAACTCATCAGTTAAGGTATTGTTATGCTGTCTAGTTTAGAAATGAAGCATACATTCCTACAGAGGCATGTTCAGTTAGGCTTTAAAATATCTTGCAGTGCATGCTTTTCTACAGAATACTTTAGGGAGAAAAACGGTGGCAATTTGTTAATTTGTTCCCCTTTATTTCTAGCCTCCCATCTGATAAATATTTTTTTTATAATCCATAAGTAGCTTGGTTTGGTAAAAGACCTGGAACTGTGAAATAGTCTGTAAGTCAATACAAGCATGCCTAGCTTGTATCTCTACAGTTGGCGGGTGTGTCTATGATACTAATGAGATCATGGAATACAACCGGAAAAAGTCTGTTAGAAGCCAAGGAAAAGGTCATTTTTGGAATTTAGTTTCTTAAGTTGCAGACATTTTAACGAACGCTCAAAGGGACAACTCTGTAGACGATAGAAAAGCATACTCAGTAACAACGATTTACATACCACATTTTTCAACTAAAGAATACTGTAATTTGAGTGTATAGACTGCTTCTCAAAAGCAGACAGATCTACAAGATATCCCTTGTACTTGGCTGGTTGGCTATTTACCTCACTGCCCTGACCTTACTCTTTCTTGGTTCTACCATCTTATTAATTAACACAAAGACACTAAACAACCCAGCAAGGCATAGTAATGCTGCCAATGTGTCTAATGTGCCCCTTGATCAACATCGCAATAACTTTAAGGTCATAAGACTTTTCATCATTCAATCGGTGTCTTAAAGGAGGGGTTCACCCCTTTTAGTATGTTATAGAATGGCTAATTCTAATCAACATTTCGATTGGCCTTCATTTTTTCCTTTTTATAGTTTTTGCCTTTCTACTTTTTCCAGCCTTCAAAGGAGGCTCACTGACCCCATCTAAAAAACAAATGCTCTGTAAAGCTACACATATATTATTGCTATTTTTATTACTCAGCTTTCTGTTCAGACCCTCTCCTATTTATATTCC
The DNA here is from genome assembly GCA_038501925.1 of Xenopus petersii. Taxonomy (NCBI): domain Eukaryota; kingdom Metazoa; phylum Chordata; class Amphibia; order Anura; family Pipidae; genus Xenopus; species Xenopus petersii. The sequence goes on from CM076682.1 coordinate 102,297,221, forward strand.
AGTCTCTCATTCAAATCAATGCATGGTTGCTAGGGTAATTTGGAACCTAGCAACCAGATTGCTGAAATAGCAATTTGGAGACAAAGATGAATAATAAAAAGTAGCAAAAACTAGTGGACTTCCCTGTAATAAGATGTTTAGTATACGTAACCTGCTTGTGGCCACTTTTGAGACATCCAAGATATCCTACTGTAGGCACTTTTTTCCCTAACTGTAACAAATAATTCTTGAAACTAAAGTCAGTTCCTGCGGAATGATTCCAGCATGACTGAATGGGATAACTGACTGACTTTATATAAACATGGATGTTTTCCTAATGGGATAGTTAAGCTGTCTGCCAAAAAAGGCCTCTCTATGTTAAAAATGACATCTTTTACAAAAAGAAATACAAAGCACTTGAATTTTTATGATGTCATGCTAACTCTATTCCCAGTGGAAGTTATCTAGTTAAATATATTCCTGTGTAATACAGTAACGAGTGCCAAATTCTGCTCTTCTTTATAAATTTGTGGTGGAGCAGCGTTCCATTCGATTTCCTTTGTGGCATACTGTATTATAATGCACTTGATCCTTTCAATGCTGGCTGATATGGTAGAGATGCAGTGTAAAAGAAATACTAGTATTTAAAGCAGTGTAGTTTCTTATCAATACAATAAAACAATTACATGTTGTATACAACAAAGCTATTTCACATGAATAAAACTAATTTACTGAAGAATTGTGCCCCTTGTTTTGTGGGTGAATTGGCCAATCAGCATGCACACAGGACAGGACAGATTTAATATTGAGTATTCAATCAAAATTCAATATTAAATCAATATTCAATTATTGCACACATTGCACACAATAAAAGACCCCTAGGATCTGCTATATACAGTAAATGTATTACAGGTATGGGACCTGTTATCCAGAATGCCTGGGTTTTTCCGGATAAAGGATCTTTCCATAGTTCGGATCTTCATACCTGAAGTCCACTAGAAAATCATGTAAACATTAAATTAACCTAACAGGCTTGTTTTGCTTCCAGTAAAGATGAATTATATCTTAGTTTGGATCAAGTATAAGGTGCAGTTTTATCATTACAGAGAAAAAGGAAATCGTTTTTAAAAATTGGGATTATTTGGATAAAATGGAGTCTATGAGAGATGGCCTTTCCGTAACTCTGAGCTTTTTGGATAATGGGTTTCCCTATAACAGATCCCACACCTGTACTTTTTTTGCACCGAGTCTTTTTTTACTTTAGGACAAATAGCAAAACAGTGCCAAAGACTGATTTGTGTCATGAATGTTTGATATAGACTAATATTCTGAACTCCTTTTACTAATAAATATTATGTCACTTCTGTAAAGGGGCTGTGACAAGATTAAAGATCCACAAATCATAATATGCAATGTGGTATGAAATTCTATCTTTGCTTCTTTTCCAATTCAAATTGCGATTACAGATTTTTTTTCAAGTTTTACCTCCCCTGCTGGGTCACCATCTTCCCTTATTTTACACCTAAACCTAAGTACAGCTGACAAACCTTGAATTTAATTATTTCACACCATGCACCGCTTAGGCCACAAAAAAACAGAGTTTACTAGGAAAATACCTTTAACATGGTTAAAAAAATTAAGGTAAGCACCAGTTTTGGAGCCCCATTTTATTGAGTGATTTGATTAATGGCTGCATTGTGCCTGTCACTGCGGAAATGAGACCCAGATGGAAAGAAGAAGCACTGGGGCTTCTATAGGATTATCAGGTCTGGTTTATTGGATTTATATTCTTTATACTTTGAAACATACATATTCGGACTGCTTGCCCCTCTGTGAGACATAAACCCTTTAAGGGGTAGCAAATGGAGCTGAACATTTTTCTTAGGTCCTGTATTATCTTGATCACTAGAGAAAATTTTGCTGTTTAGACCCCACAGTGAGGCGTGTGGCCGGAAGAGCAGAGATGTTTTTCTTGTTTCAGTGCCAGTTTCAAATAACAAATCTTAGCTCCCCTTTTCCAAGTTTAACAATTTAGATGCCTAAAGCACTTCATGTCAGCTTCACAACAGTATTGTGTACCTAGGAAGGTTGTAGCTCCCTCCTAAATGTTGTACAGACGCCTGCAAATAAAACTGGTCTTATAAGCTTTACATCGAGTAAAGTGTGGGATTCAGGGCGTAACTACAGAGGAAGCAGACCCTGCGGCTGCAGGGGCAGGAGGTATAGGGGCCCCATGAGGCGCTAATTCATATACAATTTGAATAAATATTGGTAAAACAGGTCAACCTCTAGACATTTTGGGGCCTGAAAAACCAGTTGCTGTGGGGCCCAGTAATATCTAGTTACTGTACGCCACAGGTGTATATTTCCAATTATCGGCCATTTTTTACCGATTTGGTACAATACAGTATAGCCACTAAACCATGTGTATTTTGTTGCCCGCCTTTTCCCCTGAATCATTTAGCAATGTACATTTAGTGAGAGGGTTTTCAGGTTCCTGCTGTGCTTGTCTGACTGCCTGGATATAACTACAGAGGAAGAAAAGGCTCAACAAGACCATAAATAATGAATAATATCAATATATCTTTGTATAATTGGTCAATTCACCGATGTTTTGGGGCCCTAAATTTAATTTGCTGTGGGGCCCAATTGCATCTAGTTACACTACTGAGCCAGTCTGGACATGTGAATGATGTTCCCAAGGGAAGGCATCAGATTAACAGGAGCAGGACAAGCACTTCTGTGATCAGGCAGCTGAATGAGTTCTCCCGGGACTATGAGAGGCAGTCTCGTGAGAAGATTAGCTGGGAAGACATTGTTTAAAAATGTTTATGTAATTTTGTGACATTGTTAAATGGTTTTGCAATTATCGTTTTCTTTCGTAGACTACTCAAATAAAAATATTGTATATTTTATCAGATGATCACTGATGCGAGCACTGTATCATAATACATGTAATACAAATAAATGAATTAAACAAAAGGAAAGAGAAGTGCATACACAGCATTTTATCCCTTACATGTCAAGCTATCAAACCTTGCCATGATAGTGTTTATTTTTCCTCCCTTGTGGCACTAGAACCATTAGAAATGTTTAGATAGTGCAGTCACTTGCGAGATCCAGTCAGTTACAGGAAAGAGCGTGAATCAGTCCAAACTGCTCAGCTTTGAATGGTTGTCTAAATAATAGTGCTACGTATGCCAGATGACAGCCCAGGACATTTTGGATAAAAGTTATCTTCTTCCTCCCACGGGGGTATCTTTTCCTCTTTATACTATGAGATGAAAGGCTAAGTAAATCAACACACTCCCTTTCAGACAGACAATTGCTGGTAATATACATTTATTTCCTGCCTGAGCAAAGCTCATTAGTTTTATATTATTGAATAATGTTCATCTGTGCTATAGAGAGGTATTACTCCAATATGTTAGTCTTTATGCTCTTCTAAAAGCCAATATGTTTACCATCAGTAACAAAGCAAAAAAAAAACTTTTTTATTTTTTATTTTTATGGGTAGGAGAGGTGTCCTTAAATTATTTTTTTTTTTTTGTAGGGCCCAGCCATCACTAGCAAGGGTTTTGGGGGGAGATAAACCATGTATAGAGCAAGATACTTGATGTACTTTGTATTTTCATTCTAAAGACGTGATCAAATATGTCCCATCTGTTGGTCTGTTTCAAATAAAGGAGAAGTGTTTTTGTGTCAGCCTCAATAACACTGCCCCTGAACCTATCCCTACTTTATGGGATTCAAAAGCCCTAATTTATTTTAATACAGAAGGGCATCTGTTTGCAGTGGGATAAAGGCTCTCAGTCACTGACCCAGAGGGCATGAACTTGCATTGTGTCTTGTAATGCAAGTGAGCATTTTGAATTTAGCAAATGACTGGGGTGGTGGACTAAAGACTTTGCAATGATAAAAGATATATTTTATGAACCATAAAGCCAAATAAAACAATACAGTGAACATTATTCACAGAAAATGTTGATGGACTAATGTCTTGATTTTATCATGCTAAAAAAGTAGTGTATTGTATCCTCATATAATGATTTTTTTTTTTTTAAATGTCTTACATTTTTTTGGGTACAGGGCCAAATCAAACTAAAATGTGAATGGCCTATCTGTTTATTCTTAGATCTCTGTGTTTATGCTTTATGAATTGACTTTCGGGTGGGTTAATTCTCTTTAGGGATGCACCGAATACAGGATTCGGTTCGGGATTCGGCCAGGATTCGGCCTTTTTCAGCAGGATTCGGATTCGGCCGAATCCTTCTGCCTGGCCGGACCGAATCCGAATCCTAATTTGCATATGCATATGCAAATTAGGGGCGGGAGGGAAATTGTGTGACTTTTTGTCAGAAAACAAGGAAGTAAAAAATGTTTTCCCCTTCCCACCCCTAATTTGCATATGCAAATGAGGGTTCGGATTCAGTTCGGTATTCGGCTGAATCTTTCGTGAAGGATTCGGGGGTTCGGCCGAATCCAAAAAAGTGGATTCGGTGCATCCCTAATTCTCTTGTTCCAACAGGATGGAGTGTCTATCTCAAAATGTACTTTTTGCCCTACAAATCTGTTCCTGTACTTTGTCCTAGGTACCATATTGTAATTTATGTGTAGAGAATGGATGGAGCACAGTGGCTATGCTGCACTTTATAAAGGGCCACTCTGCTTGAAACATGTAGGGGGTTATTTATTCAAATCTGAATGGCAAAAATGCTAAATATTTGGGATTTATTATACCCCGAGGATGGAAAAAGTATGAATCCGAAAATCCGGCATCTCAGACCTGCTGAGGTTGTATACAGTATAAGTCAGTTGGAGAAGATATTCTGATATGTGCTGGATTTAATGCAAAAATCTGAAGATTTTGTGGTTTTGTGGTTTTCGGGCAAAAATCCATCCAAATCCAAATTGGGCAGAAAATCTGAAAAATTCGTACGATTCAAATTTTTCACGTTTTTTCCCAACCAGGAAATTTTCTGGAAAATGTATTGGGAAATGCGTGGAAATTACCCCGTATGGATTTGGTTGGAGTATATTTCAGAAAATAATGAGATATTTTTGGATTTTGATAAATAACCCCCTTGGTGTTTAATAAAAGGATATTTTGCAGCACAGCCACTGCACTTCCCCGTCTGGTTCCATCAATTCTCTACGAATTGACTTGGGTTTTACAAAAATAGCAAACACTGCAACAGAACAGCTGTCGTCTCCTCGTTTGAGCAAGTGATAACTGCAGGTGCAGAGCTTACCGGTAACAGTAGGAAACCACCTGCAGCGAGAATGGCCATACACATAAATAAATAAGACTGAAATACATATAATCACGATTCACCAAGTAAATGATGCATTTTAACAATCTCTTAATAATAACTGTTATTACCAGGCCCCATTTAGCTATAGATATGGTTAAACACATATATAAAAATTGGTATTATAGTCATATTGTTCATCCATCATTTATAACAGCAAAAAAAGGCATATAGACTTATGCTCTAATCACCGTTTGCTAACTTCAGTCTTTTGCAGACCACATTCTGCTATATACTGTAATGCAAGCCATTGTTTGTCATTTGGACATACACATAGTGGTGGTGAACAAACACTTTATGCTATGTATTAAAATGCATTTAGACACATCTTTGCATCAAGAAATACTGTATATACTCAAGTATAAGATGACCCAAGTATAAACCGAGGTACCTAATTGCAGCAGCTAATGGTAAGTTTCAATAATTAAAAATTGAGGCATGAGTGGGTTAAATCACTTGATTAATAAATAATATTAAATTATAAAGTGCAGTGCAAATTAATTATTCCCCTTATATTGATTAGGACAATTAATTAGAAAATCCCACCAATTTAAAATTTAAAAACACTTGGATAAATAGTATTCACCTTTCGTGAGATAAAATTCATTGGTTTAATAAATTGATTATTAATAATTATTATGATATGACTGAGGACAATTTAAACAACTAATTAAAATTGAGTAATAATATACTGGTGATATAAAGTGCAGTGCTAATAAATATAAGTTAATAATAGACTAAATTAGATTCTAAAAATATTTCCATCAATTGAAAAGGATAAACACACCGAACTGCTTGATTAATGAGAATAGGAGAAATAAGAAAATTTTAGATGGTGAAGTCTACAAAACCACGGCCCCTTGAGAAAGTAGTAAGGCAAGAAGTACAAAAGGAAGGTAAACCGAGCAGCAGGCTAAAGCGTTTCACCACCCCACTCGTTTTCATCGGATCGTGATAAAGTTACATAATAAATTACCATTAAAAGGATTTCATATAAAGCAGAGTGATGCCGATGCGCTTCCCAATATAGAGCTTTGTCAAGGCAAGACTGTACTAATGGCACGTGATGCGCCACTCTCTCGCATACCGTACTTTCTTAATGTAGGTACTACTGGCACGTCAGTTAGTCTATTCAGCTTGAGACGCGAGAGTGGCACATCACTGTCAGCCAGCAGCACAGTCTATCTACCGTACTGCATATTCCGCACCACGGGGGAATACAAGGCCTGTACCCTACTATTATTGTTATGGTAATTTTCTTAGAGATACTGTGAGTCACAATTGGCCCGAGGACCACACTTTGGGCCTGCTTGTGTTGTGTGACTAGAGTATAAGCCGAGGTACAATTTTTCAGCATATTTTGGGTGCTGAAAAACGCGGCTTATACTCAAGTATATACGGTATGTTATTACATGTAAAAATGCTTTTAGATTTGTGCAACTGGAAGATCAGATATGGGATCTCAAAATCCAATAATGTCAACCTTCTGTTGAGAGTTAATTGAGATATCATATAAAATGTAAATAACTGGTTATTTTTCCCCTCACATATTTAATATTAAACAATCACTGAAAGCATTTTTGCTGCTTATATTGAACATCATTCTGTTTAAGCATCTTGACAAAATCCAGGAACTGCTGTGTATACCCCCTTAGGTATCTGCTTTCAATAAAGAATGCTATTTTTTTTTCTTTAAAGCAGAATAGGATTGGAATTGTTGCCAACAGCACAAGGCATATTAGTTTTATTCCTTTAGGGAAGTGGTTTTCTGACTTTTGCTTAAGACCCATTTGACACATCTTTGCATAAGGAATTTTTCAAGACAAAGATAAAAATATATTTCTTATTTCTGCATCATACAGTGCAGAAATATAATATATTGTTTTATTAGCCATTGAGCAATAGTTCCAAGAATATTAACACATTAAACACGCATTCATCCGAAATCTCCCCCCTGACTAAGCTTCAAACTTGCCAGAATTTAAAACATGTTCTGCCTAAATCTCACTCTTTGTAGCCTTCAGGCTAAGCCACTACCAGTCATTTTATCAGGGAGGCCAGTCCCACATTTTAAGAACTAAACTGTGCTAATGCACAGAGGTCACTATACTCACATTTATTTCCTTAATCTGGACAGTTTAGATAGATACTTGTAGTGTATTACATGTTTATATATAACCAGGAGTATTGCATTGCTTTGAGGAGATTTAATAATGCAAGGTGGCTCGTATTTGATTTGTTTAGAAGTCACCTTGTAGTTCTATGACCTTTTTGGACTTTCCGGGTCTGGAATCATACTAGATTTCATTTAATAATGCTAAGTCACCTAACTCAAAAAAAGCTGAATTGAACCAATTCTAGTAAAAAGCACCTTCTTCCATGAGTGTAATAAACAAGAATTGGTACCGTATCACATATACTAAGGTACTTCAAGATACACACACGCATACCTGACCTTCAGAAATGAGGACAGCACCTCCAACATATATAGGAACCAATGAAACACTCCAGCACACAGATATAATGCTTAAAAGGGGTTTACCCTGTGTTTAATCGTACCAAGCCATGAACTACTAGTAGTTGTTGGCTTGGTACGATTACACAGGGTAACCCCCTTTTAAGCATTCTATCAGTGTGCTGGAGTTTTTCATTGATCACATATACTAAACACACTATAAAGCACCACATGTACTGAGCAGTACAGTTAAATGTCAAATTCACAATTTGCAGGTAATCTGGTGTCCAGTAACAACCCAGGTGCATCTGGAACTGTGGTAGAGTCATGCTGTTGCTTATTTAGACCACTGGGATATTGCATAGAGTGTACACACACTTCAAAATTCAGTAAACAGGGGACAACTATTGCCTCTTGGATCACAGGCCAACCTAGGAGTAATGTGAGCTGATCTTTGAGACCGTGGCTAGAATGATTGGATCTGTTCATGTTCCTGTTTATGTGTTTGGCTAAATAGCATAAAATATCATCTTGCATTTGGAGATGCATGCTCATTTTTACAATTTAATTTAGGGTGAAGCTGTAAATATACTACTATACTATAAATGTACATTGGAAACATTATCAAGTTCTCTACAATTGCTTTGAGAAGCCCCTGTAAGGTCAATGCGCTGTCACACTGCCAATGGTCCCAGTCTAGTTTAGAAATTCAAGCACCTATTTGGAAAAAAATATAAACTTGAGTGTGAGATAATATGTATTGTCATTTTACTCTGAATATGAAAAGATATTAAAGAAAAAAATAACTATTTTGATATGTTCGGGCATCAGTATTCCATTACATTTACCCTTGTTTTCTGAAATGGGAAAAAACTTGCTGTGTAGTGTGGTACTTTTCATCGTTAGGCTGTCAGTAGTAAAATGTTTTTCTTCCTTTTTAGGATGAGCTGGGTATTTCCTGTGAGTTACTGGAAGATGATTTCCTCAAGTGCAGCGTGGGATTTCCATTCATGAGATCCAAATCCAAGGTATGGTGATTTATAGCAATAATACTGCCTTATAGGGCCATATTGCTGTGTTACAGTAGAGTTGTATCTGCAGTAATTCAAACACTCCAGTCATCCATATAGGCTCACATTAAACAGAGTAAATGATGTTCAATTGAACATAAAGAAGGCAGGCTTTGCAAAGTTACAAGTTCTATACAATCATCAGGGTTGCCAGCATCTTCTAATGCTATCAGTGCTATAGCAGATTAGCAGAGAGTCCGATTAATTTGTCACATTATTCATAGATAATTTAAGATTATTGTTTGGATGTTTTTTTTTACACTAGGCATAAGGTAAATATGTTTGAACTGTTACCTCAGGGAGACTTGCATGTGTCATATCTTTATTATATACAATATGTGTATATTTTATACAGTATATATATACAGGTATGGTATCCGTTATCCGGAAGCTGTTATCCAGAAAGCTCAGAATTACAGAAAGGCTGTTTTCCATATATTTTATTTTATCCAAATCCACTTTTGGATTCGGCCAAACCCCCGTTATCTGGAAAAACCCCAGGTCCAGAGCATTCTGGATAACAGATGCCATACCTCTACTTAGAAATGTGTGTATTTGAGGATGTTGTGTAAATTACATATTAGATAGTATCACAATACAACAAATTCAGGCTTCAAACACATCATATTTAGTGATCAATAGAATGTCAATGTATTGTTATATCTTTGCAATAAAATGTTAATACTTTTCATGCTTCCAATCTCACACCAATGGGATTGTAAATCCAAGGCATGTTAGATATTAGACCATATTAGATTATCATCATGCACAATAAGAGATGCCCTCTCAATGGTATATTAAAACTCTTACCAGTCCTGCTGACCCCAGTATATTCAGTAATTATTTGCAGAATGGGAAAACTACACAGTTGCAGCAAATGTTGAGAATTGAGAATGTTTATATGCTGATATAATGTGCAATATGTGCAATTCTGTCCTTTTATTTCTATTAGTATAATGGCACACCCTGTGCTTATTAGCATTTTGAAATACATTAAAAGGGAACCAGCACTAAGCAGCATGTCCTGTCTAGTGTAGGGTTGTCACCTTTTCTGAAAAAAATACTGGACTTCTAAGACATGTATCATTTTTCCCTATTAATAACATTGGTAAATTTGTTACCAGCCCGGTGGCAACCCTAATCTAGTGGCAGCTGCATATCTCTCAAAAATGCAGGCCATTGGGTTTTAAAGTGATACAAATTTGTCACTAGACAGAACTTAGAATGCAAACCTGTGTCACTTTGAATGAGGAGCAGTTTCAAGCAATATGTACCCTGTTGGGGTAACAAAGCAATTCTGCACAGTGTGCCATTACCCATAGAAAGCAGAGAAACTAGCTCAAGGTGGCCATACACGGGCAGATAAAGCTGCCGATATTGGTCGTTTAGACCAATTTGACAGCTAATCTGCCCGTATATGGAGGCTTCCGACGGGTCTTTCTGATCGATATCTGGACACAATATCGTTCGGGATGGTTTGATTTTTCTCCCGACCAACACGTCGGAGCCCATTGCGCTCGTCGTAGTCCGATCGTTCGGCCATAAAACTAATGTTCAGATTACCCCCGATATAACCCTGCCGTTAGTGTCATAACAGGGAAAAGATACGCTCGTTTGGCGATGTCGCCAAAAGAGCAAATCTTGTAGTGTATGGCCACCTTTAGATATACAGTATACATGTGAAATCAAACGTATACTGTATATATATGCATGTAAAATCTAATTTGTGAAGTATGATATGCACTTATTTGCTTTAAGCTATTACATGAGCTTCTTTTAAGATACAGATAATGTTTTGCATGCTTGAAGGTCCATGGCATACCAGCCATTATTCCACCTATTACACATGAACGTCCAGCCATTGAAATGAATGTCAATACACATTTTACTGTATTTACAACAGGTGACAGGCAGTTGCTATTTAAATCTATGACAGGCAGCCAAAGCAGTGCCCCATTGCATTCCTGAAAATACCTGGTGTTCCACGGGCTTAGTGGTACATTGCACCGTGTTGTTAAAATATTGCAGAGGAACACCATTCACTACAGTGGAAACAAATTAAGAGGAATTGGAAGCATCATTAAAGCCTGCTCTGTATGTATGTGCAGTTGTTATATAGCATGCTCAAATGGTGCTGGTAATGTGCTGTGCCTGCCAACACAGATCACTTAGTAATAATGATGTATTACTGTACTTAAGCATTCCATACTTCTAGAAGGGAAAAAATGTCTACTGTGCACAAAAACAATTTCTGAACTGAAGAACCCCCTTCTGGTAAGTCCAGTCCATAAAGAGATCATAGTGCAGTAACTTTTAAATCATACAAATTGCACCACCATGTCTATGCAGTGACTGAATCGAATGCAACAGGTTATGGTGCTGTATGATTCTGTTCACAAGATTGCTGTTCCCCTCTCCTCACATGCAGTGCAATCTGAGTTGGAAAGTACACCCCACAGTCTTCCAGCTACTACCTGCACGCCATCACATACGTGTTTTACAGATTAGCTTCGTCCGAGTGATGACATCTTAACAGTTCCCAATGACCTTCAGCTTGGGAAAGGTCAATAGTTTTTTGTTTTTTTTGTTTTTTGTAGTTTTCAATCGAAAACTGCCAGACTATTGCAAAACCAGAAGCAAAGAATTTCCAAACATACCTAATTCAGGAAAAGAATGCAAAACCATATGGTTTTTGGCTATAAAAATGAAACCCAGTGTTTGGCAGTGGGAGACTGTGTATTTTTTAATAATTTACAGTGACACACCCCTGGCTTCTTTATGATTCTATAAAATGTCTGAAGCCTTCAATCTGGATTTTGGTGATTTCCTTTTGCATTACAGGAAAGATTAATCTGAATAACAGAAAGTCCCTCTTAGAAATTATTTCTATATTGAATGGTGCTCGGTGGACTTCATTATTCGTTTTTGATTTTTTTAAATTACAATACTTAGGTTTTATTGAACACTTTTTATATATGTTTTAATTATTTTAGTAACTTAATTAAATGGATATCTGCCAGATATTAAAATATATGTTCTGATGTAGTAATCTGATCTGGCTCCACAATCCAAGCTCATATTAGCCTGATAGGGGTCCGAATTGAGTGTAGTAATGTTTACTCCATGCATGTAGAATATTAGTAGAATCTATTTTTGAGCTACGGGGAATCTGAGCTTGGACTATATGTCTCTTGACTGGAAGCATGTTAAAAGCAGTAGTCTGAATGTTTGCAATTTGCTGTACGTGCTTACAAAACAACATAAGTTTGGTGGTCCAGCAAGTTCCTTCTGTAATGGTGTCACTTTCAGAATTTCCTACTGAAGGAGTTTTAGTTTATGATTTCTTAACAGAACTGCTGTACAATAAGTGTGCTGGCAGTGAATTCACTCAAATGCCTTGTAAATGTAAATTATATATGCAGCTGTGTTGGTGGATTGTCTAAGATTTTATTAAGCTTCAAAACGAGGAAAAAGCCACAGGGTAGTGGCTCTGTCCTTATTTTTTTATCTTATAGTTTTGGAAGGTGTGTTTCATGGATGTAGCTATATATTTTGGTGCATAACCTTATTTTTAAAATTCAGGGGGGCAGTGCACCTTAACTTTTAAATAGAAAATTATACCTTATGGGTATTAATCACTTCGGGAATAAAGGGTCACAAATCCTCTTTGGTCCCTATGGAGTAAACAACATAAAATAATAAAAAATAATTAAATGAAGCCCAATAATACAAAAGTAAGATATATTATTGCCCTTTTTATTAGTAAAATGTTTTCAATAAGAAACTGGCCAGCCAGATCTAAAAGAATGTAATAAATATAGAGGAGTAGGGGCACACGTCACTTAAAATTCATCAACAATCAAAAGGAACTAACAAATCAGAAGTCTCCACAATTCATAGATAAATTAGTAAAAGGCATTTAATTAACCCAAATGAGTTTTTTTTTTAAAAAAAAACTTTCTCCAATTAATTGAGAAGTTACTGCATAGATTTTATGGCAAGCTTAACTTTTTTGCATAATTTAAACCTAAGGAATACTAAAAAAACATTAAGAATATTTACAATTTGATTTCTTTTTTTTATTTGCATTTGTGGATTTTGAACTGTTTGCCTTTTCTCCAGCCTGAAACGTAGATACATTCAGCATATTCTGATTTTAATACCATTAGTGTGACTTACTCTTTTAATACAAATATAAGCACTCCACTGCTATATAAGGGGGCCGATTCACTAAATTCGAGTGAAGGATTCGATTGAAAAAAACTTCGAATTTCAAAGGTTTTTTTTGGGTACTTCGACCATCGAATTGGTTAAATTCGTTAGAATTCGATCGAAATCGAACAAAATCGAACGATTCGAAGTAAAAATCGTTCGACTATTCGACCATTCGATAGTCGAAGTACTTTCCCTTTAAAAAAAACTTCGACCCCCTACTTCGGCAGCTAAAAGCTACCGAAGTCAATGTTAGCCTATGGGGAAGGTCCCCATAGGCTTGCTAAGCTTTTTTTGATCGAAGGATTTTCGTTCGATCGTTGGATTAAAATCCTTCGAATCGTTCGATTCGAAGGATTTAATCGTTCGATTGAACGAAAAATCGTTCGATCGAACGTTTAGCGCTAAATCCTTCGACTTCGATATTCAAAGTCGAAGGATTTCAATTCGAGGGTCGAATTTCGAAGTATTTTTAACTTCGAAATTCGACCCTTAGTGAATCTGCCCCCAAGTGTTGGATAAGACTAGGCCCTATATTGCGTTATGTTACAGATCAGCCCTATGTGTGAGTTTTCTTCCTCCTACTGTGTAACTGACTGTATCTGACTGAGAACACTTGTTTAACCTACAAATAGACCAGGCATTTAATTGTGCGTTTAGCTCAGCCCAACATTTCACACTTTTTCCATTTTAGTGAATGATGTCCCTCTGCAACATGTTCCACTGTGTGACATATACAGTCTGCTTCATCTGTAAAGTATCTAAACTCAAGTGTTCATAACTTGCTTAGGTTTGATCATACATTTGACCATCATCATTATTTACAGAATATTAAAAAGAGCTGAACACAAATGCTATTTATAATCGTGCATTGCTTGCATCTGTTACAGTATGAATTCAGTGTTATCTTCGACACCACTCATTTATTGGGAGAAGACGAATCCCTTCAGTTTTTAGTCACTGCACAAAGGTATGTAAATATATTATTAAACTGGTAGAAGGGGGTTAAACCCTGATACAGAAGGGGTTATATTCATTTTAAAGGGGTAGTTCCCCATTCAGTTAACTTCTAGTATATGATAGAATGCCATTTTATGCAGTAGTGTAAACCTAAATTTCGAGGAATTTTTTTTAAAGTGGAACTGAAGTATGTGCACATAAAGTATTAATCCAGATGTGTGCTATTTGAGCACAATTTCTCTGAACTGCTTCTATGATCCAAGTGTTATTTCTCCTTGGAGTTTTAAGCTTTAAAACCTGCAGATATGCTGCAAGCGTGTAGCTCTTGGTATATCATCATCTGTGACATATCAGCTGACTTTGAGACAACTAGGCAAGAAATGGCTATAATGTTTTACATGCGCATACTAAATGACATGCTTAACGGTAATTATATATTTGTTCCCTTTTACTACAGTGGAAATATTGAAAAAGAAGAGACTCTACATGACAACACTCTCCAACTGGCGGTTTCTCTAATGCACGAAGTAGACACATCAGTCACAGGGTAACTGACCAATACACGGCCTGTGAAATAGAAAGGAAGTGCCCAATCTTCATCTTAGTGGAAAATTACATTCTTTCTTTGTTTATAAATTAAACTTTCCAGCACATTGCTTTCATCTAGTCTTTATTTCCCAGGCTGTAAAAACAGGATACATTGCTTTTATCTTTGCTTTTCTGTCAGCATCACTTTCCTATACTTAAAAGTTACCTTTGATACTGTATGTATTTGTTATTAATGGAACTTTCTTGCCAGTTTTTGAGCTGCAAGAGAAAATATTTTTTTTCCCTAACGCTGTGGTGTGGAGATTAGGAAGTGTTTGGGAGTTCTGTAACAAGTGAAGAAACCCACCAGCTTTTTTTGATTAGTTAAATATTTCAGAAATTTAATTCTACTAGGAAGTTTAGGTTTATAGAGCACAAAGCATTTTGATTACCATTTTTTTCTTTGGAAATCCATGTCAAATAAACATACTTTTCAAAGGGTGAATAGACTGCTCACCATAATTGCCAGAATATAACTTCACAGCTCTTATTCACTTGTATCAGATATTTAGAGTTTCCTCTTTGGCAAACTGCAATGAATTGTCTGTTCGCCCTTGGATAAATATGCCCCTTTGTGGGTGTTAAGCGAAAAACTTAAGAGAGAGAAGGGCATTGTATGTTACAGGGAAGGTTCTTCTTCATTACCCTAGAGACTACTTACTTGTAAATGGATGTCTTTTTGTGCTCAAGCAGGATGTTATTTTTGACAGTTAAATAAAGCCAAGACAAACAGAATAAATCAAATTACGTCTTAAAAAAATGTTAAAGGGGTTGTTCACCTTTGTAACAAATTGACAAATCTAACAGTTCACATGAATAGAACAAACTTTTCCATAGAAATAGTTAACAGAAAAAGTACAGTTCAAGCGATATTCACCTCAGAAGTGTCCCTGTACTAATCCTTCAGTTCCACACAGACCCTGTGCTGGGAGGGGGTCACTGACCCCCAAAAAAACTACAGTGTTCACTTCCTCTTCCTTATATGACATCGCACATTGTACTGGCAGCTAACTTAACTCCTATTGGCTATGTCTGCTGTCAATCTGCCACTGCTTCCTGTGCTGGGGAATTTGAGCAGCATTCAGGTACTGAAGAGAAACTGTTACAAGTTTGTGAGAGGGAGGGGGAGTGTGGGCTGTGGGCTGTGTACTGCAGAGACTTCAACTGTGCAGATGGGGGGACCGAGGTGCTTGGGACCTGGAGTTTTATGGATAATGGATCTTTCCATAATTTCTATCTTCATACCTTAAGTCTACTAGAAAATCATGTAAACATTAAATAAACCCAATAGGCTGGTTTTGCTTCCAATAAGGATTAATTATATCTTAGTTGGGATCAAGTACAAGGTACAGGTATGGCATCTATTATACAGAATGCTTGCGACCTGGGGTCTTCCGGATAGCAGATCTTTCTGTAATTTGGATCTTAGTACTAGAAAATGGTGTAAACACTAAATAAAGCCAATAGTCTGGTTTTGCCTCCAATAAGGATTAATTATATCTTAGTTGGGATCAAGTACAAGCGACTGTTTTATTATTACACAGAAAAAAGAAATCATTTTTAAAAATTTGAATTATTGGATTATAATGGCTACTATGGGAGATGACACTTGTACTTTCCAGAAATATATTATTTTTTTTTGGGGGGGGGGCATGTATTATTTTGTGTATTTACCTCATTAAAAAAGGCAAAATATTTTTCTGGTATAGATCCCTATATCATGAAAAATATAACTTTTTCATTTTTTTGGTATTTAGAGCTCTAAATCTTGTTCCAGAAGTGGAACACTTAAAAAAGGTATAGTTTTCCTAGGTAAATTACCCCCCCCCCCTCCCGGGAGAGCGCACAATGTTCAAAATACGTACCTGCCCTCATCACTGCTCTGCCTGTCACTTAGGGCTGCCACCTCACCCTTTTAAAACCAAACACATATGAAATCCACAGCCTGCATGGCTAATTAGCAATTAATTTAGATGCATGATACATGGCTGCACAGAAATCAGTTCAGTCTGCAGCATCTAAATGAGTTGATAATTAGCCATGCAGCCTGTGGATTTCATATGTGTTTGGTTTTAAAAGGGTGAGGCGGCAGCCCTACTGTCCCTGCTAGATGTGTAAGTTACATACGTTTCTAAGCAAGTCAGTGCTGGTTTTGTTGCAATTTTGTAAATAACTGACATTATGCTTAATGCCAAAGGTTGCCAAACAATGTTGCTCCTTCCTTTTCTGCAGTATTTGTCTGCATGGCTGTGTGATTGTTTGTTACAAGGCAGGTTTGTTTATATGCTGCATCTGTTAACCTCTGCCATTACAATTGAGTAATCAACCAATGACCATTCAAATTATGTGACTGGTTACAGTTCACAAGCACCCAATAAATTACTAGGAGGAGGGCAGTATCAACATCCAATAGGAAACAAGTAAGGGCAAAGCCTGGGCATGATGATGTCATCATATAGGAAGTTCTTGGTGTGACAGGTTCAAAATAGGCCACTCCCATCACTTCAGAAAACTGGTCAGAGAGGCAGGAGAAGGACTGAGTTAATAGGTATAAAAATTAGCTTTTACAATGGCATTTTTACTTTTTGTTATGGAAAATGGTTTTTCTAACACATTGAGAGCATTGTTAGTGCTTTCATAAGATTTGTACATTGAAGGTGAACAACCCCTTTAAGGAAAGAAGAACATTTTATAGCACTGACAATCCATAAAAAGAGTAAGATCAAGGAAAATGAACGTAGCATGTAGATTGATTAATAAGGGGCACTTATACTCCTGTGTAGTAGTCTGTTTTAGATCTGTGCCATGCCACCCATCTAGCGTGCACAGTGGGAAGATGCTACTGGTCAGAATGTCAGGACCTAAACATCAATCAGGTTGTTGAGTTGTGGATTTTTTTCTTCTTCTTCTTCTCATATTAATAAATATCCTCCTTAAAAGCCTGACAGAAACAAGTTGTAGCATTTTACTATTTATCAACGGTCGAGTAGTAAATTTGAATTAAAATTTTCAAGTTTCAAAATTCACACATTTGAATTTTAATTCCCCTATTCAAATGCAAATTTGAATGTGAGATTTATCACACCTCTTCCATGGAAACAGTCCTAATTCGAATATTCGCCACCTAAAACCTACCAAGTTCATGTAAAAGTCAATGGCAGAGGTCCGTTGAGCCATTTGGAGATTTTAATAGGCTTCCTGACATTCAAGTTTTTTTTCGGGAAAATTTTTTTTAGGTCGGAACCATTTGATCGAATATTAGACTTTCAGATTTTTTCTGCAACAACCTCCCAGTCGAATAGTGAGTATATTTGAATGAATAAATATTCACATTTATTCGAAATTTGGCATTTGATGAATGGGCCTCCCCGAGTCCCATAGTACTGGCTACTCTAGTACCCCTTAATTTGCCACATTTTCTTGAAAAAATACCAGACTTTTTTATCTCTGTTTTTTTTATCACAAGAAATGTTATTTGTGAAATCTTTTAATTAGCGGGAAAGATGAAAAAGAGAAGGGAAAGTGATACAGATTTTAGGGGGATTTCTGCTGTGCCACCTTGGACCCCAATATCCTGGAGATGGAACTTTTAAAATTCAAATTGCCCTATTTATAAGTAAAAGAAGGTGGAATCTCTAAGGCTTCTAATAGGGGAAACCAAGCAACAACCACTTTTGGCAGCACTTAGTGACTAAGGCCAGAAATATTCAGTGCTGAGTCCTGAGGATGACAAAGCAGAAATGTAATAAAACTTTCAACAACATTATGTTCCATTTCTCAGCACACAATAAAGTCAAATTATCTCAGTACATGCTTTTTTTATCGCAAGTAAAGTATTGTGTCCAAAATGTGCTACAACAGGAGGATTAGACTAATAGCCCAGAGCAACGGTTTATCAGAGAAAGTAGAAAAAAGGGCTACAAAAACTACTGGAAGCTTATGGAGACAGCATTAGTATTCCCAATAATTCAATCTTGAAGTAGAAATGTGATATATAGGCAATAGGCTTTCCATCTCTAATTTATGTTTTTTAGTTTTGCTGCAGGGCTTTCCCATGTAGTACAGGGATGTCCAACTTTTATAGGTACAAATTATTTGTAATTTCTCATGATCAAGGGTCACTTTATATAAAAGCTTAAGCAAATGTCATCACAAAGAAGTCTGTGGAGGCCTTGAGTAGACAGGAGCCATACAATACTTTTGAAGGGCCTTATCCAGCCCATTGTTGTCCAAGAACCAGAACATATTCACATTCTGGTCGCTGTCAGTACATGGTTTAATAAACATATTAGTATTTTGGTAACATACTGGCCAGGTTATTACCCTAAAGGCCAGACACAAACAGAAATTTAAAAGTTTAAAAATGTTTTTATTTCTCCTTTTCAGGGTTGTCTCTCCATCTTCTTTTGTTTATGGGGAATCTGTGGATCCTTCCAATTTTATTCAGTTGCAAGACCTGGAATGTGACTTTCAGCCTCTGAATTTTAGCTTTCAGGTACTTCAGTGCCATTTATATACTTTCCACTATGAAAGTCTTTTTCTGTACATACACCCCATATACAAAGTGCAGTCTCCTTTTCATCTGTTAAACTATTCTGACTGAATGAAAACAAAATGTATGCTTTTTTGCATATAACATTATTTAATGAAGACTTTATAGCCCGTGCTTGCAGAATCTATACATCCAAGTGCTGCAGCCAGCTCACTAAATAAAGCTTCAGTTAAAATGATGTGCCTTTTCTTTCCTTACTGTTTCATTCAAAATCTATTCATTATAGGTTTATAACTCTGGACCAAGTACCCTTCCCGGATCAACCATTAATGTGTGGTTTCCCAATCGCTTCACTGCTACTGGGGCTGAAATGTTCTTCATTCAGGACATTATGGTAAGGATGTCTTTATTGTAATCAAAGAATATAACATAATTAATGATAAGAGATACATAGGAGCATAGATATTACAATTATTATGGACACCCATTCAAACTGACTGTACTTTTAATATAGAGTTCAATACAGTTAATCATTATGGGCCAAGTCATACTTTCATAGAAAAATAGACTTCTATAATGACAGGTGCAAAGTTTATTCCTCTTATAGTAATCCATAACAACAAATCATCAGGTAGTATTTACTGGTCGGCAATTCAAAATCAGACAAATGCAATGATTAACTTTGCTTCCGGTACCCTGTGAAAGCTGAAGCATTCAAGATCTTACACAAATAGATGTTCTAGCAGCTCAGTTATCCAGGTGCAGATTCTGATTATGTTGAAATTTGCTACATTTGTTGATGCATTAAGTTGATATATTTCTCAATCAATTATAACAGTTATTTATTATTATAAGTTGCCTTTAATGAAACTCAGGGATCCTACTCAGCAGGAACTAAGATAAATGTATCAACTAATGTATTAATTTAGAACGGTTAAGAGTTGTGCCCTGTAATTATTTTTGCCATTGAAGGAGCTTTGGTAAATTTGGAAGCTGTGGTCACAATTGTGGCAAGCCAACACAACCTATTTTAGTTGTACTTAAATTTAATCATTTGTGTTTTTTTTTATTTTCACCCTCTGCAGTTGTATGGCATGATGTTACTCTCTAAATTGTATTTTGCTTGTAAAGCAATAATTTGTTTCAATTAAATAAAACCACATTTTATCCAAATAGCTCAGGGGGCCATTAGCTGGCTCTTTTAAATTGTTTTTTTCAGCAGCTCTCCAGTTTGCAATGTCAGCAATCTGGATGCTAAGGTCCAAATTACCCAGCAACCATGCTATGATTTGGATATGGAGCTGGAATATGAATAGGAGAGGCCCTGAATAGATAGATGAGTAAGAATTTGTAGCAATAACAACAAATGTGTAGCTTTACAGATGGGGTCAGTAACCCCAATTTGAAAGCTGCAAAGAATCAGAAGACAGACAGCAAATAATTAAACCCCAAAAAAATAATAAATAATGAAGAGCAATTGAAAAGTTGTTTAGAATTGGCCATTCTAGAACATACCAAAAGTTAACTTAAAGGTGAGACACCCTTTGAAACCTTTATGTTACCATCAAGAGGTTATTTATCAGAGGTCGAATTTGAATTTATGTGAATTTTTTTTACTCTTAATACATTAAAAATATACTCACAACTTGAATGGGAGGTTATTTATGGAAAAAACCTGAACATCTAATATTCGATTGAATAGTCCTGACCCAAAAATTTGAATCTAATTTGAATCAAGTTTTCTTCGGAACAAAACTCAAATATCAGGAAGGCAATTAACATCTTCAAATGGATCAACGGACCTCTGCCATTAACTTTTACATGAACTCGGCAGGTTTTAGGTGGTAAATATTCAAATTAGAACTGTTTCCATTGTCGAGGTGTGATAATTCTCACATTTGAATTTACATTTGCCTTTAAATTCGAATTTGTGAGTTTTGACAGCAAAAAAATTTGAAAATTAGAATTTTTAGCAATAGAACCTTAATAAATCTGCCCCTTAGTATAATGTAGAGAGTGATATTCTGAGACGATTTGCAGTGGTTATAAATGTTTTATTATTTAAGGCTGGAGTGACTGATGTCTAACATAACATAATAGAACACTGCTTCCTGTTTTTCAGCTCTCTAACTCTGAGTTAGTCAGTGACTTGAAGGGGGGACACATGGGACATAACTGTTCAGTGAGTTTGCAATTGATCCTGCAGCTCAGATTCAAAAGTAAACAGTTATGACCCATGTGCCCCCCTCAAGTCACTGATTGGTTAATGCCTGGTAACCAATCAGTGGAAATGAAGAGAGCTGAAAAGCAGGAAGTAGTGTTCTGTTATGTTATGTTACACATTTGTGAAGCAGTTACGTTTTATAAAAAATATGAATTTCATGTAGTTTGTTTTTTTCTGAATAGAGAATTTATACTCAAAAATTAAGAAGCAGAGTTAAGATGATAATGTTGATGTTAGTATGGAAAAATAATGCTATATAGAGGCAAGACACAATATGGTACAGTCTATAGCACAAAATGATTCTTCTAAAACAGGAACATAAACAAATTGTGTTATTTTAAATGATATCTCTTAGACCATATGCATATACAAGTTTATGTCCTGCAGTGTGTTTAACTTCTTAAAGGAACATTAACACCAACAAAGAAAGTGTTTTAAATGAATGACAATATAATGCACCGTTGCTCTGTGCTGTTAAAACCGGTCTGTTTGCTTTAGAAACACGATAGTTTATAAAAACAAGATGCTGTTTAGCCATGGGGGCAGCCATTCAAGCACAGATTACTCAGTAGATAACAGATACGTTGCGAAGGATCCCATTGTTTACTACAGAGCTTATCTGTTATCTGCTGTGTATCCTGTGTCTTTTCTCCTTTTCAGCTTTAAATGGCTGCCCCCATTGCTACACAGCAGCTTGTTTGTATAAACTACTAAACCAGCTGTACCAGTGCAGCACAACAGTACATTATATTTTCATTACTTTAAAACACTTTCATTTTTTTGTGTTACTGTTCCTTTAAGTGCTGGAATACTTGGTCAGCTGAACCACATGTTGCCAGTAAAAAAAGATTAGCATAGATCAAAGTGGTAATCAGAAGTGTAAAACGATGGCTCTGTTACACTGGTTCTTTTACACCAGTGCTTTAAATTGCAATATCTATGGCAATTAAAAGATTTGTGTTCAAATCATGGCAGCTGCAAGTAGAGCCCTGCATCAAGTCAGGTACCTGTGGAATACCTGAAAATTGGTCGGGTTTGGCCAGGAAGATCCCAGTTGCCTGACTATGCGGGCGGTCTGTGGGTACCCTGCATGGGTACCCAGGCCAATTGCAGATGAACCAGATCTGGTTGATCCGTCTCCAGAGTGTCACTATTGGCCACCAGCAACATCACTTCTGGTTTGTGCAGGTCCAAGGTCTGGCTAAAGTTTTAGATGCCGCAACTAGGTTCCGGAAGCATTTATTTATTAGCATGCAAATTAGAGTAGTCATACAGTAAACAGCTTGTAGCAACCAATCAGCAATCTTATTTGAACAGTTGACTACAAATTAGAAAACAAAAGCAAAGATGGTGATGTTTGTCTCCAATGTTAATAACCAATGTTAATAAATACACGATACACCCCTAAGTGTTCTGCCAAAAACATGTTAAATATAGCAATGCCATGGTATTCATTTCTTTAGTTTGCAGTACCAAAACACAAAAAGCAGTAAATAACACCTAGTCTTAGGTTATTGCCCACAGAAGTCCTAACATGGACTGAGCAATATTTTAAAAGTTGTAAGAAATATTTGCATTTCATGCACATGTCGCGCCTTTAATTTGTCAGTCTGTGTGCACTACATTGAACATTTAGTAACAAATGAAAAGCAGAGTACTGTCTGAGGAGGTGAGACATAAAAGTACATAAGGTTATCAAGAACTCTGAGGCCCATAGCACTGTAGCAAATGTCCTTGGATGTAAGAGGAAACATTTATCAAAAATTACAGAGAACGACTGTTTACATAGTTGAGAAAAAACTTGAGCAATTGCCAGACAGATTCAACTTGACCTATAGACACAAGCTACAACTTTTTTAACATGCACCAGTACCACCCTTGGTCAACTCAAAAAAAAGGATTTTGCAGTATAGAAGGAGACCTAGGAAAAATACCACTGTTGACAGAAAAACATAATAAAGCATATGCAGAGTTCACCTGAAGCTTAAATCCTTCTGGGAGAATGTCAGCTGAGATTAAATAAGAGTTATTTGGTAAAACACAGCATCTCTTTATTTACAGAAACAAAAAAAACACTGCAAAGAAATGCACCCTAAATATGTAGGACGTTTGTTGATGTTTTGGGGTTGCTTTACTGGCCCAAATTACCAAGGTACTTTGTATTGGAGAACACTACTGATCCCAGTGTCTCTTTCACAGATCTAGGGTCTTTCAACAGGACTATAGGTCGTATTCCTTGCGTTCTCCTTTAAATCAAATGGCGCAAATGACCAGTAACCAGTATTTAATATAGTGCTGCTGATTTACGAGTCCGTCATGCTGGTCACTCCATTCCACGTGGGTGCTGTTATGTTGCAGTGGAAAATAATAGTAAATGCTGCTGACAATTCTCTGCAGTGATCTAGTGAGGTATTGTACTTTTTGTGCAGTTGTAAATTTCCTTTCTGAGCACAGGCAGGTTTACTGGAACTGAGACGTGAGTAATAGCACAGTTAGCAAAAGGTTCTGGAATGTTTTACTGTTATAGTGGATATTCCTTCTATAAACATTTCTGCTTTCCCTCCCACTATTGAAAAGTGGGGTGGGGTGGGGGTAACACATCAAGATGCATATTGTTTTCAGTAGTTCGCTTTGTTAGGGCCAAGGATTTTAATCTGTTTACGTCCTTGCTTTTCTTGGCTCTGAGGTTATGGATTCCTCTTCAGTCTGTAACTAGAAATCTTTGCTCTTATACAACTATTGTACAAAAGTTACACTGGCAGTAATGGATATGAATATGCTAATGTCCATATCTTCAGGTGTCCTTCCTATAACTTGTGGTACAAGGCATTTAACCTGTAAACTAGCATTGTATTTAAACCAAGATTACTGGAGATTTAGGGGCACATTTACTTAATTCGAGTGAAGGAATAGAATAAAAAAACCTTGAATTTCGAAGTGTTTTTTTGGCTACTTCGACTTCAAATCGAACGATTCAAACT
The DNA here is from genome assembly GCA_038501925.1 of Xenopus petersii. NCBI lineage: Eukaryota > Metazoa > Chordata > Amphibia > Anura > Pipidae > Xenopus > Xenopus petersii. The sequence continues at coordinate 102,321,494 of CM076682.1, forward strand.
AAAAATCGTTCGACTATTTGACCATTCGATAGTCAAAGTACTGTCTCTTTAAAAAAACCTTCCACCCTCTACTTCGCCACCTAAAACCTACCGAACATCAATGTTAGCCTATGGGGAAGGTCCCCATAGGCTTTCTAAGCTTTTTTTGATTGGAGGAATTTCATTCGATTGATGGATTCAAATCCTTCGAATCGTTCGTTTCGAAAGATTTAATCGTTCGATTGAACAATTTTTCCTTAGAATTGCGGTAAATCCTTCGACTTCGATATTCTAAGTCGAAGGATTTAACTTCGATAGTCGAATATCGAGAGTTAATTAACCCTCGATATTCGACCCTAAGTAAATCTGCCCCTTCGAGTATTAAAGAACTGTAAACCAGTTATCCTTCAGTGAAATAAGCTGTTACATACATGATGCTTACATCATTATTATGAGCATAAAGCAGTTGATGGTATATTACTGTGCAAGGAGATTATGAATTGGCTTATCTTTATATGTTTTAAAATGTGCAATTATTATTAATAATATCAAAAACTCTGACGTCATTCTGAGGCTACAATGCTCCATTATGATTGCAAGGCTAGAGGTGCTAGAGCACATCAGAAAGGGGGAGGAACCCCCAAACGTTGTGTGAAGATCTAAAAAAAATACAAGGGATTTAACACATATGGTATCATGAGTGCTATCTGACTTTTTTTTGTTTTAGAATGATGGAAAACTTAAAATCAGGGCATGTAAAATTGAGGTTTGGCTGTAATTATATCTTAGTTGTGATTGGGTACAAGGTACATTTTATTACTACAGAGAAAAAGAAAATAATTTTTAAAAATGTCCATTATTTCATTAAAATGGAGTTTACAGAGATGGTTCTCATGTAATTCAGAGTTTTCTGGATAACAGATTTCGGGTTTGCGGATCCCATAATTGTATGTGTTTAGAAGGTGGCAATGAATAGATTATCATTTGATGAATGTCAGGTTTGAATATGTGGGTTGGTTTATTTGATTTATGATTTATGAGAGACATATCTCAGTTGTACGGGTAAATATAATATATTTTTAACTTTTTATGTTTGTTATTCTATGGGGCAAATTTACTAAACGATGAAGTGACTAACGCTGGCGACGATTCAACAGCGTTACCGCTTTCAGGCACTTCGCCGATTTACTAACGGGCACAGGCGTAACTTCGCTAGCGAAAGAGACAGATGCTAGTGGTCATTCGCACTCTATCGCCAGGCAAATTTTAGTACTGGCGAGTGGAAGTTACTCCGCAAATTCACTAAGATGCGGATTTTACTGAACGTGACCTCTTTCGCCAGACTTGCCTCACCAGCTCAGACCAGGTGAAGTGCATTTCAGTGCATAGATCTTCCTCATTCTTTTATTACTTACATCATATTTTTAGTGGAAAACGTTTCTTAGTCCCAAAAAATGCTGGCGTCTTTTCCTTTTTTCAGAGTGATAGCCTGCAAAAGTCCTTAAAATTTTTTTTGGGTAACCGGATTCCCCCATACATTTTCTTACATTCGGAACATAAACTATACAGTGGGCTCATGTGTAGGGCATTATAACAACTCTATTTTCTTTATTAAGGTTCCCTGGACTTGTGTAATGTAATGTATTTGCTGCAACATATACGTCCATTCAACTTTAATTTCCCGCCATATGCAAATTAGCCTGAGCGAGACCGCTAATGAAGTTGCATAATTGAACGCTAGCGCATCTTCGTTTTGATTGCCGAAGTTTCGCCAGGGTTCGGCACCATGGACACAACTTCACATTTTAGTAAATTATTGTTGTCTGAGCAAATTTTCGCCTGGTGAAGGGTTGCGACTAGGGATGGGCAAATTTTACCTGTTTCGATTCACCAAAAATTCGCCACCAGCGAAATGTCACTGACGGCCATTAAAGTCTTTGGGTGTCAAAAAAATTTTGACGCACGTCTTTTTATTTTGACACACAAAGCCATACAAGTCTATGGGCGTCATTTTTTCGGCGAAACAAGGCGAAAAAATTTGCCCATCTGTGGTTGCGACAGCTGCAAAGCCATCAGTGGCGAATTTTCGCCGCTTAGTCAATTTACCCCTAAGTCTTCTAAACTACTGGGGGATGGAGGGGGGATCCTTAACATAAAAATACACATAGATTGTGTGGGTAGGACATCCTTTCCATGGACAGGCAGTGAGAATTGACAGATGGAAGGGACAGATGCACCTCTTTGGTGAGCTTAAAATATGTTTTATAAATATTACATACCATGCTGCATTCATTTAGAAGTATTAATATCAGTTTAATGCAGATAAAGTGGTACCATCTATCAGTAGAATAGTAGTGTATAGAATGGGTCGTTTCAACAATATTTAAGCATATTTTATGATCTTGTAATCTGCTTTTCATAGGTTTGTAATAAGTGTTTGTTGTTATATACATATATCATTGTTTTCCTCAGGTGAGCCAAGACAAAGGAAATTGCTCTTTCCAGAAAAATCCTGTACCTTGTGTAATTCCACAGGATAAGGAAAACATTTTTCATACAATATTTGCCTTCTTCACTAAATCTGGCAGAAAAGTGTTGGTAAGTGTCTTGACTACTGCTTTTGACATGTTATTTTAAAATACTTGCAAAATATAGCAAATAAACGAAATACCCAAGGTGCTATCTGAATCTAGCAGAAAACTAGAAGGTTATATACTTCAACGAAGAATTACTATAAAGAGATGATGATGCACAGAATAGAATAGATCACCAGACAATTGGGGCAAATTTGCGCATAGGCAATAACCAATAGCAACCAGCCATGCTTTGTACAGTTAGCTGCAGGTAAAATAATGAAAGCAGCAATGTGATTGGTTGCCATTTTTTCAGTGTTTATAAATTAGCCCAGATCATTTCTGAGGAGCAGGGTCCATGTGGCAAAAAGCGACCTAGCAAGCACATCTATTATCCTAATCAAATATGTGCACTTCAGGAGTTACTTACTACAATGGAATATAGATATGGCATAGTTTTTTTTTAATTTATAAAGGCTTTGTGTTCCAGCTACAACTATTCTTATTTAGCTTGTTTTAGTTTTTACTGGCAGAATATGAGCCCAACAGTGTCCTTTAAACCACATGTCATAGGACATTTTTAAATTTGTGATGATCTTTGTTGCCGTTTTAATAGGCTTTATACATTGCTGTTGTCACTTGTGTCACATTCAAGTACATGCCAGTGACTGCAATATTTCCAGAGCTCTGTGCCAATGGTAGTTTTGATTCTGGCACTCCTACTACTTTTATAACCACTTTCCCTCTGGCAATGGAATGGGGAGGGTGTTATTTAAAAGTCTGGATTCTTTTGTTTTTCACTTGAAAACATTTTGTGAATTTGTTAAACTGTCTGAAAACTAATATAGCCCAGTTCTAGACACATTTGTGCACCTTTAGCTCAACCCTGTTATGCAAGCAGCTGCAACAATTGGTATTGGTTTTACTTCTGCACCCTCAGCCAGCTTACTGGGACTTTCCTCTCCTGGTGCATACCTTGTACCATCTATTGGCTAAGAAGCCTACTCACTGGTGGCACAGGTATTCTTTTGCAACATTTCAGTTCAGTACAGAGGACATGCTGGGAGTTGTGAGTAACATGAAAGTGGAAGTTTGGTCAGATTTCAAGGTACAGCAGTGTATGCAGAGACACTTATAGTGAAGTAGAAGAGGGGGAAGTTGGTGCAAGCATTTGTACATGAGTAAAGGTGCTGGCAGAAAGAATAAAATATGTATGCCGATTAAAGATGCAAGAAGCATCTCGCAGGTCTTATGTAGAAACAATTAGGTCATTTTATTAGTGGAGACTGACGTTTCAGCTTCAACAGTAGCCTTTCTCAAAGTGAACAAACACACACAACTTGTGTCTAATTAACATGTGGGGGGAGAACGTGCTAGTTGTGACATCATATTACATCAAGGTGAGCAAGAACCATTAGCAGTGTCGGACTGGGACACCAGGGGCCCACCAAAAACCTTTAGACCAGGGGTCCACTCAAAGTATTATTGTCTTCCTTTCCTCACTCAACCTCTATTCTCATAGTCTCTTTACTTTACATACTATAACCTATTATTCCATCTATTTAGCATCTTTATTCTCATAGAAATAGGGAATGGCCATGAAATAAACCAAATGTTTAGAAGCAGGAGGGCCCACTGACACCTTGGCCCACCGGGAGTTTTCCTGGTATCCTGGTGGACTAGTCCAACAATGACCATTAGCATTTAATCTTTACATAATGAAAACTAGATCCACTGCAAAAACCCTGCAAAATAGAGTTCAGAATGTGCTCTGTTTTGCCATCAACAATAAAAAATAAACACTTTAAAGCAGAAGGAAAGGCTAAAATTAAGTAAGCTTTATCAGAAAGTCTATATAAATAAACCAGTAAACCCTCAAAGTAATGCTGCTCTGAGTCCTCTGTCAAAACAAACACAGCATTTCTTTCCTTCTATTGTGTACACATGGGCTTCTGTATCAGACTTCCTGTTTTCAGCTTAAACCTCCAGGGCAGGGCTTGAGCATGCTCAGTTTGCTCCTCTCCCCCTCCCTCCTCCCCTCTCTGCTGTAATCTGAGCCCAGAGCTATGAGTGAGCAAAGAAACTCAGGCAGGAAGTGATATCACACCAAGTGAATATGGCAGCTGCTATCCTAAACAAACAGAGAGAGTGTCTAGAGCCATTTACTCAGGTATGGTAAAGCATTCCACAGAATAACTAGTGTTATAGCTTGCACTATTGTGGCTAATCTATCAACAATAAACTGCTTTGGTACCTTTCCTTCTCCTTTAACAAAGGTGCTGGGTTATTTGTAGATGGGTAATATATTGCTCCCAGGGTGGTATATCATATCACACCCTGGAACATGGAATAATTAATACAGGCCAGAGCTGCAAGGTAATTGATGCAAATGTTTCTGACAGAAATTTTAAAGTGGACCTGTCACCCAGACACAAAAATCTGTATAATAAAAGTGCTTTTCAAACTAAACATGAAATCCAATTTCTATTTTTTATTAAAGCATTCATAGCTGTTGTAAGCTCATTTAAAAATCTCAGCTGTCAATCAAATATTGTCTGCCACTCCTCTATGCCAGTGGCATAGAGGCGGGGCAGACAATTACTTTCACTTTCCATTCAGTACTTCCTAGATGTCACTGCTCTCCCCACATTCCCCCGTTCTCTTTACCATTTAATTGTGTAACCAGGACATGGGAATGGACATCAGGTCCCCCATTCTGGTGCAGAAACAAGATTCTGAGATGATACTCAGTCTTGTCTTAATAATAGTGTCCACAAAATGGCTGCTGCCTGCTATAATTTTGAAATCCCAGACTGAAGGAAACAAGATTCGAATAATTTATATAGTGTAATTAATTTTGCTTGACTAATGTGATAAAATAGGATTTTGAATAATTTTTTTGGGGTGACGGGTCCCCTTTAAGGAGGAGCATTCTGGTGCAAGGGATTATTTTTCCATGTTTTTCACTTCTTGTTTGTGCTTGTTACCAAAGACTGTGTAACGGAATAAGCTGCAGGCACTTGCCTTTAAGAGAGCAAATTCTGTGACTGCTTTGTTTACCCTAAAAGACTGTGGAAAGTGGCCCCAAAACACTGGCCCAGGTACCCCTTCATGTCTAGGTATCAGAAGTACTGATAAAGAGACATTGAGGAGTTAGCTGAAGGTTGTCCATGGAACTATATTAGTAATGGTATTTGGTATTATACCTGAACAAAGCATAAGACAACATTGTGAGCCTCACACCAAAAGGACAGAAAAGGTGCAGCGTGATAAATAATGCAGTCAGGGAGATCAAAAAAAAGAACCACAAGCTCCACCTGTACTAACCACAGTATCAGTAATGTCAGGAACCTATTCGATTACAATAATAATACTATTACTACAATTTAAAAAGCTACTAGAAGCCACTTGAGAGTTGTAAGATGTTTAATACTTCTTGGTTGTTTCTCATTGACACTAAGGGGCAGATTTACTATGTGGTGTAAAAAATGGCATAATAATATGTCACACATAGCCAGGCATCGGTCATATTAAAAAATGGCGTAAATTTTTGTACGTGTTTTTCTTTGAGTAACTTCCACTGGAACTTGCTTACAAAGGTCAAAATAACGGCATAAAATGTTGCGTTTGCATGGTGTAAAATAAAACACACCTTCATAAGTTCACCGTTTATTTTACACCGGTTTTTCAGCGAATTTTGTTTTGCACAGAATAATAAATACACCCCTGTGTCTAACAAGGGTTCTTATGAAATGTTGATGTTGCTGCTTATGTAAGCGCCTGCCAACATTATTTTTATATTTATAATGTAACCCGTCTCATGTCTTTGTTTGTTTTATAGGAGTGCGAACGTACAAGCAAGTCCTGTTTAGTGGTAAACTGCCATCTAAGCTCCCTGGCCAAAGAGGAGACACGAAACATAGATGTGCTTATGCTGCTTAACACAGAGATACTCAAAAAAGTAAGGAGCAACAATGTACTGTATGTGATATTATTCTGACATGAAGGACAGAACCATTGGTTGACAGTAGAGCAGCAGAAAGGTTATGGCTTCTTTTTTATATCCTAGATAATTTGCTAGGATTATAGGCTTTTATATGAACATTATGGGTGGGATTTAAGAATCCAGCAACATCCTTAAACTTCAGGTCACCTTCTTTCTATATGTTGAACTTGACCTATCCTCTGTTATTTAATGTCCTCCCTGGACTGGCTTGATAAGGGCTGAATTATCAATGAGATACAGTTAATCATTTCTAACATAGAAAATATAGGAAGTTGTCTTTCTAACACATCACATTATCTAGGTAGCGGAAATTGCTGAAGAGGAAAGGGCTATGGAATTGTTTTATTTTAATGATTTTATAAAAATCCATGTGCCAAAAATTTTATGTGACAGAACTTTTTTTTTATCTTTTTCTACTAGTGAGAAAATAAGGCTTTTCCTTTTCCACCCTTTATGTATATATTGAAAAAGCAGAAACATTAGGAGGCAGACTGTATTGCATTGGAAAGATATACTTTCATTATTGTTTTATTGCTTCCTGCCTTGGTGCAGTGTTGCCAGATCCTGCTCTCTTTTGTTTGACAGCCTTGTTTTATTATGCAGGTTTTTAGCAAAAAAAATAAATACAAAATTCTCATGCAGGACAAACTAAAACTCAAAATCTAAATGATGCTATATGATATGATATGATGATATATATTATTATTTATTTAGTAAGCCTTTAGCTAAGGTTAGCATTACAGAGAAAAGGGAAATCATTTTTAAACATTTCAATTATTTGGTTAAAATGGAGTTTATTGGAGATTTCTGTAATTTGGAACGTTCTGGGTAACGGGTCTCCGGATAACAGGTTCTACACCTGTACTCAGAAGCTACTGGTTCGTTATCACTGTTCTTAAATAGCTGGAAAACATACCCAGTGGCTTGACGCTTCCTTTCTCAGATGTAATGCCAGTAATTACTATATAGTAATTTGCCAGTAATTACTGACACACCTTCGTTCCTGCCAACCAATAAAACACACAAAGGGGCCTATTTATCATGCTGTGCAAAAAAAAAAAACGCTAACAAAATGCACCACAGGCATCCCTGTTTTAGAAATGTCGTAGTTATCAAGCTGTATTGATTTTCACTGACCCCATACATCTGTGTAAAAATGTGGTGCAGCCTTTGGAAACTGCTGTGGGAAAATTTGGTGTTTATCTCTCATGGGTTTTTTCTGCATTTTTTTCCCACTTACTTGCTGTTTGCAGTTTTCCAATTGACTTTATTGGATAATGCAAGGTCTGAAATGGTGTAAAGTAGCGGCATCAAATCCGGAGTACTGGCAGCATAGAATGAAACACACACCTTGATAACTACGCCATTTATTATACCCAGCTTTTTACACCATTTTTTTGGTGTTAATTGTTTTATACATTATGATAAATAGTCCCCCAAATCTGCAAATGACTATTTTTATTACTGTACACTTAAGAAAGATTAAAAAAAGATTATTGAAGCAATGGTGCTGTATTCTGGAACAATGCTTCAAATATGATCGTGCATTATAGCCAAACCTCTGCCCCAATTACATTATCTTTCTGAACTCATATCATTATTTCATCCTCTTATCATCCTGATCTGACATTAAATGGGTTTGGTGGCTGAATGAGGGGGTTTCCATGAAATGAAACTAAAAATTGCTGTCACTCTAAAACGTATCCCTTTTCTTCACTCTGAAGTTAGCCAACCCCTTTATTAAGATTTCCATATAACCTTGTGCCCTAGTTCTGTCTATTGCATCACTTTAACGCTTTTTTTCTGTTTATTTACCCCTACACCATATGTCATGCTCTTCTTTTCTTTACACCTTTTCCTCTCCCACTGGACAGTCATTCTACAAAAATACTGAACTTTGCATAACAATAAACTGCAATTTGCTGATCACAATGTTCATACCATTTAAAATACTGAATTTAACTAGAATTAGGAATACATGGCAAATACTTTTTTAAATAAGTCGTGTCATTTATTTGCTGCACAGGATAGTTCATCAGTTATCCAGTTTGTCTCAAGAGCAGTGGTGAAGGTGGACTCAAATCTACGAGCGATTGAGGTGCAACAAGGAAATTCTAACCAGGCAACGGTGAGTAAATGTCCAAATTACAGTTCCTTAGTGCAGCAGCTCATCATTAAGTCAAATATCCCAAATACAAATAACTTTAATTATGAAAGAGAAATGCAACTACAGGAGAAAATGGCAGGCACTCACAGATCCCACAAACAGGCCTGCAAAAGAACTGAGCACCTTATTTTGGCCACAAAGCAGACAAATAGTTAGCCCAATGTGCTTTGTGCCGGTGTGTGTGAGTGCCTGCCGTTTTCTCCTTTGGTTGGATGCCTCCACCTTAGGCTATAGGTCTGGAGCATGGGAACCCGGGCCCCACATGTTACTGGTGAGATACTAACCTTTCTGGCTTTTTACATTGAAATCTTTTCTATAAGTATACCATTAGAAATTCAAATGAATAATCTAAATATAAGATTGATATACACTATCCTGCCAAAAAAGAGATTATCTATGCTAGCGTAGATTTATGCTATCTCTATTTATAGGCTATTACTCCTAGGAGTAACTACAAGTAACTCAGAATTTTCTCCTTTGACCAAGTGCAAAATGTATGTATAAGCTTGAGCAATATGTATGTAGATCATTGGGAGGTTATATGGAAAATTCTTCATAAATTAATTAAAAATCCCCTTGTATCTGTGTTGTCCCCCCCCCCACCCAACAGTGAATTGTTTCTTAACTGTAACAATGAAGAAAACAGCATATTGCTTCTAAATAAGTTGTGCAATAATAATAGCTATGTAATATCAAACTAATATTTTACTGCCATTGAATCTAGGGCTGGTTAGACAGGGGTCCAGGATGTTACTATGAATACATACCTCCCAACTGTCCCATTTTTAGAGGGACAGTCCCTCTTATGACAGCTCAATCTGCAGTCCCTCTGTTGTACTGGAAAGTCCCGGTTTTCTCTGCACTGAACAGCCAGAAAAAGAAACAAAGTTTCTAAGTTAAGTAGCTTTTGGCAGAGAGCCCAGAACAACCTCAGCAGCATATAAGATACTTTTGTAACAATTTTGAGATAAGCAAATAAGTAATTGTAACAATATAAGATAACAGGTCCCTTGGGAAGAGTTATACTCATCTTAAAGGGGAAGGAAACCTTGTCGGCGCAAACCCCCCACCCCCCCTCCCGTTTGTTGCCCACCCTCCCTCCTCCCCCCTGGCCTACCCGTCCCGCTGGGCAAATGCCCCTAACTTGTTACTTACCCTTCTGTGCAGGTCCAGTCCAGGGAGTTCACAGACGACATCTTCTTCGACGCGATCTTCTTCCTGCTTTGAACGGCGCATGCGCAGTAGGATCATTTCGCCGGTACGATCTACTGCGCATGCGCGTGACTTTTGGCGCATGCGCAGTAGATCCGTACCGGCGAAATGATCCTACTGCACATGCACCAAAACGCCGTTCACAGCAGGAAGAAGATCGCGTGGAAGAAGATGTCGTCTGTGAACTCCCTGGACTGGACCTGCGCAGAAGGGAAAGTAACAAGTTAGGGGCATTTACCCAGCTGGATGGGTAGGCCAGGGGGGAGGAGGGAGGGTGGGCAACACAGGGGAGGGGGGGAGGTTTTTTGCGCCACATAGGTTTCCTTCCCCTTTAAAGAGAAATTCACCTTTATTAACAAAACTGTAATAACTGGAAAAAAAAAACACAGAAATATGTTCAAACTTTCATAACCTGGCAAATTTTGTAAAATGAACATGGAATGTGGTGTGGCCACAAAAAAGTGTGTGGTCAACTTTTTTGGCCCTCTTTTTATTTCCAAAATGTTGGGAGGTATGTCAATAGCTTGGCAGCTCTTTCATACGGGCTACTCACTACAATTATAGAGGTATATAGCTTGAGCTGACTTTGTGATTTGATTGTGATGTGATTTGATTGCAAATATACACCTACTGTTTGCAAGTTCCACTAGTGAAGATAATTTGTTTTCCTTGCCCCACAGGGACCACCTTGGTCGAATTTTAAGCTTTTTGTAACTCTAGCAGTACTTATTCTACCCAACTAGTTGTACATAGGCTACTTAATACTTTAATGGAGAACTAAACCCCCATAAAATGCCTCCTATTGCCCCTCCCCTCCCTGCTGAGTCTATTAGATGGAAAAATGTCCCTGCTTGGAAAGCTGGCCTATACATGCAGAGTAGCATCGACGAGTTCTCAGACACCGTCTTCTGGATCTTTGAGTCTTCTTATTATTATTCTTTTGCTGACGCACTGAGCTTTTGGCACGTGCTAAGTTAGAGCTAATCCTGGACTAGCTCCAACTGCGCATACATCAGAAAGCTCAGTGTAGGCTAATGTACAGAACAAAATCCGAAGATGCAGAAGATCGCACCTGAGAACTGCTCTGCACTACTCTGCAGTCTATGGGGGCTTTTCCTTTTATGGGTTTATAGGACTTCATTGTACACTGCTTCAGAATATGCTGGCTCTGTAGTAATAAACTAAAATAATAACAATATGTAGAAAGGTAAGCTAAGGGACAGTACACCAGTGTGTTCATGTTATCCAGAATAGTGAATGTTATTGTGACTTATGAAATAAGAAAACATTATTTTCTGGGTTGCTGTTCAGTTGGCTTTGTATGTAATACTTGGATTTCTAACAAATCTTTTCATGTTTCCACCCAGAACGGCCCCCTGGAACAAGAAACCGGTATTTTTGTAGGAATAAGTAAAAAAATATTCAGTGTTCTCCCTTGACATTGGTGTTTGGCAACCTTATGCAAACATTTGGCATAACTACACTAAACCAGCACACAGGCTAGGTATTTTAGAGTCAATAAAAACCCTTTTCCATATTCATTTTAAATAGATTTATAGGGCATTCAATTCCTGCATGCATGAATGAAACTTTAGCAAGATTAGACTTGCAAAATTCTGCAGATCAGACAATACAAATATGATTTCCATCTAATGCTGTTCAAATTTCTGCAGAAAAAGTAATTTATACGTTTCCCATTTATAAAATGTAAAGGAAAGATAAAACAATGAAATAATAGTTGGAAATCTTTCAAATGACATCAAAGCCATATTCTTTGCAAAATATGTGGGGACACCAAGGTGTCAGCCTGTCTTTTCATGGTTGTCCATACATCTTCTTCACCATGTGTGCTATAGCCTTTAAACCAAGAGGTGATGCACCCCTACCTGCAAATAAATTCAACAGTCATGTACTGTCCTGTTGATTAAAATTTGTTGACAGATTTGGGGGCAGATATGTATTCCTATGGTATATGGATTTTTAGGGTTTAGTTCCCCTTTAACAAACTGTACCGTGTCACTATAATGTGACTGTTTCATATGTTTTGAGTGCAAATATACGGGAAACATACTCTTATGTAATGTGGCATGCTCCAGATTTTATTATGGTTTCATTACAGTTAGTGAAGCATAAATATTTTCTCTGGCATTGTACAAATACTGTAGGAGGAGACAGTTGAAAAAAAAAAGTAAAGGCAATCCAAGAAAGGTTTTAAGGTGGGTTTTAGAGCTTACAATCAAGAGTTTCCTATTTGCTGCTCCATGAAGTGATCCAATTTCATACAGAGAGGGAAATTTAAGGCATGTGGTTTGAATTAGTGTTTTGTCCTTTTAACTTTCGTTTACTCTCTTTGTTTACCTTCTTATGGAATGCAGTTTAGGAACACTTCTTACAAACCACAGTTATGCATATGTAACCATAAATAGTTGACAATTGCTTTAATAGTCTTTTTTTGACAACCAACTTAATTTCCAGGAAACCCTGTTATGCCGATTTCTAAGAAGTTCTTAGCTTGTACATTGCTATGGTGTGTTGCTGGAAAAAGATTTTAAGACAGAGTAATTTGACTCCATAGTAGACCATTGAATGTATTATTCTTTGATTTTTAATACAGAGAAGTCAGAGAAAGTGGTGAGATATAGAAAATACTGGGTGCATATAAAGAATGACTGGTATAGCTGTAGAAATACACACACGTTATATATTTATCTGTTGAACTGGCACTTGTGTATATATGGTACAGTATACATTGTGTGCTGCTATAAATATAAATACAGATCTGGGATCTATAATCCAAAATGCTTGGGACCTGGAGTTTTCAGGATAAGGCATCTCATATTTTAGCACTTATAGCCAAGAATGTCCCGTAGTTAATAATATTTTCATCCTGACTCCATGACGATCCACCTTATGAGTTTTGTACCCTCTGGGACTCAGTCATAGATGACAACTAGGGTTATATCCCCTTAATTCTGGGCCATTTTTGACTTGGCAACTAGATTCCACTAAGAGACAATATTTATCTCATATTTTGGAACACCATGCCTCAAGGCTGCTAGAAAACATGTAAACATTAAATAATGTGAATTTCTGCCAACAGCATGGATTTATGCTAGTTGTGTTAACTTGAAGCTTAACATACTTACTCTGGGGGCACAAGTCCAGGATTGGTAAGACGTGCAAAAATGCTTTCTAACATACATGTGTAAAAGACGTGCCATGTGGGGGTAGGCCTACATGTCTTCCCCTGCCCACCCGTATTAATTCAACCACTGACTGTTAGTCAGAAGGAAAAATTCATGCAGATTCCTGCAGACATTCTTCACATGCTGTGGGCCTGTCAAATGTCCAATTGCAGTTTTCTTTTGCACTTTGCACAACGAGTGGGGCATTGTCTTATTACTACATAGAAAAATCAGTCAGAAATGAATGAATACATTTTTTTTGTGTATTTAAAATCAACAATATAAGCTTGTTTTGCAGCTTTCTGAATGCAAAGTTTCCACCTATATGTGACTTTAAGCATATCTGCAATCACAAAACAGTTTAATCATTTTGAGAATAATTTTATTACAAAACAGGTATTGCCATTGTAGTCTGTGTTAAAGTCCAGGGAGTGCTGAGGTATACATTTAGCACTTCCAAGTCTGATCCCTTTGCATTAATATATATAGTGACTATGGTAAAGTATTTTGGGGATCATCAACCCAAAAATTGTTGACGATCCCGCCCTAGAAATCCGGGCTAGCCTTTAAGGTAACTTTTATTATGTTATAGAACGGCCAATTCCAACTTTTCAATTGGTTTTCATTATTTATTTTATATCGTTTTATAGTTATTTTCCTTTTTCTTCTGACTCTTTGCAGCTTTCAAATGGGTGTCGCAGACCCCCTTCTAAAAAAAACAATGCTCTGTAATGCTACAAATGTATTGTTATTGTTACTTTTTATTACTGATCTTTCTATTCAGGCCTCTCCTATTCATATTCCAGTCTCTTATTCATATCATTGCATGGTTGCTATGGTAATTTGGACCCTAGTTACCAGATTGCTGAAGATGCAAATTGAAGAGCTGCTGAATAAAAAGCTAAATAACTCAAAAACATTCAATAATAAAAAATGAAAACAAATGGCAAATTGTCTCAGAATATTACTCTCTACATCAGTGATCCCCAACCAGTAGCTCGTGAGCAACATGTTGCTCACCAACCCCTTGGATGTTGCTCCCAGTGGCCTCAAAGCAGGTGCTTATTTTTGAATATCTGGCTTGAAGGCAAGTTTTAGTTGCATAAAAACCAGGTGTACTTCCAAGAAGAGCCTCCTGTAGGCTGCTGGTACATATCGAGGCTACCAAACAGCCAATCATAGCCCTTATTTGACATCCCCATTGACTTTTTCATGCTTGTGTTGCTCTCCAACACTTTTTACATTTAAATGTAGCTCACGAGTAAAAAAAAGGTTGGGGACCCCTGCTCTACATCATACTAAAAGTTATCTCAAAAGTGAACAACCCCTTAAAATGCACTGACAATTTGTAATAAATGTATATATTGTTATTTTATTATTATTTATGTGTTTTCTATTATTAGGCACATTTTTATTTTGGGGTTAACATGCCCTTTAAGTTGTCAGTGTCCAGATATGATAAGGGATTGAACGTAAGAGCTATGAGGCAGGATGTTTTGATGTTTGTATGACAGACATTGAGGGGGTCTATTTTAGTTGATTTTCGCATACACATTAATTTGGGGACATCAGACCAGACATGTGGTCCAAAGACCAAACTGCTAATTCAGGAACAACAGAGTAGAAACTAACACCCCCCCCCCCCACAAGTCACTTTAAGCCCACATCTAATTTGATAAGAACTCCTGTGCCCAACCTGAACCTCTCATTTCATGTTGCAAACCAAAGATGCCACTGTGAATAAGGGTTTTGGGAATAAAAGGAGGCCAGGAAAGGGCAATGTGCATGTGCTGATCAGAACCATGCTCCCAATGGCATGTGTGCAGATCACTGACCATTACTGGGACATGGGAGGTAGCATAGATAGTGATGTCAGCATGCTAAATGAAAAACTTTTTTACATAGTAGTAGCAGTTTGTGGGGTATATGCAAACACAACCAAACATATTCAGCCTTTCCGTGCCTTTTTAGAGTTTAACTATGCCCCATTTGTTTCACAGAGACAAAATAATATTAGAATATATAGAAGACTAAATGATTTCTCTCATAATAAACCCAGGTGTATTTTGCTCCTTAATGGAGAAATAAACCCTAAAAATTGATATGGTTAAATGCCATGCCATATTTTATATACTGACCTTATTGCACAAGCCTAAAGTTTCAGCTTGTCAATAGCAGCAATGATCCAGGACTTCAAACTTGTCACAGGGGGTCACCATCTTGAAAAGTGTCTGTGACACTCACATGCTCAGTAGGCTCTGAGCAGCTGTTGAGAAGCTTAGCTTAGGGGTTGTCACAAATTATCAAGCAGAAAATGAGATTGGCCTGTAATATAAGGTGATGCTACAGGGCTGATTATTAAATTCTGATTCTAGTTGCACGGATTTCTGTGCTGCCATGTAGTAATTATCTGTACAAATTACTAATCAGCCTTATATTGTGACATTTCTATTCTATGTGTACTGTATATTGTTATTGGGTCCCTAACCTCTTACTTTACTGTTTCAGGTGATTTTTGAGGCCTTGCACAATCTGGAGCCTCGTGGATATGTTGTCGGATGGATTATTGCCATCAGTTTGTTGGTGGGGATTCTCATATTTTTGCTGCTGGCTGTTCTTCTATGGAAGGTAAATTGCATTCATTTTCTGTTAGAGTATTGGACTTGATGTGAAAAAGATGTAGCTCTCTGCTACCTGCAACCAAGGTTACACAATCAATACTGTGCTGCTGGTACAGATGAGTAGTTTGCCTTATGGGCACAATTTGCTCCTAGCAAAAGCAAAATATCACTCAGTATATCAAAAAGTAAACTGTATTTTTTCCTGCTGAATTTCTGCTTTGGGAGGCAAACTGGTTAGCATTACAGGCTCTAGATAGAAGTAATGGTATATATAGACAAGGCCATGATCAGCATGACGATAAGTAATTTTTCAAGCTTTGATTAAGGCCAGATAAGCTATTCTCCTGCTTTAATTAATACAACATTAACAAAGCATGTATAATTGACATAGGCCAGGTGTACGTGTGGTTTACCCACTGTCATCTGTTGCTACTTAAAAAAGCAACAGATTTTACGATTTCATTTTGTTATACAATATTGGAGTAAAACTAAAGGTGGCCACACACGGGCCAATAAAAGCTGCCGACAGACCGAGACGGCAGCTTATTGGCCCGTGTATGGGGCCCCCCGATGGGCTTCCCCATCAAGATCTGGCTGAAAGTCGACCAGATCTCGATCTGATGGGACTAAAAATCCCATTGGATCGCGGCCGCATATGTTCATTGATGTCGTCCCGTGATCTGACCGCTCGTTAGGCATCATAAGGATCCGATCGTTGGGCCCTAGGGCCCACGATTGGATCAGCCCGATATTGTCCACCTCAAGGTGGGCATATCGGGGAGAGATCCGCTCGTTTGGCGACATCGCCAAACGAGCAGATCTCTCCGTGTATGGCCACCTTTATTCATTCATACTTAATAAATATCATATTGCAGAACTGCTAATATGACCAATTTGTTTAGACCAAAGTAGAGGTAGAGTAGAAAAAGCTGTTGTGCTTTTAATATATCTGGGTGTGCAAACCACTGTTTTTTGTTATTTAAAGAAAAACTGTGGTGCAAACTGATTTCTGATTGCTAGGACTTGTTATTCAATAACTGCAGTACAGCATAGGCTGAAGGTTCAATACCTGAAGATCCTCTATTTGTTGTTCGGGGCTAGTATGCTTTGTGATATCTTGAAATACGCTGCTTAAGAAAGTAGAAAAGTCGGAAAAAGCAAGTGGGGGGTTGTATTTAATGGTAGACTTGAAACTCACATTGAATTTCTCCAGCTTATTCAAGAATAAAGGGGCTTGACAAGGTGCTTTGATGCTGGGAAGTCCCTGGTCTATTCCATTGTATCTGTTAAGAGCTGTATGCATTTCCTCCACCCAGATTCTTCTTGCAAATAATAGAAACGGTCAGTAGATAAAAAGTATACCTAATAATTAGTAATAGATTGACTCAGCACCAGGGTCCCTATCGTACATTTTCTGGGGGTGTCCCAAACCTACCCTATTTTAGAATAACAGTTGGATCACATGGATCCCCACTAAGAGTTGCACAAACAAAGCTATTAAAATTGAACACTGCCAAGATCCTAATACCTCAAGTTCAGAAATCAGAGAAGACTATTTCCTTTAAAAAAATAAAGTACAGGAGAGTAAACATTTTCAATAAAGCAATGGGGTATAGTTCACATTTAAATTACTACTTTGGGGCCCATTTATTAAACCACAATTTTTTTCTGGTCCGGATTTTAAGGGGAAACTTTTTTTTGTGGAAAAATAAAAAGTCAAATATTTTGAGATTTATTATTCCCCAAAGCTGCTAAAAATCTGAATGTGAAAATACGTCATCTTAAACCTGTTGAGGTCATGTAGAAGTCAATGGCAGATGTCCCTTTTACAAGTTAAAGCTCATGATCTGTGCATCTGTGCTTGGTTTTGTAATCTGAAAAATTTGGGGTTTTCGGGTGACAACTCGAAAAATTTGAGTGCTTTGGGCGTCAAATTTGGATTCTCTCTAGATTTTGTTGAGGCTTTTCCCGACCAGCTTTTTCGAACTGATTATTTGATAAGTGAGTTAAAATTGTGGAAGGGAGTTTGGTTGGATTTGTTTTCAAAAAAAAAAATGTGATTAATTTGAGTTTTAGTAAAACAGCCTCTTAATATGATTAAACCAGTATTCAAAGACAATTTACAATTCAGCATCAGATCAATAGCAGCAGGCCTGAAAATAAAAAAATAAGTATTGCAATAAAATTTAACTTGCACACTTGATCTCATCTTGTTATTTTGGGTGCTCTTGACGCCCATTTTTTTGTCTTGCATATAGAATGCATTTCAAAATATTTAAAAGGCAAGCTAGTTTTGATAGAACTTGAGTGGACTAAAAAACATTCAGAATTTATATTGAGATGCTGCAGACAGCCTGTCACAATTGTCCCAGCAAAATATGTATATTGTAGCATTGATACAGTATCCCCTGGGAAAATCACTAACAACTAAAAGAAAAATCTATATTCCAGGTGGTGTTAAAAATACCCACCATGCATTAAGGTAAAAAAAAAAAGGCTTAGGAAAGTTTCTAATCTCTTTGCAACACAAACCACATGCTAAACCTGAGTTTAATTCCATCAAAATGTTAAGATATATTCTTAGCAGGGAAACAGGACACTTTGATATTATATTGTGGGAATCGTAATGTGAGCTGTACTTTACAGATGCATGAAAAACTACACTGTGTTGTTTAAGGAACATTTCCAGGTTGATCGAAAAAGCCCATAATATAGTTGCTTCCGTTGTGTCTTCTGGCATCTGTCTGAATCCTGCTGGCTGTATAAAATGTACATTCCAGAATGCATTCCTTGATTCAGCATTTGTGGATATCCACACGCATGTTTTATTGTGACACTTCCCATTGTATTCCTGGAAATAATTATAGACCATAATAAACAACATTCTACAGGAAATAAAACCTTTATTATTATTATATTGCATGTAGAGTGGCATATGTCTGTCTTCTGTGAATGTTTTAGTGAATTAAAGTACAAACCCTACACATCTTGCCCAGCATCCTTCTGTTATGAGGTTAGTTTTCAGCCTCTTTTGGCCATTCACAAATCACTTATTGATTTGTGGGTGGTTGCGTCTTTGATTTACAGGAAGTCTTGCAAAAACAGTCCCATATTGTACACATAACTGTGCTTAAACTTAAAATGTCATTTGTTTTACCACATTTCCCTGATTTCACATTTTCCCAGATTTCTCACTAATGAAAAATTTAAAATGGGGAGTGTACTAGATTTTCAAAGGAACAGGGCTGCAAAAAGATTTAAATAATTAGATCAGTTCAATACTGGCCTGCCGGGGCACTGGGAGAAAACCAAATGGGCCTCGGTCTTTTTGGGCTCCATTGGCCCCCGATTGATCTGTTTCTTTTGCTGGAGGAAGCTCTCATCTAGTATGCTTTTTCAAGCCTTCATTGGCAGTCTGAAATGTTGGTGGTCTATGCCAATCTAATGGTATTTTGGCTACCCCATTAGCAAATGCCTGCTGAGCATTGCTTACACAGTACACTGTTACTCAGCTAAGCACTTACTATAGTCTATGGGCAGAGAGTGTACTACTTTATTAACACAATAATTTAGTATAAGACATTCTTAACTTTAAAATTCTACTAAAGGAGTACTTACCATGTAACCACATGCATGGCCTTCCAAGGTTAACATCAACACATTCTCTGATCAGTCTACACACTTGAAGTAGAAGGCAGATACACCAATATTTTCCTATAACTGTACCCATTTCATCGTCTGCGGGGGGCTTCTGGCCAGTTGGACTTTCAAAGGGGACACTGGCCAAAGGCTGGATTTTTAAGTGGGTCTTGAAAACCACTACTGTAGAGGATCCAGTAAAAAAATGAATGTATTCTTCCCAAAATTTCTAGTCCCCTCTCAAGTTTTAAGTTATTTGAGGAAATTCTCTCTGAGGTTGCAGCTTGTGTGAAATCACGTAAACTTGTATTATGAGCTAGCCTTTATGAAAGAGACAAATTGTGGAACCTTTAAAATGTTTTAGGGTATTACCTATGTTTAATGTTTGTTTCATAAGACCTGTAGCCAATTGCTATTTTCCTGGAAGCCATGTTCTTCCTTGTCCTCCATTCAACATCATCAGAAATCAGATTCGGCAACTGTATTGATTGTATCTTAGTTATGTTGATATTTATGCATCTTTATGCAAGGTTTAAAAAGGAAGATTCAGGGGGGTGGACCTTGACGCCATGCTGTAGGGACGTGGTCAGTGGAGCTCCGCATCGCAACCAGGATTTTAGTTAGATTTGAGACACTGAATGGCCTCAAATACGAATAAAGCACAGCCAGCCGAGTGTGGTAAGATTCGGACCTCAACATGTCTGCACCTAAACAGCGCTCTTTACAAAAATAAGTCGGCACGTACTTAAACGCGCTCGCACTTCAAGCGCTCGCAGGATGGAGGGAAGGCCCAAAATGGCAGCGACTCCCTGCAGTCTGACTCGAAAGCCAAACCTACCTCACATTTGTCATGCCTGACTAAAACTGATCTGGACTTGAGCCTTAATGCTGTATTTGATAAGCTGACGGCTACTTTTCAGTCGGAACTAAAAACAGCAGTGGCAGATGTTACTAAGGAAATTACGGCACTCGGTACCAGAACAGACATACTAGAAAATAGACATGATGATACACACCCAACAAAAAAATGCAGAGTCAGATAGACTCAGTTCAACGGGCAGTTGTTGCATTGTCATCACACACTGAAGATTTAGAAAATTGTTCCTGCCGGAACAATATCCGCATCCGTAATGTCCCGGAGACACATACAGACCTGCCCAATTTGCTGGACTTCCGGCAGTTACTGCCGGAATATAGACAGGATCTGCTTCTTATCGATAGAGTGCACCGCTCACTGCATTTTAAACCGCGAGCAGGAGAACTCCCGCGCAATATTATTGCCAGACTGCATTACTACGAAACTAAAGAAGATCTTCTTCATTCTGCTAGAGAGCAGGAAGAAATTGAAGTTGATGGAGAAGCTATACAATTGTTTCCAGATCTTGTTAAAAATGTTAAAATGCAGAGCACTACGCCCGATCACTTTACAACTCCAAAAAGCGGGCCTGAAGTATCGCTGGGGTTTCCCTTTTAAACTTACAGTGTTGAAGAATGGCACAATGCACACTATCACAGACCTGGCAGAAGGCACAACATTTCTCACCACACTGGGCATCGAAGCAGACTTGGAGATCCAACATACTGCAACCCATTTGGGAGAAGAAAATGAGCAGGTGCAGGATTAAATCTCAACAATACTCTCAGAAAACGTCCACCAAGGAAACTTGAAGGTTATCTGGGGCTATAAAGGCTGTTTTGAGACTCATGTCTAAATTCTACTTTCATATTATTTACAACCAGTGGTTGCGGAAGTATTCCAAATATGATACACTTCCACGCAGTGTGAGCCCTACCGGTACCTCCTTACTAGGTCCAGCTCACAATGGAGACACCACAACGGTTTTTCACGACCTCCCTGAGCTTGTTGGTGCTCAGGTATAATTTCTTGTCTATTCAAAAGTTTACCAAGTTCTTTTTTTTGTTTTTCTGTCTTTTTGGATTTTTTTCTAATTCTTTGGAGATTTTTTTACTTTTTTCTTATTACACTTATGTTGGGAGTAAGATCTGGACTATGGTGGTTGGCACATTGGACGAGGTAAACATTGTATATTATGAAAATTGATCTGTCTTATGTTACCAGCAAAATTATACTGAAGATTATGTTAGCACATTGGCTGAGGTATACATTGTATAGTATGAGAACTGATCTGAATATGCAGAAGGTTATTGGATTTGTAAGATGGGGGGGGGAGAGTATATGCAAATATGGCGGTGACTATAGTATCACATAACGTAAAGGGGCTGAACTTCCCCATTAAAAGGCGGATGGCGGCAACATATTACCTAAAATTAAATGCAGATATAGTTGCAATGCAAGAAACTCACTGGGCTCACAAAGGTCCTCCTCCATATTTGCATAGATCCTTTCCTCAAATTTTCGCTTCACTATATTCGGACAAAAAAAGAGGAGTGGCAATAGCTTTTCGCTCTCATATCCATTTTGCACCACAGAAAATTATCACAGACCCAGAGAGTCATTATATTATTCTGATAGGGTTATTACAAGGTAAACCATATATACTAATTAATGTTTACGCCCCTTCACACAGCCAGCCAAATTTTTTACAGACTTATTTGCTTTGATAAACCAACACTCCCAGGGGACCATAGTATTGATGGGAGACTTTAATTTAGTTATTAACCCAATTTTAGACCGCAAAGGCCCACCGACTATCACAGCAAATGCGGCTCCTAAATTGGTAAAACGTCTTTTCATTGAATCCCACTTAATTGATGCATGGCGATATCAACATCAGCAGATCTGGAATACACTTTTTTCTCTACTCCTCATAATTCCTATTCTAGGATAGATCTTTTCATGGTCCCTCAACATATTCTTCCAATGTATCCAGTACACAAATTTACCCTATCTCTTGGTCGAACCATGCAGCAATAGCATTAAGTTTTACCCCTGCTATGTACATGACTACCCGCCACATGTGGCGACTGAATCAGTCACTCTTAGTAGATCCTCTAATTTCATCCAGTATATCGGATGCTCTAGAGGAATATTGGGTTCATAATTTAGACGCAGATCTTCCAATGTCCACTATATGGGCTGCACATAAGGTTACCCTGCGAGGGGAATTTCTAAAATTAGCGACACATAAAAAAAAACAATTTCTAGATAATGTTAAAACATTGGAACAAGATATTGGAGATCACATATAAACACACCCACCCCTCAAATTTTTAAAAACAAAAAACTACGCCAAGATCACGGTTATATCCCTATTCCGTATATACAATCAAAAGATGGCAATAAATTAGTCAATCCAGTAGATATTGTAAAAGAATTTGAGTCATTTTATACCGATCTGTATACATCACCCAAGGCCCCCCCAGCTTATATACGGGAACGCCTACTAGATAGTATCACTCTACCTAAGCTCTCAAATGCAGCAAAAACTAATTTAAACATCCCAATGACTATAATGAAAGTAATACAAGCTATAAAACAACTAAAAAATAATACTGCACCTGGGCCAGATGGCTTCCCGCAGAGTTATTATAAAAAATAGAGATATTTTATCCCCACACCTAGTAACTTTGTGCAATAGTATGTTGCAAGGCAAATATCTTCCACATGATATGCTCATAGCAAACGTATCTGTAATCCCCAAACCTCATAAAGACCATTCAGATGTTCAAAATTATAGACCTATATTGGTTCTCAATGTCGATATTAAACTATTTTCTAAAATTTTGGCCACCAGACTTTCACAATACCTACCCCAACTTATCATTCCTGGTAGACAAACTATAGATTGTACTCGCAGACTGATTAATATAATCGCAGATGCAAATCTCTCCAGGTCTCCTTTACTTACCCTTATGTTAGACATACAAAAAGCTTTCGATACAGTATTACGGCAGTATTTGTTCGCAGTGTTACCCAGATATAATATCACAAGCCCTTTTTTAGATGCGCTTAGAGTCTTGTATAATACGCCCACAGCGCATGTACGATTAATGAGAATGCAATCTCAGGGGATCAACATAGCTAGGGGGACTGGTCAGGGATGTCCGTTATCGCCATTGTTATTTGCTTTAGCGATAGAACCCTTAGCTGCCCTTATTTGGACTTCCCCAGATATTATGGGATATGTAAAAGGTGATTCCTCTCATAAAATAACCATGTATGCAGATGATATATGTCTTACATTGACAAAACCCCTGACGAGTCTCTCTAATCTGTTCCAACTATTGAATCAGTTCCACCACATTTTGGGACTTCATGCAGGAATTGGGTGTCAGATATTCGACAGTTAGATCCAATAAATCTTATTGGGGGGGCATCCTTTCTTAGCAGATAAGTATTACAACTTACTCAAATCACTGATTCCACTACAAACAAAATCTAATAAAATAACTGCCTTTTGCATAAATTCTGCATGTAGAGAGACAGGATTTCTGGTGATTTTAATAGAGTGAGCTCTAACGCATCTTCTAGGCAAAAGGAACCCACTTATCTAGATCTAACTGTCAATGAACTGATACCCAACTCTTGCATGAAGAGAGAATGAAGAGAAATAGATGCCGAGAGAGGGATAGCGAAGATAAACTTGATTATTTCAGAAACAGTACAGAATTTTTTATTGATTATATTTAGAAACCTTCTTTTTCCTTTTCATGAAAGTTCCCCATTAATCCTTAGTCATGCTAATATCGAAACATCTAAAGATCCATCTGGGAGTTTTCAGATTCCTGCATAGTGTCATCAGGACTTATCAAAACACTATAAAAGTGTAATCAAATAAAAAAAAAAAAAAAAAAACTTTAAATACATTTAATAAAGGCTTTGTAATACATTTGAAAAAGAACCTTGTGAACTACATGGCCATACTGTATTTATTGCTGTATGTCTCATTGCACAATCTTTTGAGGTAGTGCCTATTCCTAAAGTACACAATGAGTATCATTTTCTGCTTCATGTTATGAATGGGCATGGAGAGGCATTAAGGTTTCACGAGCTCCAGCAATAATTATCAACATTTAAGCATGCAAGGAGAAACAAGTGCCAAATTAAGAAATTGGCTGAAGCAGGGTAGTGTTAAATAATAGATATGTCATATTTTTAAAGAGAATACTATTATTACAAATTATTTTCTTGTGAAAATAGTCATCAATCCAAAATTGCTGGCATCCTGTCTGTGTAAAGATGTTTTCCAGAAGCCGCTTTATCAGAAGTGAAATATTGTTACTGCCCCAGACTATAAATATTTTCTTGCTGGGCGTTTTTTCAGAATTATTTTCCATCCACGGCCTAATTTGAGAACAAAAACAGTGTTGTCTGAAGTCACTTCGAGAGAGAGAGGGAAATTGTGTGATGAACAAAAGTCCTTAATATCTGCTGACTGAACCTTTTTCATTCTTTGTCAAGAATTAGCAGGATTTAAAATCTTAAGGGAAATGTTTGAACAATTAATCTAGGGGGAATAAAAGGGTGAATTGAAAGCAAAAGTGGAAATAAAGAAAATTCATACTTAAAGAAATCTTAAAAGGTTTGTAAATCTCTCTGCTGCTTCCCCTAGTTCCCTAACATAGATGGCCAAAAAATAGCAACAATGCAATACCAATTTGAATACGGCTAACCAGTACTATGTCAGCCATGTGACAGAGATGATTGTGTTATTTTGCATTCATAGTTAGTGATGGGAGAATCTGACCGGTTTTGCTTTGCCGAAAATTTGCAATAATTCGCAGAAATGCATTGACGTCTATGGGAGTCAACTTTTTTTGATGCTTGACAAATTGTATAACAAATTGTTTTCCTGATGTTGTTGGACTACAACTCATGGCATGCTTTATTTGTTGCTAAATATTGGTGTAGGCTGTGATTTGTAGCCCGGGAAAATCTGTTTGGTTGAACAGTGTTTACCTTTAACTTGTTTACTTATGTGTCTCTTGCAAAATGGCAGTAACTGGGTTTGTCTGGTTGCTGATCCATAATGGCTCTAATGGTCAAGAGACTGGGGTATGTGCAGGACCTTTGTAGCCCTCTAGGCTTGCACATAGTACACAGCTTAGCCTTAAAATATAAATATGTGTACTGATCACCATGAGGCCTTGATGGCAAGGGACAGGGATTACTGAAAACTGGGCAAACTTTTGGGCTGATAATTTATGGGCTGTCAGACTTGTAGGTCCCTAACTGAACCCTAACATTTAAAACAAGACCGAAGATTGTGATTGGTGAGAACTGTTTTGTGTTTTATTTATTGTTATTTTTATGGGAAGTGGTGCTTATGGTCAAATCTAGTTAGGGATGTATTAGTCATAATAACATCAAACACATAAACAGACCATTAACCCCATAAAATTAATTGGTTTTGTATGCTTTGTACATAATATACTATTACCCTTCACTGGTAGAATTGTTATATTTGCTTGAAAATCCATATTCTTTTATTTCTGTAAAAATAAAAACTGGTGTATAGCTGTGGGTGTTGCAATTTAGAATACATTTGGGCTATACTGTAGGTAATGTGATTAGATAGGGAAAAAAACTAATAAGAAGTGTAAAATACTTTGGGTTTAATTCTTTCACGGGAATATTTGA
Organism: Xenopus petersii; assembly: GCA_038501925.1. Lineage (NCBI taxonomy): Eukaryota > Metazoa > Chordata > Amphibia > Anura > Pipidae > Xenopus > Xenopus petersii. The sequence goes on from CM076682.1 coordinate 102,347,438, forward strand.
AAGGGTCTAACTTTTATTTAAAAAGTAAAAACACTATCATATGTCTGTATGTGTAAAAATATATTTATATACATTTAAAAATTGTACATAGAGGGGGCGCATGCGCGTGGCTGACCTGGCATGACGTGCTAGTGACCGCTCCGCTCCTGATCTGCAGCAATTAGCAAACCCAGCAGTCAAAAGCATCGGAATACACCCGAAACTTTGCACACTAACTCCGGAAAGCCTCTGGACAAACAGGATGGGGCCACCGGCGACGAAGAAGAAAGCGCAGCTACAAACGCCGCCAATATTCCAGCGGCGCACGGCTGATACAGAGCGGACCCAATCTTTCCCCCCCCCCCCCCGCATCGAGCAAGCAGAGGATCCTGAGCCCCAGGCCTCTGGTTCCGATACTCAAGCAGCGCTACAAGCTGTGCAGCTTTTGTTCAAAACTGAACTCTCGGCTGCTGTTGCTGAATTTGCCAGGCAATTGCGGGACCTGGGTGATAGAGTGGACACTCTGGAACAGAATTCCGACGCCCACGCCATATCACTGCAAGAAGACCAGGCCCAGCTGACCCTGCACCAGTCACAGCTCCTCAGTCTTGAAAACAAAATTGAAGATCTGGAGAACAGATCAAGGAGAGGCAACCTGCGGCTCTGTGGAGTGCCTGAAACTGTAAGTGATTTACCTCAAATGGCGGAGGGGCTCCTCCGCCTACTATTGCCTGATCTCCCTGACGCTCACTTACATATTGAAAGGTTACATAGAGCCCTGGGGCGCCCAAGAAATAACCTGCCACGGGATATTGTTATGAAACTCCACCATGTTGAGGTGAGGGATATGGCCTTACAAGCAGCCCGCAGGCTACCAAGGGAATCCCTCCCACATGGCATGCAGCTGTACGCTGACTTGGCGCCAACTACCCTCCTGAAGAGGAAACAGATGCAACCTATTACTGCAATTCTCCTCAAACAAAAGATAAAATATAAATGGGGATTTCCGTTTTCCCCCATGTTCCCCTGGGAAGGCAAGCAGTGTACTGTACGCACCCTGGAAGAGGGCCTTTCACTAATGGAAGGAGCACACACCCCGACTTCACAAGTAAGCCGTTCCCCTTCTGCTTCGCCACGGCAAGGTCCTGATTGGACTCAAAAGACTAAGCAGCAAAGGGACATATCGCCCAAAACTCAACGGCACACAAGGACCAGACCAGAGAGTGACCCCCCTGCAACTTGAACCGCAGTTACCAGACCAGAAAGGTTCGCCCGTGCGGGGTTTAACGGCTGCTTTCACCACTCCTAGACCTCTGCAAAGACTGTCGATGCAGTATTCCAACTGAGTGAAAATGAACAACGAAAGTTTGAAAAAATAAAAAAATAAATATAAAAAATAAATAAATAAATATATAAAAAAAAAAAATTATAAATAAAGAGAGCAAAACAACAAAAAGACAAAAAACAAAAAAAAACAAAAAAAAGAGAAACTACAGAACCTGCAGTATCAGGACTTTGCTGCCTCCATCCGAGCAAACCCCCCCATCCCCCCACACGTTGTCTGTGACGGGGTCTTGTGGGGAAAACATGCTCACTGTTGAACTTGTTACTCAAGTTGATTGTTTGTTTTTACCTTTTTTTTTTCCGTTTTTCTATATCACAAGCCACACAGCTGAAAAACCTGGATATGGATCCATCATTAATCATTCCCTGATGAGAACAGCAGCACTTCTTCTAGTGTTCCTAAATGGATGACTCCTATTTGCAAACGATCAAAATAGTGTCCCACAATACACAGGGCCTTAATTCCCCCAGCAAAAGAAGAGCCGCATTCCAAGCATACCAACGCCTATCCCCGCACATCCTCTGCCTCCAAGAGACTCACTTTACGAAAAGGTTGTTTCCAAAATTTTTTCACAAACACTACCCTAATTTTTACCTTTCTTCGGCCTCCAGCAAACACAGAGGCGTGGCTATCTTTTTACACAAGAACTTCCCCTTAGTTCCAACGACCATTACGACTGACCGAGAGGGACTATATGCCATCTTACAAGGCACACTGTATGACAACTATTACACAATTATATGCTCCTACGCACCAACAGAAGCCCCGCTACAATTCTTTCAAAACTTAGCCACCAAACAATCCTCTATACAATCAGACAGACTGATATGGGCCGGAGATTTCAACCTTCCTTTTAACTCAACGTTGGATAGATCACACAAAATACCTAATCTGTCGAACTCCAAAGCGTCCACGAAAATTGAACAACTTTTACAAACTAATGGTCTGATAGACACCTGGAGAGAAGTACACGGCAACAGACGTGACTACACTTTCTATTCGCACCCCCACAACAGCTACTCCAGGATTGACTACATTCTCACTAATTCAAAAGACACAGCAGTTCTGAGGGACTCCCGGATCCTACAATGCGCATGGTCCGACCATGACATGGTACAAACGGAACTGTCACTCCAGATACCTTCCACCACTCGCCCTACATGGAAATTGAACGACAGGCTACTAGCAGACCCAGAATGCATACAATATATATCCCAGGAATTAAAAAACTATTTTAAGGAGAATGCGACACCCGGAATGACCCCGACTTGGACATGGGTTGCACACAAAGCTTATATCAGGGGATGCCTAATCCATTACGCTTCCCGCAAGAAACGGGAAAGGCTGGCACTACAACAACAACTAGAACATGAACTAACAAACCTGGAATCTGCAAACAGAGCGACCCCCAACGTTACCATACGCCGCCAAATTGATGAAAAAAGACAGAAACTGAGAGCTTGCCTGTTAGAGAAAGCCGAGGAGGCCACCCGCAAAACAAATCACAGATTCTACCTCTATGCCAACAAACCCGACAAAATGTTAGCTAACCTTTTACGCAATCGCAACCGCCAACAAACAGTATATAAGATTAGAACATCAGACGGCAGAGTCTCAACCAACCCGGATACAATTGACAAGACGTTCGGCAATTTCTACCAGAAACTTTACACAGCCACAACACCCGGGAAAAAAGAATCCCTGGACTCTTATTTAACCAAATATGCACCTAATCCAATTTCTTCGGAAATGAGACAAATGCTGGATGAGGACATAACCTGCCAAGAGATAGAGGACTCCATTAAGCACCTCAAAAGAGGCAAAGCACCAGGGCCGGATGGCTACACTTGCTTTTACTATAAAAAATTCCAGAACCAGCTTCTTCCTCATCTTCTCCGAGTTTTTAAACACATCACCCAAGGCTTACCTTTGCCACTGGAAATGAACGAAGCTAGGATTTCTTTGATTCCCTAACCAATCCGGGACCCTCTCTCTACAAAGAACTTTCGGCCAATATCCCCAATATCATCTACTACTGTGGATATAAAAATCTTGGCATCAATAATGGCCTTGAGGCTAAACAGAGTTCTGACCACGTCCATTCATAAAGATCAGATTGGCTTTATACCATCTCGTCAGGCACCAGACAATATAAGGAAAATCCTCAACATCATTGATCAAGCTAACAGGTCCAACACACCCACGTGTCTGCTTGCTTTAGATATAGAGAAGGCATTTGACACACTGAATTGGCCATACCTATTTTCTGTCATTGACAAGATGGAACTGGGAACTAACATTAGCAATATGAAAAAAATCTATTATCTCCAACCGACGGCCCAACTCAATCTGCCCACCACCTCTTTACCCGATACCATAAAAATTCAACGGGGCACAAGGCAAGGATGCCCGCTCTCCCCAGCTTTGTTCGCCTTAGCCATGGAGCCACTGGCGAGGGCCATCCGACAGAATCCCGACATCAAGGGCTCTGTAGTGAAAGGAAAGGAATACAAATTATCGCTCTTCGCCGACGACCTCCTGGTTAACCTTACCAGCCCCCTGCTATCCCTACCAAACCTTCTCAAAACATTGCAGGAATTTGCAAAAATGTCAGGCCTGAACATTAACGCAGAAAAGTCTGAAATGCTACCCTGCAACATGCCTGCACATACAGTAAAACTAATAGAACTGAATTTTGGCTTCACATTGCAAAAAGAATACCTCAAATACCTGGGAATCAAGCTAACGGCAACCTTGTCATCACTGTATCGAGCCAACTTTCCCCCTCTGATAAAATCCCTGCAACAGGATCTCTTAACATGGGACAGACACAAAATTTCATGGATAGGAAGAATCCATTGCACTAAGATGGTGCTTCTACCAAAAATACTCTATCTATTTAGATCTCTACCCATCCCCATTATCTTAAAAGATCTCCAGAAGCTGCAAATCAAAGTTAATAACTTCATCTGGAACAACAAACACCCCAGAATCTCAAAACAGATAATGTACATGTCCAAAGCAAATGGGGGATTGGCAGTCCCAAATCTCACAAAATATTATTGGGCGGCAAGGATAGCGCAGCTCGCCCCAGTCCATGCAACGGACACCACGCCACTGTGGGTACAAATTGAGAATGATCTGATTTACCCCAAACTATTACATCAGGCCATATGGCTCCCGAATATCAGTAACAAAGACCTGATCAATGCCTTTGACACTGGAGTCTATTAAACTCTGGACGAGGTTGCGAATAAAATACAATTTAATCTCCTCTCCATCTCCACTATGCTCAATACTGAATAACCCTAATTTCCAGCCGGGTCTCTATCACCATCCCTTTACATGGTGGATTGCCAAGGGAATAACTACACTAAAAGCTTTGACTAGCTTTGGCCGACTGATGACACTTTCACAACTTCGTGATAAATACCAATTACCTACTGAAGAAGTATATAGAGCAAACCAAATTCTACACTTTGCCAACCTAAGATTGAAAGATAGCGAACACAAAACGATCACTGCATCTGGCTTTGAGACTTTCTGCATGCACTCACCGTTGGCACCTGGACTGATTTCCCTTCTTTACCAATCACTGATTCGTCCCGGCGAACACAACCTAAAGCTCCCCTATATGCTAAAATGGGAAGCAGACCTAGGAACATCAGTTACAACTAAACAATGGGCGATATGCAGTCTAACAGCTAACAAAGGCAGTACCTGTGTCTCGATTCGGGAGACCTCCATTAAATTGCTACATAGAACCTATTTAGTACCAGCACGTCTCCATAAAATCTACCCTTCCTGTGATCAGAACTGCTTCAGGGGCTGCTCTGAAATTGGAACTATGAAACACATTTGGTGGTCCTGCCCAACGGTTTCCAGATTTTGGGACTCAGTTGTTCACCTCCTTTCTAAGATACTGCATACCACATTCCCCAAAGACCCGTCTACCTTACTATTAGGGAAAAAACCCGACAAATTTAAGAATACCGCTCATAAACTGAGCCAACACATCTTGATGGCAGCCAGACTCATCATTGCTAGCCACTGGAAAAAGCCCACACTTTCTTTGGCAACCTTGAGAACTAAAATAATGTACATCGCAGCAAGCGAAAAACTTACACATCTCCTTAAAGAAGACATGTAAGCTTTCGACGCAATTTGGCTACCCTGGCTAGCCCATGAACAAGATCCACAACTATTACTGGCTCTACATGTTTAACTCCGACTGGGGGGAATCCTCGATCCATAGGCACGCCTCCGTGAAAAGAAGGATGGCACTTTTCCAGTTCTCCTTTCCATAGACTATGATGGACACTTTAACTTATGGACTCTGCTCTTTGAATTCAGGACTTGCAGCCAAAATGCTTGTGCTTCATTTTTCATTTTTTTTCTTTTCTTGACCCCCTCCCCCTTTCCCTTCACTTCCCTTTTTTTTTTTTCTTTCCCTCCCACTCCCACTCCTCCTATTCCCATGATATATATATATATATATATATATATATATATATATATATATATATATATATATATATATATATATGTATATATATATATATATATATGTATATATGTATATATATATATATATGTATATATGTATGTATGTTGTTGCATATGAGAAATTGCTTAATAAAACTTTCAGTTTAAAAAAAAAAAAAAAAATTTGTACATAGAGGGCAGGGCCGGAACTAGGGGTAGGCAGAGTAGGCACGTGCCTAGGGCGCAAAGCTGGGGGGGCGCCAGGCATGTACCTGCTCTGTCGCCTACCGCATGTCCGGTCCTCTCTCTCCCCTGTCTTCCTGCACGCCAATTGATGCTCCGGCGCCGCGTCGGCCCAGGTTGCCTAGGGAGCCTGCCCAGTGTGGCCCGGCTCTGATAGAGGGGGTTATTTAATAACATCAACTTTATCTGGTCAAGCTTTTTGGGGCAAAAACTCAGATTTTTAGAGGAAAATTTTATTTCTCAATATTTATTATAACCCGATGCTACAAAAAGCCTTCAATGCGCCACATCTCAGACTTGTCGAGGTTATGTATATGTCAACTGGTTTGCACGGGGGGGGATTGGTTGGGCAAAAACCCAAAAAAATCAAATGGTTTGGGGAAAAAAAGTCAGAAAAAACAACCTATTTGGGTTTGCGCTCTATTTTATTGGGGATTTTCTTAAAAAATGGGAGTTTGGGTGTGGTTTTTTAAAATAAAATAATTAGATAAATTTGGGGTTTAGTAAATAACCCCCATAATATTCAGATGCAAATGATTACTTTTCATGAGATAGTAACATGTAAGCATTTTTATTTCCATCTTTTTCTGGTAACATCTAGGAGGTTATTAATATTTACTAAACCATGAATTTATCTGGTTGGGGTTTTTGGGGCAAAAACTCAAATTCTTAGTGGAACAAAACATTTTTTGGGATTTATTATAGTCCAATGCTGCAAAAAGCCTGAATCCAAAAATCCGCCATCTCAGACCTGTCGAGATCATGTACAGTATAACTCAATGGGAGATGTCCCTATCCCAATTGAAAGTTATCATGGTTTGTGGTGGGTTTAGCCCAATAATCCGATATTTTCTGGATTTTGGGGCAAACACTGAAAAACAAAGCGATTCAGGGAAAAAGTCAGTCAAAAAAATGTATGATTGGGGTTTACACTCGATTTTATCGGGTTTTTCCCTATCCAATTTATTCAAGTTATTTTATTAATATATAAGGCAAAATAGGGCATGGGAGTTTGGTCAAGCTTTTTAAATGTAATTATGAGATGAATTTGGGTTTTAGAATAACCCCCCTAATGTAGAGGCAAAGTTAAGTCCATGAATGAAAATCTTGACAGTGTCTTTTTTTCCCTGTCTATCTCTACAGATGGGTTTCTTCCGCAGAAGGTACAAAGAGATCATTGAAGCAGAGAAGAATCGGAAAGAAAATGAGGAAAGTTGGAACTGGGTACAGAAAAACCAGTGATCTGCAAAACGACAGCCCAGTCTCTGACACACTTGCTAGCTGATTGGCTCTGCTCATGTATCTTCCATATGTGGAAGAAAAGAATCTTCTCCAGATTTTCTGGAGGCTCGTTGATGCTCTTTATCCATTATAATAGGCTAGCTAGCAAAAAAGAATGTGTCCTAAGGCAGTCACTCAATCTGTGTGAAGTGACTGGAGGAAACTATTGGTTTCCTGAAGATATAAACTTTGGAAACTGAGCTGCAGTGAATAAGAATATTTATGAATCCAACAAAAAGTATGTGGTTTATTTTCAGGGGAAAAGTTGTTACCTAAAGAAAAAGTATTTTTATAAATATACATCTTTTATACTGATTTTGTCTTTATATTTGATGGATTATTGCTACGAATAGCTGTACAGTTCTCTAAAGCACTGATACCAGGCTACAGTTTTATATCTATTGTAGTGGTCTTGAACTGAAACGTGTGTGTGTTACTCTTTATGGAAATCTATATAAAATAAACATACATGTGTATCTCATAATGTGTAGAGATTATATATATATATATATATATATATATATATATATATATATATATATATATATATATATATATATATATATATATATATATATATAGCCGTAACATATTAATCATGTGAAGGGGGGGCAGTAATGTTGTTGAATTGCTTATAGAAGAGAAAATTATTTTGGTCAACAGTCCAAACATCCATATTCACTGCAACAGAGTAATGTAATAAAAGTCACAGTGGGTCATTTATAAACACTGGGCAAATTTGCCCCTGCGCAGTAACTCATGGCAACCAATCCGATGAATGCTTAACCTGCAGCTGGCTGAAAAAAGCTAATCACTGATTGGTTGCCATGGATTACTTCCCAGGTTCAAATTTGCTCTGTGTTTATGAGCCCCACAATGTTTGTACACGGTTTACGAAATAACAGCAATTAGCCAGCATTTACTAGTTGTCTATTTGAAGCCATTAGATTGGTTGCTAAGACCTGGTTCAAAATTTGTGACTTTAATTAAATTATTGATGAACATTAAAGGGTCTCTTTGCTAAATGTTGATAAAGCACAATGTCATTTAATAAGCCCACTTCTCATTTTTTCTCTCAAAATCTTGTTGAATCACTGGTGCTCTCGGGATAATAAGTGATACAATAAAATATGAATTGATAAAACTATTTTATATTTCAATATATACAGTATAGTTAACATTATTATCCGTTATTTTATATTATACATAAAAAAGTAGCTCTTCAACTACTTCAACTAGAAATTGAAAGACTAGGAATGGCATATTCACTCTTGTGAAAAATTTGACTTGCACGTGCATGGTGCTTAACATTTTGGAACCTCCCCCAGCGAATTAGGGTTTCCTTGTCCTTGAAGGAAATATTTGATATTGATTTTTTTCGGTGCTCAGTGCATCTCCAAGAAAATGCAGAATTGCAGAAATGAATTGAAAAAAAAATAAAAATAACCTACCATTTTAGGCAATAACCCATGAGTTAGTTCTTACCAACCTTCAGTGAATAGACCCGTTAAGTATTTCTAGCATCTCGGTGCTCTACAATTACTCCTCTTTTCAAGAAACAGATGTGAGAAGTTACAATTGCAAAAAGATCCCAGTACAAAAAACTATCACGCTTTTTCTTGAAATATTAACATTGTTTTAGTATTATTGACTTGTGTGTGTATGTGTGAATGCAGCCTTTCATATTGTGTTTACGATTGCGCCATGAAATGGGAAGAATGGCCACAAATGTGCAATTCTAGCATTGATTAGATATGTATTTGTCTTCTCACAGTATTGTGTCAGTACAACAAAGTGCAGATGATATTCACAAGCAGTATTAGATAATGTTTTGAGAAAAGATACATTTGATTGTACAGGTATGGGATCCATTACCTGGAGACCAGTTATCCAGAAAGCCCCGAATTACAGAAAGACCGATCTCCCACAGACTCCATTTTATCCAAATAATCAAAATTTTTATAAATGATTTCCTTTTGCTCAGTAATAATAAAATAGTAGCTTGTACTTGATCCGAACTAAGATATAATGAATCCTTATTGGAAGCAAAACCAGCCTATTGGGTTTATTTAATGTTTACTGATTTTATAGTAGACTTAAGATAATGTATGAATATCCAAATTATGGAAAGATCTGCAATCCGGAAAAACCCAGCTCCCAAGCATTCCAGATAACAGGACCCATACCTGTACAGCTCTTCTTCTTCACAAAGCCTGCTGGTTAAAATAAGGGAAAACTTATGACACCTTTTCTGATCTATAGAATTATAAATGGAGGTGTGAGCAGCAAACTGCAGTGTTATGTTATTCAGTGTTACCGATGTTCGTATTATCCTGTAGTGTCAAACCTCATCTGTAAACTTGGATTATTTGCCAAGGTTGAAAATGATAAATATGTATATAATACACTTGTAAAAATGTATTACTACAGTATTCTCATAAAGATACTGTACAGTATGCTTGAAGTATTTTTTGTGAAGTATTGGTGCAATTTTTGCTGGGTTTTTTTTTGAAGCTGTTAAAGGGGAAATATACCCGCTCTTTCATTAATGCAATGACTAGGGCTGATGCTGAACATCCTTTTTTCCTGTTGTATGTTTTTTTTTTTTGCTATGTATTGCACTAAACAGGGCAAATGCTGAAACTGAAAGTAAAGCCATAGAGCAGAATCAAAACAAATAAGCATTCTTGAGCTGCTTCTTACCCAAAATCCTAATAAAGGCATCAGCTAGGGGTAAGGGAAGTTTTTTTTTGTTTCATATTTTGCCCTATTTAGTGCAAGAAATAACAAAATAGACTTTTTACCTATTTTTAAATTAAAGGAGAACTAAAGCCTAACTAAAGATGTAGGGCAGGAACGTTAAACATTATGTTTTGAGCTTCTGTATCAGCCCAATGCAACAACCCCCTTTAGCAGTAAAGATGTGCATCTCCAAACATGCCCCTGTAGCTCCTAATATTTTTTCTACACATGCTCTGTGCTGCTCTCGGTTACTGAGCTAAGGGACTGAGACACAAAAAGCTGAATATATACAATATAAATGTCACAATATAAGGCTTATTAGTAAATAATTTCAGCTACTGGTACATGGCAGCTCAGAAACCAGCACAATTAGCATCAGAATTTAATAATCTGCCTTGCACCATCTGCTTATGAGAGGCAGCCTCAGTTCCTTCTTGATTTGAGATGACCCCTAAGCTTAACTCAACTTCTCAAAGCACACTGAGCATGTGCGTGTCACAGACACTCCTAACAGAATCTAAGATGGGAAAATCCTGTGACAACTGGATCATTATTGCTATAGAGATACTGAACTTTTAGGCTGGTTCAGGTTTAGCATATAAACTGTGGTGTTTCTAGCCATATTAATTTTTAGGGTTTAGCTCTACTTTAAAAAACATATATGTTTGGTTCGACCATATTCATTGAACCAATTTTGAAAAGAGAGAGTATACTGCCACTTAAAAAATGTATTAAACACACACAAACAAAATCACTAAGAAGAAATAATAATGAAATAATTGTAAATAGGTCACTTTAATAAATTTAAAGGTTTCCATTTAACTGATACATGTCATTAAAAAGTGATAGATACAATATGATAATTTGTCCCTACTAACTTCCAGTTATTAGGATATTATAGCATCAGAGAAAGTCATTATTCAATAAACTTTATAGTGTACAGCAGCCATTATCATTCTTTACTAATTGGCTCAGGATGATGATGATGTAGGTGAATATTATTAAGCAGCTGAGGAATAGTACAAAGTTACCTCGCTTGCACACCCTGGCTCTCCAGGAAAAGACAACCCGGTGCACGGTGATGGAGGCCTCGGCAACCTCAATTTTAGTAACGAAGAAGAATTTCACTGGCACTCAAAGGTTCATTCAAGCAGGTACAAGCCCTTGCTGCGTTTATTTTGTGAAGGTGCAACGTTCAAACCCCGAAAAGTTGCACCTTCGCAAAATAAACTCAGCAAGGGCTTGTACCTGCTTGAATGAACCTTTGAGTGCCAGTGAAATTCTTCTTCGCTATTAAGCAGCTGCACATTGGGTTAGAAATGTCAATGTCCTTTCGCATGAGAGAGATGATTCTCCTGACAAAAGGGACATCAGAATATCATAAGGACCATATCACCACCCTCAGACTACAGAATTCTGGACAGCAGTTTTTGTAGACTGAATGAGGCGAGGAGCAGGTTTATGTGCAATAAAGTAAACATGTCTGATTGACTGAAAATACAGCATTGAAAAGAAACCCTTTTGGACTAGAAGAGAATGCAAATATAAAAACACCATTTATTTATTAATGCCCTGGATGCAAGTGTTGGAGCACTAGGGGGCTACAAAATCATGACCCTTAGAGCTTATACAACAAACACTTATATCTGGGCCATGCCTATTTACCTCCATCTGCCCTTCATGAATACAATGCTGCAGAGCATAGGCAGTGCTGTATTCATGGGAGAAGTTTGGGGTCTTACTCTCCATTTTAGAGCACAAAGACCTGCATCCTTGGAGCAAAGTGTGCAGACAGGGTCCAAAATTGTATAAATTTGATGCTTTGTGCCTGTTTATGTTAATTTGCACCCTTCCCTGTGTTGCATAAATAAGGCCCACTTCTTTATAAAATGTTTGAGCCGTAGCCAAGACTTTTGTATGCAAAGCCTTGTTCTCATTTTACTGTTCAACAAATCACCAAGGTCTTTCATATGTTTGTAATCTTCCCAATGTATGAGGCATGGTTATGGGATGATTTCAAGATGGCAAGTTTACACAAAGTTAAAAAAAAAAAAAAAAGGAACTGTTTTTTTTTTTAATTCTCTTCTGTTAAAGTAGAACTAAAGCCTAACTAAATAAGTAGTTAGAAATGTTGTACATTATGTTTTGTGCTTCTGTACCAGCCCTAGGCAACCACAGCCCATTAGCAGTAAAGATCTGTGTCTCCAAAGATGCCCCAGTAGCTCCCCACCTTCTTTTTTTGCTTTTTGTGCTGCTGTCACTTACTGAGCTTAGAGATCCACTCACAATATACAGTACACATAGAATAGAAATGTCACAATATAAGGCTGATTAGTAATTAATACAGATAATTACTACATGGCAGCACAGAAACCAGTGCAACTAGCATCAGAATTTAATTATCAGCCTTGTAGCATCAACTAATATTACAGACCAACCTCATTTTCTGCTTGAAAATTTGTGACATCCCCTAAGCTTAGCTTCTTAACAGCTGCTCAAAGCCCACTTTCCAAGATAGTGACCCCCTGTGACAAGTTTGAAGTCCTGGATCATTGCTGCTATTGACAAGCTGAAACTTTAGGCTGGTGCAATAAGTTCACTATATAAAATATGGCATTTTTAGCCATATTAACTTTTAGGTTTTAGTTCTCCTTTAACCTTGAAACAGTTTTGCAAACCGAGTAGTGTTTTTCTGCTGCCTATGCTGTTGATTAGGTGATAAACTAATCAAATTATTCTAATCTTTCATTTCTATTGAGTGTTGCCTCAGTTCTGTAACACAGTATAGAGAACAACACATTATGCATACATTTATTTACATACTAGCAACATGACACATATTTAACTATAACAAATGCTAACTAATAATGTTCTGGGGGGAATCAGTAGAACTCAAAATTATATGTCTGACTACCATACGTCTAAAAGTGGGCATACACTATAAAGTCCGCTTGTTTGCCAAACGAGCAGATATTTCCACTATATGCCCACCTAACATAGAAGATATTGGGCTTTAACCGGATTGTTGGTCCTACAAGATTACAACGGCAGTTGTTTCAACTAGTTTATGCAGGAAAATCAAACCTGCCTGATCAATATCTGCTCGATTTCTGACTAGAAATCAGTCGTGGGGGGCTAGCCGTGGTCCATACAGAGGCAGATAAACTGACAGTCTAAAGGGACAGAATCTGCAGATTAAATTTGTCCGAGGATGGCCACCATAAGATGTTGATTTGAAGCAAACATCATGAAACTGGTATAGGATCAATTATCCAGAATGCTTCTGGATAAGGGATCTTTCAGTAATTTGGATCACCAAACTTTGTTTACTAAAAATAATTTAAACATTTAGGGGCAGATTTATTAAGGGTCAAATTGAAAATTCAAATTTTTGAATTTTCTTTATGGTCAAAACTGTCAAATTTAATTGGGGAAGTATCCAAACTTGATTAAAGTTTTTTCTACAAAAAATTTGAATTTGATTTATGATATTTATCATACTCTGGCCCTTTAAGATTCCGAATTGAACTATTTGCCACCTAAACCTGTTGAATTACTGTATAAGTCAATTGGAAAGGTCCAGGGATCAATTTGGTGATGTTTTTAACCTTCCTGACATTCAAGTTTTTTTCATAGAGAAAACTCGGATCGAATTTTGTATCATTCAAATCGAATTTGATTCGGGTTTTCAAATCGGTAAAATTTGTTTTTAACAATTCGATTTTTTTTTAATAAATTTCCCAAAATCAAATTTCAAATTTAAAAGGAAATCATTAAGAAAAAAATAATTATTTGCTAGACTTACCTTATCTAGAATAGAGATGTTGCACGGTCTCAGGGGCTGACTGTTTCACATTAACACCAAATCCCATTCATCAGGGGATCACAGAATGGAGACATTTTCTGAATCAAATATATATGTGTAGCCACCTTCCGTGTTATTTATTTGCAGTATCAGTATTATACTATTTTACATTTCTTTTCCTTAGAGTTAACTTTGGCATACAATAGCAGTCATTGAGGGAATATGATATATTTATTGTGTCTGGTATCAAAGGGATCTGTTAGATCATCTATTAGATGAAGACCTTAAATGGGAACTCCACACAAACATAACTTAAGCTTTTTGAAAAGTAAACATAATTTCAAGCAACTTTGCAATATATATCAATTAAAAAATATTCAGACTTTTCCTGATTTTTAATGGTTTGGAATAGTTCCCTAAGCCTAGCCCCCTGCTCTGCTAATCTCTCTGACTACTTTGATGAGCTGGCTGACTACTGTTACTTTGTATCAACAGCCAGCTGTCCTCAGCCTGTATCCTCCAAACCCCACAATTCCCTGCACACATGATTTCAATAAGGAAAGAAACATTACAGTGCAATGCATTGTGGGTTATGTAGTTCCTGCATGCTGTCTGGAGAACATCAGTGTTTAGTCCCTCCTTCCCTGCCAGGATTTTAAATGATGCAGAAAGAGAAGAACTGTTAAACAGCTGGATTTCCGCATAGAAAATGGTATTTGTTCATACAAATACCATTTTGGATATATTAGGGTTTTCTGTGTTATGTGGGCCTCTATCAAATTTTGGAGTTTGGAAGCCGAAGTTCCCCTTTAACGTTGTGTCTGTGTATCTCCAAATGGTTGTTATAATTGTCAATATAGTTAATATAACAAAAGGTGCAATGTTTGCTCCAGTTCTGCCTAAAGACACATGCAGCACATGGGTGCAGTGCAACATGGGATTTTCCAATTGTAGCTTATTGTGTCAAGAACTTGCTACTCAACATTTCAGGTGTTTGCACCAAAGCTGTTGTGGATATTCCTGTGTTGTATCGCATCTATGTTCTTGCTCTGGCTTTGGGTAGCTGACCCCTCCCAGCACTGAGCACCAAATTATCTGTGGAAAGGCAGACAGGGTGAACCTGTGGTCAATACTGTAGAATTGTGCCAGTTCTAGTAACTCATATTTTACTGCATTAGCAAGTACCTTTTACAAGTGTTGAGGATTGCTAGACCTTTACCAAAAACAGACCGTTTATTATTTCTTTTAAAACAGAAATAAAACCCATATTGGAACCATATTGGTTATTACTGCATGGGAAGCCTTAGTCAGTGAACCATGATTGCTTTATGTACAGCATGCTTTACTTTTATAACTTCCAAACAAAACATTTCATACAATGGGAGTAACGTTTCCCTCAAGAAGAAAGACCAGACAAAATGTGTTCTATTATATGTGAAGGAGTTCTGCTAGCTGACTTTCTCTTTAAAAAAAAAAAAAACTGAAATCAAATCTGCTTGACGTTACCTTAATGAAAATCTAAACAAAAAACGGCACTGTGGCGTCTCAGCATTGTGGGATTCGGTGGTAGGATGTCGGCTCAGTTGTGCTAACAGTGACATCTTGTGGAAGGATGGGAACCATGAACATATTGTGTCAACATATTTCTGAGGTCACTTCTAGTATCCCTATATTTTAAAACAGGAACTACATTATTTATTATGATACAAGTTTCAATGAGACATGTGACAAATGACATCACTAAGGATTAGAACTGATGGCATCACTATGCACTGTTTAGAAGGATATAATTTACACAGTTGCATAACCAGATGTTATTGTATCCAGAGGTTGTCCTGTTTTACCAATACATGTTGAAATTGCTAATTACTTACATCCTGGGCCCCACTGCAGCCACAGGGTCTGCTTCCTCTCTAGTTACGCCCCTGAATTTACTGGATATTTACGGCTCTTGGGTATTATAGACACACATATATATATACCAATGCATGGGAAGCTCCAAATTACAGAAAAGCCAATTTCCATAGAATCCATTTTAAGTTTAAGCAAATAATTTCCTTCTCTTTAATAACAAAACAGTAGCTTGTAGTTGATGGTAACTAAGCTACATGGATCCATATTGGTGGCAAAACAATCCTGTTTTATTTAACGTTTAATGGTTTTGGTAGATTTAAACATATGCTGAAACTGGTGGTGGCAATAAATAAAAAGATAATACAAATTACACACAGTCATCACATCAAGGTATCACTTTACCTCAGTCCTGTACTATTTTTTTGTTGATTCCATTCACTCAGTGCTTTGTTAATGGATAGTGGTTCAAGTCTCTGTTGCAGTTTATAAACCATCTGTAAAAGGACAAATCTGCAGATAATATGAAAATCATAAAGCTAGAGGCTAGAATAATCTATTTTTAATTGTAGTTAAGAGCAGTTACTTCACTTGTGTTAACCTTGTGTAATCTTTGTATGGGGGTACAAAGAATATATTGCACAGAGCTTGGGTATTCTGATAATGTGTAAATAGCAAACACAAAAATGTGCAATGTTGCTTTCACTTATAATATATGTAACTAGTAATAATCACAAATAATTCTGTCTTCCTTAGCTGCACATTAGAGCAGGGCACCCAAACCGTGTTCATATAGAATTCTGTCATTTCAGTGTTTCCCTATTATGTGATTGTATTTGATTAATATATTCATTGTCTCAGGAGTGTGAAGTCTAGTGCCCTTAGGCTTGCTTGGTTACACTATTTTGGGGGGACTGAATCACATTAAACACTATTATCTGTATTACAAGCTTTTTGGTCACTTGTTATCTGATTCACGTGCACTGTCTCGGGTATGCGAAGCTTACAAAGATGCATTTTTTTGGTGATGGGATAATAAAGTATTAAATAAAACCAATATGTGTTGCTGTTTTTTGTTTGTTTTACATCATTTGCATGCAGAGAGGTGGTCTCAAGATGAATTCTGAATAAGTACAGGCTACCTTGTGTTGGGGGTGCAGTCACTAATGCGATTTGGTAGATTATGGACAGATTTTAGACAAGATAAGAGCAAAAAAGGCTATGTTGGAACTATGACTGATTGGAAACCCCCTGTAAAAAAGCACCCGGCGCACACCCGAAGTGGCCACAGGATCTAATGTATGGTAGGTACTCCATAAATAAAAGGGGTACGATGGAACTGGAATGTCAGCAGTACATTTGCAGTGGCCCTGGCTAGACAGGTGAAATACTGGCTAGGCAGCAAAGTGGAGACGTCTTTCTGGGATAACCCTTGTTTTGTTAAAGGAAAACTATACCCCCCAAACAATGTAGGTCTCTATAAAAAGATATTGCATAAAACAGCTCATATGTAAAATCCTGCTTCATGTAAATAAACCATTTTCATAATAATATACTTTTCTAGTAGTTTGTGCCATTGGGTAATCATAAATCATAGAAAATTGCCATTTTAAAAAATAAGGGCTGCCCCCTGGCATCGTAGGATTCACTGTACTCACAAACATACCAACAAACCATACATGTTAGGTCACATGAGCCAATTAACAGACAGAGTTGTGTCTTTTGCTTCCACACTTCTTCCTGTTACAGTTAGAGTTGAAGTATTTCTGGTCAGGTGATCTCTGAGGCAGCACAGACACCATTACGAAATGGTGGCTCAAGGCAAGAGATGTAAAATGGCAATATTTACTTAAATATATATTCCAGTTTGGTAAGATTCTTTAATATGCCACTTAATATAATATGAACTATCTGTTGCTTAAGTGTTCATTTTGGGGGTATAGTTTTCCTTTAATTATTGGTTATTGATGTTAATTATTAAGATGCATGTTCATTACAAATTAAAGTGCTGAGTACCTTATGAGCACTATATAAAAATTATTAAAAGGGTTGTTCTCCTTTAATTTCAGCAACTTGGTTATTATGGTCCAAATTACCCCAGCAACCATGCATTGATTTAATTAAAAGTCTGGAATCTGAATAGGAAAGGTTTGAATAGAAAGGTATCAATAGTGTTACTCTTTATTACATGTGTAGCCTTAAAGAGCATTTAATATTTATATGAGGTCAGTGACCCCCCCATTTGAAAAAAGAAAGACTTACACTCGCACACCCTGGCCGTCCAGACTTCAGCGACTCCCAGGTGCTCGATGTCAGAGGGAATAGGCAACCTCAAAAACAGCGTAAAAACAGGACACACCGGCACAGCATGGGTAAGTTCAGCAGGTTAAACCTTGCTCGTTTATTGCGGATGCAACGTTTCGGGGCGTGACCCCTTTCTCAAGCATGATGCTTGAGAAAGGGGTCACGCCCCGAAACGTTGCATCCGCAATAAACGAGCAAGGTTTAACCTGCTGAACTTACCCATGCTGTGCCGGTGTGTCCTGTTTTTTCCCCCCATTTGAAAACTGGAGTCAGAAGAAGATAAATGTAAAATATATTTTAAAAAATAAAGGCCAATTGAAAATGTATTTAGACTTAGCCATTCTATAACATACTAAAAATTAACTGAAAGGTGAACCACCCCTTTAACCACATTTGCACCCTATCTTACTGATAAGTAAGATACTCACCTATCTGTCCTGCATTTAGAAATAATCTTCTACTGCAGTGCTATCCAACATCTGTGGTACCGAGGGCCAACATTTTACTGGCCTATGTGGTGGAGAGCCGATAATAGAAGTCAGTGTTGGCCACTCCCCCTTTTAACCCACACCCACTGTAAACCTCACCCATGTTACAACAAGAACTTTTAAGATCATATCCACATTAACGGTGGTAGCACATCAAAAAACCAAATGGTTGGTGCTCACTGCAGGGTAATCCCTCATCACTCATATGTGAAAATTTGAAGTCATTTTAAAACATACCCTTAAATGCATATGCCTCCTACTCCCATGTGGATAATACAACAACCCCCCAACACATGATTAAACACCATAGGGGCCCTTAACAACAATTTCCAAATGCTAACAAACCCGAAGAAGAAACCCCTAACAGGCTTACATTCCACAGGTAGCGTAGGGCAAGCAGAGCATGGCACACACAAGCAGCACTGAGTAAGCAGAGCATGGCACACACAAGCAGCACTGAGTAAGCAGAGCATCGCACACACAAGCAGCATGGGGCAAGCAGAAAATGGCACACACAAGCAGCACTGAGTAATCAGAGAATGGCACACACAAGCAGCACTGGGCATGCAGAGAATGGCACACACAAGCAGCACTGAGCGAGCAGAGAATGGCACACAACAGCACTAAATAAGCAGAGAATGGCACACACAAGCAGCACTAAGTAAGCAGAGAATGGCACAAACAAGCAGCACTGGGCAAGCAGAGAATGGCACACAAGCAGCACAGAGTAAGCAGAGAATGGCACACACAAGCAGGACAGTGCAAGCAGAAAATGGCACACACAAGCAGCACTAAGTAACCAGAGAATGGCACACAAAAGCAGCACTTAGTAAGTAGAGAACGGCACACACAAGCAGCACTGGACAAGCAGAGAATGGCACACACAAGCAGCACTGAGTAAGCAGAGAATAGCACACACAAGTAGCACTGAGTAAGCAGAGAATGGCACACACACAGGGAGGGAAGGCAGGAGACAGGGAAATTTATCATTCTAATATGTACTACATACAGTGACACAGTGCTGGTGCCCCATTAGCATTAAGAATAAGGTGTGAACAGGTGAACAATGTGGGCAGTTTCAGTCTGGATCTCAGGTGTGAACGGTACAGGCCTTTAGGAAACAATAGAAGTGTCACAAATTTTAACAATGCAGGGGGATCACAGGTGTGAACAATACAGGGGATTACAGTCTAAATTTGAGGTTTAAACAAAGCAGAGGCCAGTTAAACTCTGTAGTTATACCTTTTAAAGTTTACATGTGGTAAGCAGACACAGCATCTGGGGGGCCACAGAAGAGGGGGGTTGCGGGCCACCAGTTGGACAGTCCTGTTCTACTGCATTACTCCTTATAATGAAGAACATGGCTAATCATCTTTGCAAATGTTCAGTTTGCACAGATTCTTGATGAAAAGGTATGGTGCATGTAAATGGGCTCGGCAAGTTTAGATCCTATATTCAAATTATACAACACCAACATTTAAAATGCAGATTCTTCACTGTAAAAGTATTTTTATTATCATTTAAATGTATGTTTGATTATTCTGCTGTAAATAAATCAAGTAGCAATCCATTAGTGTTTTAGGAAGTTTTAGGAGTCGTGACTGGACTAATGGGGAAAAAGAAGTTGCTATATTTGCACCAGATCTTTAACACATAGCAACTACCGGTAAGCAGATTTTTGCTTTCTAAAGTGTGACACGGGAAGGCACATTTATCAAATGTTGAATTCCGAATTCATGTGAGTTTAAAAAAAAACTCCCCTAAACTCCTATAAATTCGACCAATCGAAATTTATTAAAAAAAAAAAACATCAAGTTTTTAAAACTCGGATGAATTAACTCAACCTAAAACTCAAATCGAATTCAAATCAAATTTGATTCAAGTTTTTTCTACTGAAATAAACTTGAATGTCAAGAAGGCTACAAACTCCAAATTGATCCCTGGACGTCTCCCATTGACTTAAAACAGCAATGCTACGGGTTTTAGGTGATGAATAGTTGAATTTGAGGGCCAGAGTATGATGAATCTCGAAAATCAAATTAAAATTAAAAAAAAAAAAAAACAACTCAAATCCAATTTGAATAACTCCCTAGTTGATTATGACAATTATGACCATAAAAAGTACGAAAATTCAAATTTCGAACTTTGCTAGGGTAAGCATTTATTGTCCTAACCAAAAACCTTTATTCTCAGGAAAAAATGGGAATGCCTGAATAAGGACCACAACGAGGCAGCATTGATTTCAGGAAAACTTAAAAACCAGGAATGATGTACTGTATAGGGGTTATTTATTAAAGGTCAAGTTATGTTTTCTCAAAATTTTTTATAAATAACCCCTATATGTAATATGAATGTGGCTTGGAAGAAATACCAGACTATTAAACATCTGACAAATTAGTTATCCATTTTATTTGTGACATAGGTATTAGCATTCAAATTAATTAGGAGTTCTCTTAATCGTTACACTGTTTCATGTGACAAAAAAATGTGTATGAAATAAATTTGACACATCAGAAGAGACAATTTCTACAGAAAGACCACAATCTTGTGGCTACCTCCTCCACTAATATGAAGTGAGTCTTCCAGTGCAGTCATCAGAATGGCTGCTGTATGGATTCTGGAAGCATCGGTTTCTACACTTCCTGAGTTATTTACATAGTAACTTAGTATTGAATAATAATCACACTTCCAATCAAGTGCTACTATTCCCAAAATCCAACAAACAAACAACCAGCTCTCCTTTCACATAGACCAAAAAAACCCCATTCTTCATCCCGAGTGGCATTGGAATCAATTACCTATGGTTGTTACAAAACAACAGGGGATAATGAAATTCATTTACAAATAATTCAGATATATGTATTTAACATATTAGGCAGGAATACCTAACTTATGCATGCCCCTCTTGGT
The DNA here is from genome assembly GCA_038501925.1 of Xenopus petersii. Taxonomy (NCBI): domain Eukaryota; kingdom Metazoa; phylum Chordata; class Amphibia; order Anura; family Pipidae; genus Xenopus; species Xenopus petersii. The sequence continues at coordinate 102,368,871 of CM076682.1, forward strand.
GCACACTAGATCAACATAGCATGCTCTAGGGAAGGCAAAAGCCCCAAATCATTCTTCTTTTACATAGAAACTCACAAAATTGGACACTGTCTTGCATTGGTGTCCACTGATGTCAGTTTGTGACGGTTGGTGTGTGTATGTCAGTTGATTAGAGTAGGTGACTGTGTCCGTTGTTTCACTGACAGTTAAAATGACCAGGTGACAGTTGGAATCAGCAGATGGTGTCAGTGCCATTTTCAGTTGTTACAGTTGGTGTCATTGTTTTCCCAGCCACAGTGCAACATATCCCCCTCACTGTTCAGACAGTGGACCCTAGGGAGGGCATCTGCATTTTGTGGTAACTTTCTTGCCCTATGTTCAACAATGAAGCTGAAGTTTTGTAAATAAAGGGACCGCAATGTTACTCTTGTTTTCCTTTCTTTGGCTCATCCGAGTGAGTGAGGCATGGTCTGTAAGGAGCTTAACGTAAAACATTAAAGATAGTATCTCAGATATTCAAGGACCCACTTGATAGCCACACTCCCTCTCTATTCTGCTGTAGTTTTTCTCCGACAGGAGTTTTCGGCTTAAAACACAATTGGGTGCTCAGTATCATTAGCTACCTATGACAGTACAACCCCTTAACCACACAATATCTGTTTGTACCACAAATGCTCTCAAATTCAGGAATGTACACTAAATGGCAGTGTGTTGGGGGTTGAGAAGGATTGTCTAATTCTGGGCAGTGTCATTCTGTGGCTACTAAAGCAAATAAAGTTCTGTCTTGAATAAAAAAAGGCATTAATTCAAGGGATGAAAACTTAATTATGCCTCTTTATAGGTCCCTGGTGAGGCCTCATCTGGAGTATGCAGTGCAGTTTTGGACTCCAGTCCTTAAGAGGGATATAAATGAGCTGGAGAGAGTGCAGGGACGTGAAGCTGAACTGGTTAGAGGGATGGAAGACTTAAATTATGAGGGTAGACTGTCAAGGTTGTGGTTGTTTTATCCTTGCAAAGGGGACATTATTACACTTTACAAGTACATTAGAGGACATATAGCCAAATAGCAGGAGACCTTTTTACCCATAAAGTGGATCATCGTACCCGAAGCCACTCCTTTAGACTAGAAGAAAAGAAATTTCATTTGAAGCAACGTAGGTGGTTATTCACAGTGAGAACAGTGAGGTTGTGGAATGCACTGCCGGGCGATGTTGCGAGGACTACTCCAGTTAATGCCTTTAAGAGGGCCCTGGATGATTTATTGGACAGACATAATATCACAGGCTATTTAAAATTGGTATAGATATTGGTATATATAGTTTATGTGAGTGCATGGAGGGGTTGGGTTTCATTTGGAGGGGTTGAACTAGATGGACTTTGTTTTTTCTTTAACCCAAGTCTGCATGTATGTTGTATGATATTAGCTGAAGGGGGACACCTAATGCAGGAGGATTAAAATGTCCCCAGAATTTGTTGAAAGATTCATATTGGCTAACTGAAGGGAACTTGAACACCCAAAGCAGAATGGCAATATACTGTGCAGTAGGAACCCCTAACAACACATGCCCTTTGTCTACCTAGTCGACGAATCCTTCATATTCATTCCTTTATAGAAAACTTGGATGGAGGAATGCAGGGAGGCTATAAATGTGACCAGACAGTTGAAATTGGATCAAATGGTGCTGAAGGCTAGATCCAAAAGAACCAATTTAAAAGTATGTATTGTTTAATACATGTTTCAAAGATAGCTAGGTGTCAGACACTGAGCTAGAGGTTAGTCTGTTTTGTATTAAATTGTTTTATGCCAAAAAAAAATAAAAAAAAACACATTACCTTCATTACATTTCTTGATTCATTCAGCTTGCCACATGTGTACACAGAGTAAACGATCCTTTTCATTAAATAAAATTTTATTGTCCTCTGCTAACCGTCACAAAACCATATTATGGTACATTGAACTATTTACAATATACAGTAGTTTATTAATCTCTGGAAAATATTAATACAAAAGCTAGATGCAGATAAAGAGAACAAATTGTGGCCTTTCATCATAGATAAAAGCATTAAGAACTCTCTCATGGCAAACAAAATGAATCACTAAAAAGTAATAAGAGGGGCTTAAGCTATGCCAAAAGTGATTGTTTACTGGAAATGCCCTCCAACACCAATATTGCACAATTCTTTCAAATAATACGCATCCACCGCATTTCTAAAAAATAAATGCAATTAAATCATATTTAAAATATAGGATAAAGTGGTGTAAAACACCCAACCATTAAAATGTAATTTCCCTACTCTATCATTATAAAAGATCTAAAGATAAAAACAACATTGTAAAGCCACTACTTTATTTTTTGCATTACATGTTGCAATTTTTTCATTAAATGTTTTTATTTTAAAAAAGGAAAATTGTTATAAATAAATATCAGTTTGTGAACTGCAGCCAGGGCAGACTATAGGCTGAACCCTCAATCAAACCCATCATGTTAAGCTAACTATATTTGGTTCTGCGATTTCCCCAAATTCTTTGGGGGCAAGACAGGCCATTTAGATTGTTATCTAAATAACAATCGTTCTATTCCACACCTTCCTAGTACAGGTATGGGGCCTGTAATCCAGAATGCTTGGGATCTGGGGTTTTCCATATAAAGGAAGTTTTCGTAATTTGGATTTCTATACCTGAAGTCTACTAGAAAGTAATTTAAACATGAATTAAACCCAATAGGCCAATCTTGCCTCCACTAATGGTTAATTATATCTTAGTTGGGGTCAAGTAGAAGGTACTGTTTTATTATAACAGAGAAAAAAGAAATCATTTTTAAAATTGTTAATTATGTGATTGATTAAATTTGAGTCTATGTGAGACGGCCTTCCCTTAATTCAAATTTTCTGGATATTTTTCTGGATAATGGGTTTCCGGATAACGGATCTCATATCTGTCTGTGTATGGAAAACACAAATGGCAGGCCAGTGTATGGTAACCTTATATAATGTGGTATCTGTCTAATAGTTTAAATAATGTTAAAGAATCGGCTAAAAATGGAAGAATTCAATGCTTTGCTGCCATTGCAATAGTTATTCAGTGATGTGCCTACACTGTATTAAAGTATCAATTAATTGAATTTTTAGGTAGCAGTCTTGAGATAAAAACGGAACAAAATGAAAACTTTGCATATAAGGAAGTGCTGCATTTGAAAGGCAAAATTATCATAAAAACATTGATTTAGCAAAAATACAAGATTATACAAGGCACACAAGTGAATATACAGTATTATTGATTTAGTGTTACTATAAAGTACCTGTTTGCTGAATTCTTTATTGTGGGGCCAGCCCACATACTGCCATGCAGCCTTGTTACACAGAACATTATGAAGACATGAGCTGTAGCATGCAGGTTAAATTGGTGGCATCATGATTAAAGTGGCATGACAATTGTCACCAAGAAGCTTTCCATATGTGCACACCAGAGCACGTATGTTTGCTCTTATCAGTCCTGAGCCAGAGAAGTGGAGAGATGGGGAAAGTGAAGTACTGAAAAAAAAGGGAAGCTTAACAGGATCTAATAGAGCTAAGCAAAGACACAGCAATATAAGAAAGTAAGTCTTGGGCATATTTATTAAAGGGGTTGTTCGCCTTTCATTTTACTTTTAAAATGACGTAGGGAGTGATATTCTGAGACAATAAGCAATTGGTTTTGATTTTATTAATATTTGTGCTATTATTCTAATATTTATTTAGCTATTTATTCAACAGCTCAGAGTCAGAAGAAGGCTGCAAATAATTCCTATACTATAAATATGATAAAATGAAGGCCAATTGAAAAGTTGATTCAAATGAGCTTTCTTTAACATACTATAAGATAACTTAAAGACGAACCACCCCTTTAACATTGGAGACAAAAACTACTGGAGATGTTGGCCATAGCAACCAATCAGATCTTTGCTTTTGTTTTCTAACTTATAGGCGACTGTTCAAATATAATTGCTGATTGGGGCTATGGGCAACATCACTGGTTATGTTTGTGTCCAATGTTAATAAATACACCCCTAAGGGAAATGGCCATGTTATATCCTTCACCAGTGCAGTGCCATCTGCTTGTCATTGAACACACAGGGTGGATTCCAGCATGGATTTTTGGGCTAAAATCCGCACTCCTGCATGTAGTAACAAGTGAATGCAATAGAAGTGAACGGTAGGAAACAGTATTAGGTGGCCATGGGTGTTCATCCATGTCTGCAATTAGCCTAAAAGTGATAAAGGTGGAAATATGAAAGAAGAGGAAACATTTGCATATAATAAAAAAAGATTTGCTGCAATCAAAGCAACAGTTGTTATCAGTGGATTCCAATTTAAACCTTGTTTGATATTACTTTAAAAAAATGTTAGCATTCAAAATCATTTTTAGAAAGAGGCATTATTACAATTAAAAAAAAAAAAAACAAAAAAAAAAAAACAAAAGAATCCCTGGTTCTCTTTAGTGCATGCTAGCCTATCAGGAAAGATTCTAAGACATTTGGACTCATTTCTTGCGGATTAAACTGGGGAATTGAAAAGGATTTTGCTATTGTCCAAAATTTCCTGCTAGGCAAGAAATTTTTTCACAAACAAATTGACATCAATTAAAGTGAATACCTGTGTTAATTTGTCAGAATTCATGTGTTTGACTGCTTTGAAAGGTCAAATGGCATTCTGTTCTATGGGGTGACTGCGGTGGAAAAGATTCCCATGTATGGGGCAGATATAAAGCAATTTTAAAGTTGTTTTTTTTTTTAAAAAAAAACCCAGAATGTATAATATAATAGTGGAATACAATTTAACTCTTCCTTTCGGAGTTATTCATAAATTGACATATTTGCTCATTATGAATCTTGAACCTTTATACTGCCATAAGCAAAGACACTGAGGGGCAGATTTATTAAGGGTCGACTTTTTATGGTTAGATCTGTCAAATTGACTAGGGAGTTATCCAAATTTGATTCAAGTTTTTAAAAACGAATTTGAATTCGATTTTCGAGATTTATCATATTCTGGGCCTTTAAGAATTTGAATTTGACTACTCACAACCTAAAACCTGCCAAATTACAGTTTACGTCAATGGGAGAGGTCCAGGGATCAATCTGGAGATGTATGCAGCCTTCCTGAAATTTGAGTTTTTTCCGGGGGAAAAAAAGTCGGATCGAGTTTGATTACATTTTCATTATCGCATTTTATCAAATTAGTTTTTAAAAATAATTCAAATTAGATTTTCAAGATTTAGCATACTCTGGGCCTTTAAGAATATGAATTCGACTACTCGCACACCTAAAACCTGCCAAATTACATCAATGGGAGAGGTCCAGGGATCAATCTGGAGATGTTTGCAGACATTTGAGTTTTTTTCGGATCGTGTTTGATTAAATTTTCGTTATCGGATTTTATGAATACATTTTGGTAAGTCGAATATCGAATTTATGGGAGTTTAGGGGAGTTTTAAAAAATCTCACATGAATTCGAAATTCGACCTTGATAAATGTTGAATGTGACCTTATGCCAAACTGGGTTTGGTATGTTTATGGCAAATGCCGACAATCATTACAGTAGGTTTAACAGAGCTAGCTAATCTGATATATTTTAGCTTCCACTTTATTACTGAAATGATTTAATTTAAATATAATACAATGGGGAAAAAATTCAGACAACCTTTTAGTGGCAAAGTGATTACATTAACATGTCAGCTTTTGACTAGGATTTCATTTTGTCCATTTCTGAAAATGGTCTTCACGAGGAAGATCGAAGCCAAGACTGTAAAAGAAAAAATAATCCAATTAGTGGGTAATGCAAACAAACACTTTACAAACAGGATGTTTTTGCTGAATGAGAACTCTTGCAGTGCCAAAATGGATCAGACAGAATTAAGTTTTAAGATGCAATTTCCAGATTGAATAAAAAAATCATCTATTCAATTCCACAGAACATGATAAAAGTTATATGAAAAGTCACACTTAAATGGCCAAACTGGATCACAATTGCCAATTCCAACAGAATGAGGTCTGCAATACATAACAAAACAATAATGAATAATAGCATCGCAAACCTGATTTCTTTGATACAAACACCAACAAAACGAACATGAAATAATACATAAAAATACACAAATGTCCTTATTTCTATCAGTGGCTAAAGGCAGAGTTTAGGAGGCATCCTCATATTTTACAACAGAGGGTACTGTATTAGAATACACACATTTCAGTGAGTCGTGTGACATCACTGAGCACCATAAGGATATAATACAAAAAAGCCATGAATATCCTGTAAATTATAGCCTAATAAGCGGCGCTTAGTGATGTCATTGGTTATAATTAGAGCTTAGTGATGTCATTGGTTATAATTAGAGCTTAGTGAGGTCATTTCTGTCACGACTCACTGAAACTTGTGTATTATAATAAATAAAGTACCTGTTGCAAAATATGAGTATATTAAAAGTCACCTTGGAGTTCCATGACCTGTATAGAAAAACTCGGCCTTCGGCCTCGTGTTTTTATATGGTCATAGAACTCCTCAGTAACTTTCAAGAGGGTGTACTTTATTCACTATATAATTTACAACATATTCATGGATCTTGAGTATTATATATACACACACAATTATGGATACAGAAGTGCAACCATTTACTTTTTTTTTTAAGTAAACAAAAAAAGTTTCTCGTACATAAAATGTCCAAAAGCTCTAACATTGCCTATATATATATATCTATCTATATCTATGTATAGCTATATATATATATCTATATCTCTATCTATCTATATATCTATATCTATCTATCTATATCTCTATATATCTATATCTATATATAGTCTTATGAAGGATCAGCACACACTGTTCTGTAGTGAAGTAAGTGTGTTTATTTTCAAACAAAACACATTTTTATCCGACGTTTCGGTCCCACCTGGGGATTTTTATCTGACGTTTCGGTCCCACCTGGGGTCCCCAGGTGGGACTGAAACGTCGGATAAAAATGTATTTTGTTTGAAAATAAACACTATTACTTCACTACAGAACAGTGTGTGCTGATCCTTCATAAGACTATATACGACTTATTGATCGTGCACCACTGGCAACATCTGTCTGAGTGCTGGTACTGTGGGACTGTATATATATTATTGAAATTTGTGTGTATTAATTAAATTTTTTCCAGAGGTACAAGTTTGCTGCATTAATTGATATTATTATGTCTCAGCAGCAAAAAAAAGTTGTCTTTAATGAAACTCAAGAAATATACTCAGCAGGGACAAAGATAAGAAATGTATGAAGAAAATGATAAAAGTTTGCAAAGTCTAGTGATGTGCAGGTCGACACTCTGATCCTGACCCATCCATCCATACCGTAGTTACATAGTTATAAAAGTTTGCAAAGTCTAGTGATGTGCAGGTCGACACTCTGATCCTGACCCATCCATCCATACCGTAGTTACATAGTTAAATCAGATTGAAGTCCATCAAGTTCAACCCCAAATGAAAACACAGCAAATTCAATACAAACCCACTAAATCGTCAGCGATGTGCAAGTCAGGCATGGCAATTTAAATTCTATCTTCACTAAAGGGGACAGGGCAATGCAGACAAAGAATATACATACCAGCCGCCATAATGACATTATGGGCAGGCAAATTCAAGGGCAGAGCTTGGTCCACCCAGGACCACATATCACTAAAAATAATGAAAAACATTTTTTGCAAGGTGAAGAACCACCATATATATTCCAATCAATGCAACACCTGTGTTCACAGCATAGTTATAGAATATAGTTTTAAATGCTTTTCACAAGAGAACACAACCCTTTACAGAGAGGAGCAAGATAAAGACAACAAGGTTCCATGAATACAATTGTTCAGAATTAGGGATGGGCAAATTTTTTTGCCTTGTTAACTTATAAATTTTTGGTGAAGTGAAACGGGTCAAATTCGCCCAAGTCTATTCAGAATATATAAATGCAGTAGATATATGTAAACCCACATCGGATTATGAGCTCAGTGCATACATTATACATAAATTAAATACAAACCCCCAAATTAAACTTTTAGTGGATACATGGATAAACAATACTTGTAGAAACAATAACTTGAAAAAAACACTGATCAGTCCAAGTTTATGTCTTTTTTTTATCTTCCTGGTTGTTGGATTAAACAGACAGTTGACCTGCTGGGTGCTGTAATATCACACCTCTTAATTGTTTTCAATCTTTGAATCTTTTTTCCAAGCTACCGTACTAGCTTACTAGCATATGCATATACCTCTTTATTAATATATCTCCGAGGCTTTCAGACATGTTGGGCTCAAGTGTCCCAAATATTTGTTTGTCCTTCCAGCACAAAACAATGTTATAATACTATAAAAAGATTTCTTTTAACACTCACCCTGCTGTAGTTTGAGAACAGAACAAGTAAGATTTTACCCAGAAAATGATGGTTGTTGTATCATCTGAAAATTTAGCTATGTTTTGTGTATCCCTCATAATTCAAATGGTCTAGTAAACTCATGAGCCCAAATTCGATCCTGTCATTCAGACAGGTCCCCACTAACCACTGCTTTCAGCCCTGCTAAGAAATCGAAGAGGCTTGATCCTTACCTGTTCATTCAAATACTATACATTTATTCCCTTTCTACTCTGCTAAGATTCTCTCTTTATTCAGTTAATTTTCCTCCTTCCATCATAAATAATTTCAACCAAATCTAGCATATAACCTATATGAAATTGTTTTAACCATCTAAAACCATGTCTAGTTTCACTAAAACCATTTCTAGTTGTTCTCTCTCTGATTACAGTGATCATGGCCCTGCTGTTTACACAGACAGCAGCACTCTCCAAACAAACTGTCTCAGAAATCTGTGTGTAACATGGAAGCTATGATTTTAGCTTAAACAAAAACATGGTAATGCTAATTTATTCTGTGGAAAGCCCCTCAATACCATACTGAAATTCTATAATATATTTATAAGATAAATATTTAAATTTATAAATATTAATTTCATATTTTTCCCCAAAATAATAATGATTATTTTGTACTTGATGTTAACTAAACTAACAAAGTGTCAAAGTTATAAAATAATGCAATTTTTAAATGGTGTTTAGTGCCACATAACAGGAATATCCCTTATACAGAAACGGTCAGATCCCAATTATTTAATATCTTTCTCCTAATTGGGCATACATATATGGGTAGGCATAGTTACGGATACTAAAAGAGGAAGGTTGTTCAAACCACTAAATCATTTGAAAATAGTAAGCAACACTTGGAATCAAAACAGGAAACATGTCAAGAAAAGCAAGGCTGAAATAGAGTTACAAGAATAAGTTTGTGAACCCGTTGCTTTCACCTGATCCAAACATTTGCAATCCTTGTCAATGCTAAACACATTGTTTACACATATTTATTAAATCCGTTTTCTATAGCCGACAGTTGTCATGTGTGTGTGTGGGGGGGTGCCCAATGAAAGGAAATACAGTTTTAAGCAACTTTACAGTATCATTTGAAAATGTTTAACTGAAAGTTATGTCTAATCATATATGTTAACAATGCAGCAGAAGCCAGCTGGATAACAGACCTGAAGAGCCAACATCTGCTATGATGTGTCAGAAGCAAAATGAGTGAAGAAAAAGTAAGTTTGTCTTACTGTGGATCAATGAACACTTTCAGCAATCTTTTCCAGTTTTATACATGTCAACAATTTATCAGCAGCAGCACACAAACACTGGATCCTCTGATAATTCCTATGATCAGTTCACAGCTTTTTCATGAGAAATGCAGTATCTGCCAGTAGTCAATTTAATAGGCCAGGGCACCTTTAGCTACCTTTTGTATAGACTGGAACAACACTCTCAAACTAGATTTTGGAGGTAATTATTAGCCTAATGGCCAACATATTTTTTCCAACCTAGTCAGTTCATGTTTAACCCTTTTATTCCTGGTGACTTGCCTTGGTGTTGCTATGCAACGTGAGAAGAATCCCATAGATGCAGAATCCACTGTGATGGTACCTTTTATGTCAGTGCCATAGATACTTCATCATGTAGCATGTAAAGGCATTAAGCAAAGCTCACACTATTGACAAGAAGAACAATTATGTGCTATTTGTTAGGCAGAATGTGGCCCATTTGTGCGACTCAGATGTGACTATGAAATCCCCAAAGGGTTCACAAACCTGTTCCTGCAAACATACACCCGCACCAATTATCCATTATTATGACAGCAAGAATAGCTAAAAAGTAAGAATCAATACTAAGAGATTTTTGATCAGGGAAAGGAAATGTAAAGCCCATGCAGAGAGATATTAGTATTTATAGTTAAATAAAATAACAAAACACAGGGGTCTTCACTCACCCACATGCTAACTACGCCCATACTGTTTCAGAACATACCACTGCGAGGCTGGGTAAACAACAAAGCAAGAGAGACATGAGCTTAGTGTATTAATACATACAGAAAATTAGTATTTTGGGAAAAATATTAGACAATGGGGGGGGGGGGAGAGTTTCTGTTGCTGAAGGCAGTAGGGCAGAAACTATGAGACAAATATAAAAAGGGTTAATGAATCTTCCAATCTTCCACTGTTAAATATTGAGATAGTTACAAAGGACTTCTGTGACAAATGAATATAAATGTATATTTTGTACACACACACACACACACGCTGTACATGGTCTTGTAATGTTCCTAACCAAGTTCAGTTTCAACCAACTGCTATATATCTGTAATTGGGACATTGTTCTTTGTTCACCTTGCAACTCTCCAGCTGAAATGCAACACAACAATGATTAAAATAAGACAGCATTGCCAAACGTAGATAGATCATCTGCCCAGAATACTTAACCAAGGTAAACCTGATGGCCTAAATAATCACTGGAAAACTGAATTAATATCACACACACAGAGTTTTTTCTGCCATCATATTTAGAAGACACTCTCTGCTGCCTTCTGCCCAGAGTTTAGAATGCACCCATAGGCACAGTATCAAACCGTCAGTGCATATACAGGGTGAAATTTAGTTTTTTTCAGCCGGTGTAACATATGACACTAGCCATAAGGCCAGTGGCAGCATATTGGGCAGTATATGGGGGCCCTCAATATCTAGCTGAAAGTCAGTCAGATGCTGATCTGGCAAGGTTTAAAAAACCTGTCAGATCAAGAACTGCGACGGTTTGTTGATGAGGTCCTCGATCAGACAGCCCAAATGCTTCTCATTGTGAACAGATCATTGGGCCCTAGGGCCTACAACTGGATCAGCCCGATATTGCCCACCTCAGGATCGAAGCAGATTTTCCTATGTAGGCCAGCTTTAAGATACCCAATGCAATTCACATTTTTTTTGTTACAAAGATGACAGTGCCCTGTTTGCCTTTCCCCTGAAGTTAATGGGAGGCCATATGTGCAGTTTTGCCTTTGTCCCAGTTTAATAAAACGCAGGACAGGTACTCTACCAGTTTGTGCTATTAGGCCAAAGTAGAGCACTGGTAGCAGCATAAGAATATATAGGTGTTATCAGTTTAGCCATCTGAATCCTTTAGTTATCTTGTTACATGTCCACGTTGATAGGCTGTAATATTTTAAAAGGTCACAATTAAATGTTCTCATTTGTGCTAGAGGAGGTCTATTAACTGGTGAGTTTGGGGGTGGGTGATGAGTGAATACTTTTATATGCTTAAATTTTTATTAAGATCTTGTCTCTCAACGGAGGATGAAACTCTGATCGCAAATTTGTCCTCTGTGAAGATTTACAAAATTCGGATTCCGAGGCGGCCTTTCATAGACATATATAAGTATGTAACCTAAAAATACATACTTGCCAATTGGGTAAGTATAAGTGCCCTGACCCCAAACACCTGGCAACGTTTCAGACCTATCACGGTCTTTTTAAAAAAGACCGTGATAGGTCTGAAACGTTGCCAGGTGTTTGGGGTCAGAGCCTATGTCCCAATAAAGGCGTTTTAAGAAAATAACCTATTGACTGGTGCCGTCTATTACCACAAATTGAATCGATGAACGGATTGAGGTTGGAAACCGTTGGACGAGCACCACAGAAAGTACTTTGGAGGTGAGGGTGCTGACTGTGAAAATTGTGTAAGTATAAGTGCCCAACAGGCTGATGCTTGAGTTAAACTGGTTTAAACTGAGAGGATGTGCTTCTAAAATACACTATACAAAACCCTAAGTATGTTTTACATGGACCAATTTTAATTGGTATTCATAATTTATTTTGTACAATTTTTGAATGACTTAAATAAGTAAGCCTTGGAACCAGTGAGCATCATGCCTTAAAATACCACTGGGAGCATATTCCTGAATACCACCTCACTGCCATCTTGCTGCCAACATATGGGCACCCTCATTTAACCTTTACTTCTCCTTCAAGGTGGACTACCCACTACTGATTGCTAATATTAAAAAAGACCATGGTCAACCTGGGGACTCCGTATCCTGAGAATTACACACGCTACTGCTTCTTCTATTAGAAAAAATGGAAGATAAAAAAAAGTTTTCAGTGGTACAGCTGCCTGAACCTCCTTGCTTCTAGTGGAATACAGTCTGCAATTCTATTTCCAGTGTCAAGTCTGGAAGATTGGGCAGGTTTCTGAACATAAAAAAAAAAAAAGTAAATTTAGTCCTGGGGATGACTTGGCTTGTTTTTTGTGTAAGGTGCAAGTATCCCTTTAACACTACATTTCATGTCTTATACAGTTCAAGAATTCTTCAACGTTTATGAATGTGTCCAAATTCTAATCCAGGTTTAATAAATGTTCTAATGAATAACATTTGACATATCAAAAAACTTTTTTCCAGTTGCAACTCATGCTGTTTAGCAACTGGACTTTGCAAATCACTGACTTGCTGTGAAATCAGCTTGTTAAATCAGGTTAAAGCAGTCTGTGGTTCACAGCATCAGTTTGCAGCAGTACAAAAAACAGCTTCAGAAATGACTGAAAAAAATGCCTTGCATTGGATGCTGCATGGAATGATGAATGAATTGCCACTTGTGTATGTCACTTGTGTATGTAAAAAGAATGGAAATAAAAGGCCTGCAAACATACCTTACCTGCTAAAGGTAATATCTATTATGTGTGATTCTTGATAGTATAATTGACCTCTCTCGTATAAGCAAACTACTACAACCAATAATAATCACTGCTATACACAAAATGTCTCAAACATAAGTCCCTGTCCTGTACAGTTTGCAGTCTAAATTTAGTGCAAACAATTAAATGACAAGATAATGGCCAGAAGGAGCTAAAACAGCAGTCGCCATAGGAAACAAAAGCCTGGCATTCCTAGGTCACGCAAACTTCTCAGTATAGGAGTCCGTTCAATATTAATATTGTAAGTGCAACTGCAGATGGGTTCACCTTCAGCAAACTGCAACAGCAGTTTCTACATTAGTCAATTAGTCATTCTACTGATTTTCATTCTATTTCGTGTGTTTGATATAAATAAAAAGCTCTAGGTTAGAAAAGTAATAAGGATTTATCACAACTAATATTTGCGGGATAGTCTGTTAACCTATAAAAATGAAAACACTGACAAAGGGTTTTCTGTTCTACTTATGAATCTTACCAGTGGTTGGTTTTCTTCTCGCTGCAAAATTTGTTGAGCTTGGTCTGTTGGGAACCTCAGCACTGTTGTGATTACCTTTGCCATTGTCTGTGAGGGAAAAAATTATAATTGAATATCAACCTGAAGTTAGTATTCATTGCTCAATCACCTCTCCAATTAGATTATATTCACAATACATACATGGGTAACATAGGAATCCTTGTTAGCGCAAAAACAATCTGTTTGCCTGTAATTCTTGTTTTTATACCTCACCAAAATCTTATATAGAAACATACAGAGGTATAAACCATTTGCACAACAAGCAGGTGCTTGGGTAAGGGGAACCGGGGGGAGTATAGAGCTATGTGGTGTGAGGGGCAGGGAGAGAAAGTATGAAGGAGAAAGTATCAAACAGAGTGAGTGTATGGGAGAAAAGAGTGTATTGGAGAAAAGAGTGTATTGGAGAAAAGAGTGTACAGAAAAAAAGTGTTTGGGAAAAAGTGCTATGTGGGGAGAGTGTATACGGGGCAGAAAAATCAGTATTAAAGAAAGACTGTCCTGTGCACTCCCTGGCCTCTGTGATTTAACCTTAGTATTACGGTTATTCAGGAGACGACACATGGGTGTGCCCCAAAACAGAGAGACTGTATAGAGACAAAGCGTGCAGGGTAGTTAAAGTGTATATGACGAGATTTAGCAGTGTAGAAACTGAGTGTATGGACAGGAACTATATAGGGAAAGAAAATATGTGGGAGAAAGTTCAAGATAGGGGAATTTCACAAAGAAGACAGGGAAACAACGTATGAGGGACACATTGCAGGGCAGGGAAATCGATTCTAGAGGAAAAGCTAGAGGTTAGAGAGTACAATGGAATCAGCTTGAGATTTCTTGTGCTGTGCACTGATGGCCAAAGCTTAGGTAAGGGGTCCCGAAACAGCGAAAAAACACATTAAAGTTTTATCGTGGGGGCCATGCAACTTTTTTTACAGCACACAATAAATTGAAGTCTATGCGTGTTTTTTCATTTATTGTAAGTAGAACAAAAATGTTCCTACCTTTGTTTCACGCCCCATCATGTACTCAAACATAACTTTTCTTAAGTACTCAAATTCTGTGGGTTCCCCAAAGACAGAAACACCTGCATGTTGATTGTTAACTTCTAAGGGAGAGGAAAAGAGAAGACTATGTAGAAGCACTATTTTACCATAGTAATGGAAAGAACACATTTCTGTTATTATCAGTAACCACAGCATTAACTGAATAATTATCAATACATGATATGAATAATGCACTTGAGTCTGCAAAGCAAATTTTATGCAACATTAATTACAGCCTAATTAACTGAATATACTTTATTAAGGACATTAGTTGAGTTGCTGGTATCTCAGAAATTCCTGTATAAATGCCTTAAACAAAATTCCTACCTTTATACGGTGTGCCAATTGGAGAGTAAAATACACCACGTGTGAAGTTTTTCACCTGGTCTTCTAGGATGTGAACCTACAGAAATACAGATTTTAAAAAATCACTAGCCCTATTTAATTTTTCTCACTTGGGGTAAAACTCTTTTCCTCCCTATTTTATTCTGCCCGCTATAACATTTTTCATATTGTGGACATGTTTTATTACTAGTGACAACTTGCCTTGTGTGAAACCACTCAAAAATGCTTGGCTTGCCAATCAAACATTTCCCACAGGTATCCATTTTGAGAATTTATGCAAAATGTTATCATTTTATAAACTAATCCTGCCAAAAGTTCATCAGATAACTATAACTAATGTTTTTTTGAACTGACCCCTTCAGTACTATGCGAGTGTGTAAGATCCACAATGATTGGCTAGAATTCCCCTATCAGTTACTTATGTAACAAATTGCATACTTGCCTTCTCTTTAAGTTCCTGCTCCTTCAGTTTGTATTCATTGAGTTGGGATGTCTTCTGCGCCAGCTGTGCCTAAAAATTCAGTGTCTTTCAATGCTTTAGAATTATAACAATTTTAAACAACATGTCTGCCTAATTCTTTTCCTTTAGATCTTTAATTCTCCAAAAAGCTCTTGGGGAAATGTGTATACAACAATTCATCTACGTGTCATGGTCTCTATCTTTTTTATAATGACAAAGGGAAGCCATATGACTTCACAGTATAAGTTCTCTGCAGACAATTGTGTTTATGCATCATTTGGGTGCCAATATGTGGACAGTCAATGTGACTAGTTTTAAAAGTTGATGCTGTATGGGGCACATTTCAATATACAGTATAAATAATATTGGCTTTCACTTCTGAATTACTCCAATGCCGTATTTCAGAAAACGGAAAAGTACTCTGCTGTCTCCCTCTTACTTAAATGGGAAATGTATGTAGCTTACCTGAAAAACCTCAGGGGATGCTTTCTCCTAGTTTTTAAAAAAAGGGGAGAAAATAGAAAATAAAACATTTTTACATAGTTACACTTTTGTCAGTGGTTAAACAGTAAAGGGAAAACTGGATCTGATATTTCCATATTTTTGGTATAGGAATGGGGACTGTTATCTAGAATGCTCAGGATCTTTGGTTTTCCGGGTTAAGGGGTCCTTCCATAATTTGTACCGCCAAATATAGTCTACTTAAAAGTCATTTAAACATGAAATTAACTAAATAGGATTGTTTTGCCACCCATATGGACCCATGACCGAAATTACCATCAAGAACAAGTGACTGTTTTATTAGAAGAAGGAACTCATTTTTAAAATGTTTAATTCATTGATTAAAATGGAGTCTGTGGGACATGGCAGTCATGTAATTTGGAGCTTTCAGAATAGTGGATATATACCTATATTTAGTTTGATTATCACTACATGGTCTTACTCTAGACACTTAAGTCAGTATGTTGTCATAAGTTCAATAATATATCTATGAGGAAATCTGTAAGCACTAAGTCTCCCATGTTAAGAAAGACAACTTCATTAGCATAGGTAAGGGATCCCTTATGTGGAAACCAATTATCCAGAAAGATCGAAATTACAGGAATACAGTTCATTTTAAGCAAATAATGCAAATATTTAAATATTATTGTCTTTGCAATACACAGTACCTTGTATGTGTTTCTAACTAAGCTGCATGAATCCATATTGGTGGCTGTTGGGTTTTTATAATGTTTAAATTATTTTTAGCCTTAAGGTACTGAAGATATGGTGATCCAAAAAACAGAAAGATCCTTTATTCCCAGGTCCCAAGCATTTCAGATAATACATCCCATACTTGCACAGTTCCAAAGCAGAAGGGCTAATTTCTTTAGGCTGGTGGCACACGGTAAAATTTGGGAAATTAGTCATCCGCCAATAAATCTCCTCTTCTTTAGGCGACTAATCTCCCCAAATGCCTTCCCACTGGTAAGACTTTGAATCAATGGCGGGATGGCATATGTATTAGCTTTGTTTTCCGAAGTCGCCAGGAAGGCATTTCGGGGAGATAAGTTGCCGAAGAAGAGATTTGTCGCTGGACTACTAATCTCTCCCAAATCTTACCGCATGCGAACAGCCTTAGTAGTGCAGAGCTGTTATCACATTAAAAAAATGTTTTTAAAAGGGAGTGTCTGCAAATATGTGTAGTTATTACACCACTTACTAGAGAGCCCATGTAGCCCTTCTATCCCCTTTCAGCTATGATCTATCCCCTTTCAGCTATGATCAGTTAAATAAGCTCTCTGTCAAGATTGAAAGCATTGTTCACTGGATACAAACCATCGACCACCTCAATGTGGACATATCTGGGAGAGATCCGCTCGTTTGGCGACATTGCCAAACGAGTGGATCTCTAAGTCTATGACCACCTTTACTTTGTGTATACCTTAATCATTATTTAATTCCCTTCTCAAGTCAGATCATATCAATGCCGGAGAAGCAAGCAGATATACTCCGATGTCAATCAAACACAAACACACTTCTCTGCCTATGAAGGGGAATCTCTCTGCAGTGTAATCGCACAGCTTGCTAAATTCCTTTTAGTAAACTTTTTTTTTTTAATTATTTGTGTTATGCCTATTAGGTGTTGATATTAACATGGTATTTTCCTTATATTTAAAGCAACTTTGACAGCTCATCAATGTTAAATTTAATTTTTCACACTTTGTTTTCTCACTGCATCTTTGTATGTTTACTTTGATATATTTAGCTGTGAATACAATTTCAAAAGTTAATGTTTCAGTTATTTTTTCCACGTTCCCTTTTTCCCTATCATTAAGTTCTCACCTCCACATTTTGTTCTTCTTCATTATGCATTTCTTTCAGTGATAATTCTTCCTGCAATTTTTCAAGTTGTTCTTGCAACTCAGTCACTTTTGCTGTCATTTCCTCTTCTCGGGCCTACAGTATGATTAAGTAATTTACAATGCTAAGTTAAGAGAAAATAAATGTATACCTACAACATATATTACTGCAACACAAGACTCAGACATTAAAAAAAGTAGTAGTAGCAGTCTATGAGCACTGTTCCTGGCATTTTTTTTTTTTAATACTTTAATGGAAGTGCTCTAAAGTTAACTACACCCAACTGCATCAGCTTGAAGTTATTATGGCTGAAAACATGGAGCTCCAATTACAACAGAATTGTGGAAAAATTGTCTGCACTGAACTAAGCTCAGCTGCTTCATCTGACATAATGGAAGCAGCATCCAAAGAAAGGGCATCTTAACAAACAAGAAATATTTCAGTTATGATAAAGGTAAATTTGTTTTACGTATTAAAGGAATACATTGCATTATGGACAGGTTGGATTATTTTAAATAAGAGACCACATACATCTTCCAACATAATACAAAAGTATACTTGATTATAGGAAGGAAAAGTTAAATACTGGCCTAATGGCTGTACAAAGTATTTCCACCTGTGGATTAGCATATGAATTATGTACATTAAGATCAATGTATGTATCTTTAAAAAAAACAAAAACACTATGGTGTAAAAAGTAATGTAAATATTATACTCTTCTAGCAAAAGAGCCAGACCAGAGCTATCCAGCTGGAAGCCCAACCAGCTGTTTTCTTCAATAACTTACTTCTAAAAGTTCTTCATATCTCTTTACTGTTCTCTTCAGGTCATCTTCTTTCTCAGCAATCTTTTTATGAAGATGGACAGCTTCTATCTGTTGGGATCGCATTAATTCAGCCTCCACCTCTTGAGCTTTAGCTAAAAATAAAACGCACATTAAACTGGCAATGTCCACATAAGCAATGACTGGATTACCAAAAGACAAATGACAGAGCTTAAGTCCTTCTACTTGATAGTAACTACGCAGCATGAATATATATATTGGTGGCAAAACAATCTTATTGGGTTTAATGTTTAAATGATTTTTAACAGATCCAACAGATTTGGAGATCCAAATAACAGTGCCTTATCAGGAAAAACCCCAAGCATTCCAGATAAAAGGCTCTATATCTGTATATGTTCACACTGCAAGTACTTTTAGGGGCATATTTATTATGCTGTGTAAAAAAAAAAAACAGCTGGATAATACACCACATGTCGTCAGGCTTCGCTGTGTAAACAACTTTTATGAGTTTCTGCTTTAGAGTCACTTCCGCCAGAAGCAATGTTAAATAAAGGTGGCAAATCTATTGTGCGCATGGTGTTAAATTATATTCACCTTGATAAATTCACCATTTATTTTACACAGCTTATTACACAATTTTTTGGGCGAATTTTGTTTTACACAGCATAATAAATATAACCCATAAGATACTCCTCCCTTTCAGTACTATTTTGGCTGTTATTCTTCAATAATTGTGGTTTTTGCGCTGATACAATTGCAACGAAGGTACAATTGCATCGGCTGTCTGATGATGCTTCAGCTCATACAAATGACATATGAAATGATAAAATGATGTAGGAACTGCCTGTAAATATCATACACCTTTTTCATATTACTAGTAATATAAATATATATTACCAGACATACAAAAAAACATTATATATATATATATTTCACAAATTCTCCGTCTCCAAATCCAGCTGCTGATATGCCCCAGACTACAATGGAAATTCAATACAAAAGTCAGGATACAAGTGAGTTTGCCCTCAAATGAAACTTTTCTGGATGTGTGGTCACATGTTCTTGATATGAAACATCACCAATGTGTTTACCAATAGTCTCCTGGACAGCTGTTTCAACCTCACGCTCCTTTTTAGCCATTTGGGTATTGAATTCTCTCATCAGTTGCTTTAATTTTGAATTATGCTTAAGTTCCAGGTCCTCCTGTTCATATCTGGATAAAGTAAAACAATGGTTTCATTAAAATAAAAAATACGATGAGAAGCCCACGTTCAGAGAATTATATTTACAATGGGGGAAAAAAGCATATTTCACGAGTAACAAGAGTTTGATATAATCATATAATATAGAATTTGCTCTACAAACAAAAGATAAAAAGGTGTTCGAACTATTATGAGAAGCATTGTTAAATATGGAGTAATTTTAAAAGACAAAAGCAGAGCAAGATGCACCATTCAATAAGCAGACTTACTTAATTCTTTGTTCAGCTTCCTCAGTTATCTCCTTTTTAAGCAAATCTAGTTCTTGATTGTGTTCCTTACGTAAAGAGCGCATATCTTTCTGTAGCTTAGTTATTTCATTTCTGAATTTTAACTTTTCCCTCTCTACTTCCTCCAGTTTTAATTTCAATGCACTCTCTTGAGAATGAGTCTCCTCAAAAAGCACCTGGAGTTCATTTAAGGATTTGAATTTTCCATCTATTTCCTCTTTAAAGGTCTTTATCTCTGCATCCTTGACATTGATCTCATCCTGCAGGTCTTTTAAAGCTTTTTCATGTGTAGAAACTAGCTGATTATTTGTCAGCATCTGTGACTCTAGTTCCTTTAAAAGCTCTTGTTCCTTTTCACTCTCTGTCAACTCTTTTTCAGAAAGTTTTTGCTGGACATCTTTAATAATATCTTCCAGTTCTGTAATTCTTTGTTCTTTTGATTTTACCTCACTCCTAATATTCGTTAAATCTGCCTCTGTATTCTTCTGCTGCTCCAGTAGCAACACATATTTGTTCTCTTGATTTTTAACTTCTTGTTGCAATCCTTCCTGCACTTCCTGGCCTTCTTTCTGCATATAAATTTTTAAGCTATGTAGCTGGTTTTCCAGTTCTTTTCTTGACTGCTCTTTTTCTTCTATCTGGGACATAAGTTGTTTCTTAAGAGAAGCTATTTTCTGTTCAGCCCTTTTCTTCAGCTCTGAAAGTTTATTTGCACTTTCTGTAGTTAGTCTCTCTTCCAATGTTTTCAACTCCTCATCTTTCATCTGAAAACACTCTGCTTTTTCCAGTTGCCATTTTGTTTGCTTTGCTTCCAGTTCTTCCTTTAAAGCATCAATTTCTTTTCCAAGGGTTAATACTTTATGTTGCACTTCCTTGGTGTTATTGTCAGATGCACATTGAACATTTTGGAGTTGCTCAACGAGTACTTTCTTTTCCTCACTCTGCTGAATAGTTTTCATTTCAATTTGATCCATTAAACTCTTGTTTTCAGACATCAGCTTCAAACACTGCTCTTCCAATTCCAGAATTCTAGATGTCTGGCCTTCTAACTGAGAGATTAAGTCCAATTCTTTGCTTTCTCTTGTGAGTTCTGTTTCTTTGATATTGCTACGATGACATTCAAATTCCTCTGTAAGGGTCCTTAGTTTCTCATCTTTTTCAACAATATGCTTATTGACTGTTTCGACTTTCTCTTTCAGCTCTTTAATAGTGTTGTGGTTCTGCACAAATTTGAGTTCTGCTTTTTTCTTCCATTCATCAAGCTTATTTTGAAGCTTAGCAGCTTCATCTATGTGTGCTGACTTTTCTTTACTCAGAATCTCAATATTTGTCATCAGATTCTGAATTTGATTTTGTAGCTCCTGCTCACTCTGTTTCTGCTGTGCAGTGAGAAAAGCAATGGCATTTTCTTTTTCTGTTAGATCGACACAATTCTCGTGTTTCACTTTAAGCTCATTAATTAATGAAGAAAGAGAAGACACCTGAGATTCTCTTTCTTTTACCACTTCTGTTAAGGAGGTCACAATATTTGTTTTCTCTGAAAGTTCTTTTTTCAGTTGAGTAATGCAAGATTCTTTCTCATCTGCAACCTTCTGTTGGCTTCCTCCTTCTTTTTTCAACAACTCATTTTGAAAATTAAGAGCTTCAATCTCATCCTTTAGAGATGAAGTAATGTTTTCTTTTTCCTGCAAATGTTGAGTAACCTGGTTAAGAGATTTGTTTACTGAAAGAAGCTCTTTTGAAAACTGTTCAAGTTGCTTTTCTTGCTCAAACATTTTACTGTGTTGCTTGAAAGTGACCTCTTTCAGTTTATGCATGTAGCTTTCAATATTTGCTATTTTAACAATCCATCTATCCATTTGATTTCTGTGGTTTTCGGTGAGTCCATTTGCAAGTGATTCAAATAAATCTTCAGCATTTTTGCAGCAAGAGATCAACTGTTTTTCTTGTTTACTCAGAAGATGTTTAAAATCATTTTCTTTTTCATCAAGTGTATCCTGCAGTTCCTTAGCAAAGTCTGCTCTCATTTTATTGTGCAGGGTCTCTAAGTCGTCATACTTTTCTTCAGCAATTCTCATTTTGCTAACCAGTTCATCAACCTTGCTTTTATCTTCATCTGATAATATTTTCAGATTATCCAACTGCTGTTGAAGCATTTGCTTCTCTGCTGTTAGTTGAGCACAATCTTTCTCCACCCTTTCAAGTTGTGTCTTGATCTCGTTATCACTTTGCGTCAGATGTAAAACTTGAGCCGATGACTGACGTAGCTGTTCTTGTAAGTCACTAAATGAGACATCTGTTTGGGTCTTCAGTTCCTTGAGGTATGATATCTGTTTTTCTGCATCTTCTTTTTCTTTGCTTTTCATATTTAACTCTGTTCTTGCTTCTGTTATGACATGGTCTTTCTCCTGAAGTTCTTCTTCGTGCTTCTCTCTGAGTTCTTCAGCAAGCTGGCTTAATTTCTTTTCCCAAGTTTCTGTGGTTTCTTGTAGCTCTCTCTGATGCTTGTCTGTGATATTCTGAATCTGCTCTTTATGATTCAGTTCAAGCTGAGCCATTGCATGGTTAATTCCAGTTGAACTTGCTTGGGCCATCTCATGCATCTTTTCATTATATTCCTTTTCTTTGTTAATCAACTCGTTCTGCTTCTTATCAATCTCTTTCTTTAATTTGGTTTCCATCTCGGAATATTTATTTTTAGATGATTCTTGCAGCTCTTTTAATTTTTGCCTTAACTTGTCCATTTTAGCATCCTGATTTTTGTGTTTTACTTTATAATCTTCTTGCAAAGCTAGTATATTCTTCTCTTTTTCACACATAGTATTGTTAAGGTCTATAATTATTTGTTTGTGTTCTTCTTTTAGTTTTCTTACTTCATGTTCATTCTCTGAAGCTATTCTGCTCATTTCTTCTATTTGTACCTTTAAATCTTTTACCTGGGTTTCATACTCCATCATAAGGCTTTGTACTTGGGCCTTACTTGTATCCAGTTCTATCTGTACACTCTTTAATTGTGTTTCTGCTGTTTCTGTCACCTCTTTAAGATGATTGCGTTCTTCTGTCATGCCTTTTAGATTTTCTTGCAGTTCCTTCAGTTGCAGCTCATTAGCCTTTTCTTTCTCATGTACATTAACCTCATGCGAATGCCTGGATGATTCTAATAGAGTATATGTTTCTTTAAGGTCTGCTTCAGCCTTTTCAGCAGCTTCTTTCATAATTTGCTTTTCTTTTCTCAATTCTTCCAACTCACATTCTTTATTATCTAACAGTAGTTTTAGGTTGTTAATATTTTCCTTCAAATCTTTCTCAATACCCATGGTAAGTATTTCCTTTTCTCTTTCAATGGAACCAATTTCTTCACTATGTTTTTCTCTTTCTTCCTTTATCAGGGTATCATATTCTTGTTTAATTTTGAGAGTATCATTTTCTGTTTCTAAAAGTTTCTGCTCAATCTCTTGCCGTGCCTTTATAGCCTCAGACAGTTCAGCTGAGAGGGTTTCCAGTTCAGTTTGTTTTATATCTAGCTTTTCTAATGTTTTTTCATTCATTTGCTCAATATGCTCCTGGAAATTACACTCTCTCTCTTTTAATTGTGCATCATATTCTTGCTGATACTTCTGTTTAAGTTCAATAATCTTGGCATCAGTCTCCTCCTTAAGGAGTGCAAGCTTTTCTGACCATATTCTCTCTTGTTCCTGTAAAAGGACATCAAGATCTTGCTTATGTTTTTCTTTGATGGCAATTACTTCTGCATTGTGATTATTTCTTTCTGTCTCAATCAGGCTTGCAAAATCTTGGGATTTACTCTCCTCCGCAACAGAACTTTCAAGTTCAAGAATCCTCTGTCAACAATGAAAAGAGCTAAATTAGTACCAAAATAACAACTGTGTTGAAAATGTTAATCTTATTAATTTACAAAGACCACTTGAATTTTAATATAGAAGTAATAGAACTAACTACTGAGGAAGCACACATTAGAGAAAAACTATACAGTGTAGTAAGTTAATACAAAATGTGTATATACTAAAAGATGTATACAAACAATTTGTATTAACTTACTAAACTATATAGTTTTTATCTAATGTGTGCTTCCTTGTAGTTCTACTACTTCTAGATCAGATGTGGTACTATGCGGTTGCACAGAGGGGACAAATCGGGAAGCTGCAATTAATTAATTGGATATTGGACATTTGATTGTGAAGAAAACGTTTTAGCACTAAACATTTGTTCTTCAAAATTACAACTAACAGCACTGCACATTAAAGTGATGCAGGAGCCAACCTTCCATGGCACATGGAATAGAAGCTGTGGATTGCGCACTTGTTGTCACATATTTGAACAATGCAGAGTGATGGTCGCACACCTATAGAATATGCACTAGTATTACTTGTGGATGAAGTCTGAGGAGTGAAGAGGATAACAAGAGTAAATGATTAGCATAAATGTTGTGCATTCAATTGGTGTACAACCATAACTTTGAGTCTTAAAATGCACAAGAATAATTTTGTACTGTATGTTGTCGCTTGATCTCGGTGCCAAAGGTAAATGCACCTGTGCTACTGACTGAAAAATTGACGGTCTATATGTTGTAGCCTCATTCTGGATTCAGTTTCAGAGACTGATCTGTGGAATGGCATCAGTGATGCCTCCACTCCAGATCGGGTTGGTGTGCATGTGTATGTGTAACTGGCTAAAGGGTAGCTATTGAAACCATGTGCCCTATAGTAGGTGCAAGACCTACAGTCTGCAATTAATATATCTACAGGTTTTATAGTAATATTCTAGGTCAAATGAATATTATAGGTTGCATGATTTTAAAACTTAGTTAAGAAGTAGTGGAAAAAAAATGGCAATTCATTAAATGAGTCAACACACTCAATTCAGGGGAACTCTCTCAACTACATTTTTAGTATGTTGTAGAAAATAGTATTTTAGGAAGGGATGCACTGAATCCACTATTTTGGATTCGGCCAAATCCATCTTGGAAGAGTCAGCCGAATACCGAACCAAATCCTAATTTGCATATGCACATTACAGGCGGGAAAGGAAAAAGTGGGAAAAATTGATCTACTTCCTTTTTTGTAATAAAAAGTCACGTGAAATCCCGCCCTAGTCACAATTTGCATATGCAAATTAGGATTCGGTTCAGCCGCTGAAAAAGGCTGAATCTTGGTCGAATCCCGAACCGAATCCTGGATTCGGTGCATCCCTAATTTTAGGACAATTAGAAGTCATAACGGTAGGATAGGAGAAGACTTAAACAGAAAGATAAGCAACAAAAAGTAACAACACCACAACTGTAGCCACACTGTGAGGTTTTGGGTTGCATGGGTCAATGACTTTTCCAGCAAATAACTAGTGGAGTTGTTAATCCTAACAATTAGATATGTTTAACTGAACTCTGTACAACACGAAATAGAAAGGAAAATATTAGAAAAAAATAAAGACCAATTAAAAAAGGGCTACAAAATTGCAAATCTATTTTTTTACCAGCGTGGTAAAAGTGAACTACCTCTTTAATATATATTGTTAGCTATTTTTGCCTGCATGTTGCTTTCACATAGTCGAAGCTCCCAAACACAACACTAGTCTAGCTCTTTTGAAGTCAAACCATAGTCCCTATAAAAATGTATTTTAAGGTACTGGAATTCTTAATGAATCAGATGAGAGTGTAGGTCTGGCCAGACCAGGGAATAGCAACAAACAACCCCCATTTATTTTAAAAAGAAAAGCAAAATGTCTTAACATCCATTAATATGTTGATGTGGGTGAGTGCAGGGGTATACAGTAAGGGGAGTGTCAGTAAGCCCGTGCCTTTATCTTTTGATGACAAATTAAGAGCCCTTTCTGGGTTGTTCTTAAAACTGAATAATTTGGGTACATTTTACTGTATATGTGATGATCACTAACAAAAATAAACTACAATTATTCAGTAGTGAATAATTTACAGGACAATGTACAGTATGACTTTTATAAACCACTCTAATTTGTATGAAACAAAAAAACATATTACAATATCATCAATAACACAACAAAACACAATATTTACCGTTCTGTAACATTCAACTTCTTGTTGCATTTCTTTAAGTTGTTCTGCTGTTCTGCACTCAAGGGTCTTTTTCTGTTGCTCAAGCTCTTCTAGGGCCATTAAACTCTTTTCTTTATCTTGTTGTAAATTTAAAATCTCCTCATTCTTCTTCTGATTTTTTTTTCAAATGTAGACAAAAATAAATACATATTTTTTTAATCTACTATATGTTTCAGAGATGAAATACATAAACCATATGTCATTAGTGCCCAGATAAAAAGTGCAGTGTCAAGTACAGCCCTCCAAGTTTAATATATCTATATAGGCTTTTTGTATGATATAACTACTTTAATATGATTTGAACAAAGAATATGTTAGTATAACTAAGCATATATCCACTATGTTGAATTATGTGTTATATGGTACAGTGCTGTCGGAGGTATTTTACAGCTATCGAATATTCTTAATTATACCAGGAATACGGACTTCAAATCTAATATGCACCTCTTCTACACATAACACTCCAACCCAGAACTTTAAGGACATTTTTACAGTGATTCCAGAGGTTGTTGCAATCCTTGTGCACTAAAACTTGCCTAAATTGTTTAGTGTGCATGTCTCCTGAAAGAAGGAGAAACAATGCTCTCTTATCAAGAACCACAATGGTGAATTTTTCTAGTGCATTGGTATGGCACAAAACAAAGTTAGTATTCGGTTCATAGTGGGGTGCCAAAACATTGACGTTTCAATTTCAACAAAACAGCCAACAACAATCGTACTAGAGGAGCTTGTGTGTGTGTCAGTGTTTTGAAAATATAGCATGCCATTATTGGAATAAAGTTTTCAACTTACAAGGACTGCATTAAGTTGATCCTGGAAGTCTTGTTCCTTCAGGCGCATCTGCTCATTATACTCCTGTTCTTTATTCAACAAGGCCTCTGCATGGACATTCTCAATCTCACTGATACGGCTATCACAGGATTTCTAGATTTAAAAGGATAAAATAATATGTAAGTATGAATCCATTCTATAACAAAGTTTTGTACGATAATATCTGTGAGTATATGGCCACCTTAAGAGTGATGGCACAAGGGAAGGCAGTTTCATAAGGTTTACATACATACATTATATACATACACACATCTGGTGCCATGTCACATGCCATGTCAAAAGAAGTAAGCCTCACTACTCTATTACACAGTAAACTGAACAAACCATTAATTACAATACATGATGTAGTGAAAGATTGTTGTTGGTTTTATTGCTATTTATATGCTTAAAACAAGCATGTAAAAGGTGTAGGTTATATTACCATATTAATTTGTGAAAAAAAAGCCCAACTAACTATAGGCTGGAGGACTCCATAAATGCAAAATGTTAGTAGAAGCTTCATGCTTAAAAGATTACATTTTAAAAAGCAAGGTCTGGAAAACCAATACATTTCTAGGTTTGGTACAAAAAAACGGAGAAAAAAAAAACAGCAACAGTTATCTCCAGTCACCTTCATAATGTCCACCACCTCTTGTTTCACGCGACTTAATTCTCTCTGAAGATTCACACGCTCTTCCTCACTGGCCTTTTCTATAGCTTTAATTTGCTCTTCCATCTGCAGCTTTTCCAAAACATCCTCAGCTTTCTGTGATGCAATAACTGTTTTTTCTGCATCTTCAAATGCTAAATAATAAAAAAAGAAAGAACTTGTTTGACTAGTAGAACACAAATTTCTGGTGGAATGGCCAACCGCCAAAAAGTATTTTTGTTGAAAGAAAACGTTAGGTGATGGCGCTCATAAATTAACAAAATAAATCTGAAAAAAACACATTACAGTCAAGTCTATGCCTTAATCATAGGTCTATAAATAAGTGTGCCTGCGCATAAAATCTGTCAGGCCTTGGTTTTAATGAATGAATAAAGTAATTTTTTTTTTATATATAATCTTTATTTTTGGTTGATATAGCATACACAAAAATAACATCTCAACAGTCATTTTATAACAATAAAGCATGTTATTCATACATTGTGATCATTCAACTGTTAGAGAGAATGGGGACATGGGGAAAGAGGAGATGACCAACAGTGTTAACGCATAACCTCAGGGTAGACATTACTTTACCAGATTTCCAAGCCCTCTTTCCTAAATAGCCTTTCGCCAGTGACATCTCTGAGACAGAAGTGAGTTGTAACTCATACATATATAGCGAAGTGTTAACGTTCTACTCATTCCCTATGGTAGAGAGGAAGGGGGTGGACTGTTGTACAAGGGATCTAGCGAGGATACCCTGGGCAAGCAACAATATAAATAATAATAAAAAAAAAAAAAAAGGGGGGGGTTATAAAAATGAATAAATAAACTAGTGCTAGGCCAAACACTACAAATCGCTCATTCTGTAATACAATGGTTTGTATTCAAATACAAGGTTGCCCCTGTCCGGTTAGATATTGTTTATAGCATTTATAGCATATATATATATATATATATATATATATATATATATATATATATATATATATATATATATATATATATATATATAAAGTAAATTTTAAAGGACATCCAATTCCTGGTCTGGAGTGCCTGAAGCTGTTTTGTGATTCAAGTGATTGTTCTCCCATAAGCTACAGGTTCAGGGCTTTGTGCACCTGGACCACCCTAACAATTCAGAATCTCAAAGGAAACTCCCATAAACGACTTTATCTACTACAGTACTTGAGTACACAATTTCTGCTGACTTTATCTACTACAGTACTTAAGTACACAATTTCTGCTAATGGGGGTAAAGTGGTGTAACAAGAGCATGTCTGCCCCCAGGCCCAAAAAGAATCTTGAGAGGGGCCCGGCACATATCTGCTCCAGCATGCAACCTCCCCCCCCTACAAACTTACACCTGGCGAAGCTCACAAGAATTTAAAGAAGGGTGGCAGGGAGGGGGGATATTAATGCTATAAAGGAAGCAGTCTGCTGTTTGTGTAAACATATTAATACCAACGATAGGTCCTCTAAATGTATGGACAACCTACTCAAAACATAAATTCCAATTGTCTGTTCATGTGTTCTTACAAAATAGGTTCCACAGATAGAATGTTTAACAGATACAACCAAATGACTGTTTACCACAGTTAATATTGTTCTCTAGAACTTGAACTTCTGAGTATTAGATAAGATGCAGGTAAAATTAGCCATAACCTCTTTTCCTATTACTATTTTAGAATATTACTACTAGAATTAACTGCCATAGCAAAGGAGGTGCTGAAATGGTAGGCCATGCCAGAATACCCATACATTATAATAAGTCTGTTTGAGATTTACTAACTCTGTTGTGATGAATCAATGCACAGATAAAATTAGAATTAGTATTACCTTGCTTAAAATCAAAGCAAATTTGTATTTAGCAATTAATATTTATATCCAAGTCTGTGTTATAAATATAACTATTTTCACATAACCTGTACATTTAATAGCAGCAAGTTTTCTTGGTAATAAATCAAATTCATATTTTGGTCCTATAAAGAAAATAATTTATAACATTTAATTTTCTTGTACTTTTTTGGTAAATTCTGTAAATTATTCTGCACTGGGATTACATTTTCTGCATATTTTTGTATACTCTTAACAGTGGCATCAGTCAATATTGCTCTGAAGAGGAAACATACTCCAGACTAACTGAAAAGCATCCTCCTGCAGCTAATATTATCCAGGAAAATGGTACAATTGTTGTTTCTTGTAAATATGATATTGAAAAGCCAAGCAAAACTCCCACACTTTTTTAGATTTTATAAACCTAAAAAAAAAACAAAATACTGAATTGTCCAAAAAAGTCCAAGTCTGGATGGAAATTGTGAAACATAGAAATTATGAACATTTATTTATCGACAGCACTATATTTCCATAACATGAAACGTTTGGCCTTTTTATAGGTACCAGTAAGGCCTCATGCTGAGTATGCAGTGCAGTTTTGGGCTCCAGTCCTTAGAAAGCATATAAAATGAACAGAAAGTGTTAAAAATTAAAATAGAATTTAGTGTTACCCTGCACTGGTAAAACCGACCCCCATTTATTAATTAGGGGAAACTTAAAATCAGGACATGTAAAATTAAAGTTTCACTGTAGTTTATATTAACAAGCTGCTGTGTAACAATAGTGGTAATTGAAATAGGGCGAAATAGAATTTTCTCAATGGCTGTCCACATGGTTACACTGCAGTTTATTTATATAAACTACTGTATAGCAGAGTTTCTGGAGCAAACACATTTTTACCAGTGCAACGGCAGCAGTACATGAATGGAAGAATTAAACTGCACTTAATATAGTATAAATCTATGAAATATTGTATGGCAGCAGCACTTCCCGTACCAGTGGGGTGCAGGGTTGAAATATACTAAACCAAACCAGTGCCTCATCTACTGGAACAATATTGCCAACATAAATACCACAATAACTATATCAACATTAAAGTGTGTTTTATCGAGCCTCCTCAATACTACAATTCGGTTTAAAGGTGGTCATACATTGCCAGATACGCTTGTTTCCCATAAATACAAAGCTATTTTTAGTAAGGAAAAAATAGATAACTTAAATGGAAGTTCATATTATGAGGAAAATAATTATATATAGATTCAGTGTCATATGTTACTATTAAATTGTTTCTGTATGTAAAAATGTTATCTTGTGTAAGACATCTCCACTATTCTTGATTCATATGTGGATCATCTATGCTGTCTTCTATGAGAGGGAAATAGACTTGTGGTTACATATTAAGTGTGTTTTTGAGTTTATAAATCTTCATAAGTTTTAAACTGGTCCCAAGCATGAGAGGAGAAATCTACTTTAAAATTTTCTCACCAGCTTTCTCGAATGTCTCTTTCTGTTGCTGCAGTTCCTCACACTGTGAATTTAGTTTCTTGACCCTCAACCGAAGCTGAGAAATCTCTTCCTCCTTCAGTTCTAATGTCTCATGCATCTGTCGTTTGGCTTCTGCAATCATCATACCCTTAGAAGAAGACAAAGACAAATATATGGGTTTATTTTATATTTGAATAGATTTAGCAGACTTAATATACAGTGGTATGAAAAACTATTTGCCCCCTTCCTGATTTCTTATTCTTTTGCATGTTTGTCACACAAAATGTTTCTGATCATCAAACACATTTAACTATTAGTCAAAGATAACACAAGTAAACACAAAATTCAGTTTTTAAATGAGGGTTTTTATTATTTAGGGAGAAAAGAAATCCAAATCTACATTTTCATGTGTGAAAAAGTAATTGCCCCCTGAACCTAATAACTGGTTGGGCCACCCTTAGCAGCAATAACTGCAATCAAGCATTTGCGATAACTTGCAACGAGTCTTTTACAGCGCTCTGGAGGAATTTTGGCCCACTCATCTTTGCAGAATTGTTGTAATTCAGCTTTATTTGAGGGTTTTCTAGCATGAACCTCCTTTTTAAGGTCATGCCACAACATCTCAATAGGATTCAGGTCAGGACTTTGACTAGGCCACTCCAAAGTCTTAATTTTGTTTTTCTTCAGCCATTCAGAGGTGGATTTGCTGGTGTGTTTTGGGTCATTGTCCTGCTGCAGCACCCAAGATCGCTTCAGCTTGAGTTGACGAACAGATGGCCGGACATTATCCTTCAGGATTTTTTGGTAGACAGTAGAATTCATGGTTCCATCTATCACAGCAAGTCTTCCAGGTCCTGAAGCAGCAAAACAACCCCAGGCCATCACACTACCACCACCATATTTTACTGTTGGTATGATGTTCTTTTTCTGAAATGCTGTGTTACTTTTACGCCAGATGTAACGGGACGCGCACCTTCCAAAAAGTTCAACTTTTGTCTCGTCGGTCCACAAGGTATTTTCCCAAAAGTCTTGGCAATCATGGAGATGTTTTTTAGCAAAATTGAGAAGAGCCTTAATGTTCTTTTTGCTTAAAAGTGGTTTGCGCCTTGGAAATCTGCCATGCAGGCCGTTTTTGCCCAGTCTCTTTCTTATGGTGGAATCGTGAACACTGACCTTAATTGAGGCAAGTGAGGCCTGCAGTTCTTTAGATGTTGTCCTGGGGTCTTTTGTGGCCTCTTGGATGAGTTGTCTCTGCGCTCTTGGGGTAATTTTGGTTGGCCGGCCACTCCTGGGAAGGTTCACCACTGTTCCATGTTTTTGCCATTTGTGGATAATGGCTCTCACTGTGGTTCGCTGGAGTCCCAAAGCTTTAGAAATGGCTTTATAACCTTTGAAATTGAACTCAGGTGTGATAAACCACAGTTAAGTTATTTTTTAACAAGGGGGGCAATCACTTTTTCACACAGGCCCATGTAGATTTGGAGTTTTTTTTCTCTCTTAATAACGTAAACTTCATTTAAAAACTGCATTTTGTGTTCAATTATGTTATCTTTGACTAATAGTTAACGGTTTTTGATGAGCAGAAACATTTAAGTTTGACAAACATGCAAAAGAATAAGAAATCAGGAAGGGGGCAAATAGTTTTTCATACCACTGTATGGAGATCCAAATTAGAGAATAACGTCTTAAAAGAAAAATCTCAGGTCCCGAGCATTCTACATTTTATTATTATACATTTATATTGCCTGGGCTGCAGGCTTGCATGCAGCATATTAATTTATGATCCTTTTAGAGTTGTCCAAGCTTGGCAGGTAAGCAAACACACACCATTCATGCCTATTGGAATAACATAACCTATGGTAACCATGGTAAAGGTATTTCAAACATGATGGCCACAAAGAAAATGAAGGTATTAATTTGTAAAGGGTGCTATAGATTTCCAAAGCATTATTGAAAGCTTGGAAAACAGCATTTCAAGAAGCATGTGAAAGAACTTACTCTGGCAAGTTAACTGTACAAAGCCTTTTAGGGTAATTTTACACTGTGAGATTCAGGGAGATCTAGTCGCCCGGCGACTAATCGCCTCTTCTTTGGGGCATGGGGATTTCTTGTGAGGCAACTTTGGAAAACGAAGCGCCACGAGTGCCATGCCACAGGCGGTTTTTCAAGACAGCGGGAAGCAGTTCAGGGAGTCGTTCCAAAGAAGAGGCGACTAATTTCCCCCGAATCTCCAGGTGTGACCTAACCCTAAAAGCTTTTTATTCTAATTTTCAGGCTGGTCATCTCAGTACATCAAAATTTCAGTTTGTCTAGAATTACTGTAAATGAGAAGCAAATATTTACCTTATCTTGCTCCAGTTGTTCAATTGAATTCTTGGCATCTCTTAGCTGGTTAATCAGTTTGGTCTTCTCACTAGTATGAAGCTCCTACAATACCAAACATATAGGCAGTTAAGCATTTAATTGTTCATGAGAGGTAACAAACAACTCAGAAATAAACTGCTTTATTACGGCAGAGACACACACTGCTATTTCGGAAGATTAGTCGCCCATCGATAAATCGCTTCTTCAGGCGACTAATCTCCCCGAACTGCCTTGTGAGGCAACTTCGGGCGACTTCAGAGTGCCATCCCACCCGCGATTTACATTCTAGCCAGCAGTAAGGCAGTTCGGGGAGATTCGTCGCCAAAGAAGAAGCGTACATATTATAGACAGACAGATAATTTGATAGAGAGGACCTGGGCAACAATTCTAATAAGGTATAGGTTAATTGTTAACAATAACTGGTACATGAAGCATATATTTTGTTTAGAAAATCTAAAAACTCTATACATACTTTCATTTTCTCCAGTTCCTGAAGCCTCTCATGAAGCTGGTTTTGAAGAGCTTCATTTTCACTACTGAGGTTAACACACTGCTCCTTGTGTGACCTGATTGATTTCTTGCACCTTTGCAAAAGGTTCTCTTGGCGTTTTACTCTAACCTGGAGAGCATTTAAAGTGCTTGTAGCATTCCCGTCTGCATCTGGATTACAACAAAAAGATTCATAATTAGTTCACCGTTTACACCTGTGGATATATAGAAAAGAAATATGCATTATTACATTTAAGGAGTAATAAGAGAGAAGCTTTAGGATAATGCTAAAACCCAAAAAAACCTTGAGATTAAATGAACAAATGTATACAAATTGTTTGGCAAGTATTTTATTAACTTGCCAGTACTGTGTCGTTTTGAGTACCTGCAGAATACCCACAAAGCAGACAGGTTTTGTGGCAGAATGTCCCTGATTCCTGTCACTTCCAGGTTGTGCAAGTAGCCATGGGCAGTGAAGACAGAGAAGGAGCCTAGCATGTCATTAAGTCCAGTTCAGACATGGGGCTTCCCAACTAGGCCTATGCAGAACTCTATGCTCACCCCAATTCAGCACAAGGAAGAGAAACGACATTTGTACATACACATACTTACCTCCCTATGACGACCTAGAAGATGATGTGAGAAAAGGACAGACCAGCATATCTCCAGAAGGCAGACAAATCAGAGAGCAGCTGAAGCACACTGTAAAAGTTATCGCAAGTTCAGCTGGCCAACAGCAAATGAACATCATAGCCTAGGTGGATGACTTGATAGGCTCCTTCTCTGTGGCCCAAACCTACAGGTATCAAACCAGCCTATGCAACACTAATCTGTGCCACAGTAGCCTGTTGCATAAGCGCTGACAGGTGACTGCTGTCCATATGAATATGCGGAGTGCTTCTCACATAAGTACATATATAAGGAAAATAAAGTTCTAGTATTAAAATGACTATGGAGAAAGTGTATAAAAGAGAATAAGTTGTGTGTGATTCTTCAAGCAGAGACAGCCGTTGTTAATGTGAACAGTAATAAGTTGGGATGTCTAAAGGGGCCCTCTATCCAAAGCTTGTTACAGTGGGTTTAAAGGAGAAGGAAAGTCTTCTTCCACTTTGGGGTGCCAAATGTTAGGCACCCCCAAGTGATTGTATATACTTACCTGAAACCCCGGGCCGGTACTCCTATTCGCAGAAAACTGCACCGGCATCGGGTTCATCTAGCGAGCACCACAGAGCGATCCTCTTCCGGCTTCTTCTTTCTTCTGGGGTGCCTAACATTTGGCACCCCCAAGTGGAAGAAGACTTTCCTTCTCCTTTAAAGTTATTTGTACAAGTGAAGACAACTGAAAGTAGCATTTCTTATACCTGTCTGCTTTTGAAAAAATGTAGCAATTTGTCAGTTCAAACCAGTCCAATTGTGCAAAAATGCACTTTCGTTCTACTATGTAATTGTTGCAGTTGAAAAACAGCAATTCCACTGTTTGAAATTCAAAGAGGAAATTTCAGTAGGGAAACAAAAATGCCTTATGTGCCATAGCCTGTAAATCTGTAATGTTCTACTGAAGTCAGAATTTCCTATTTTTGGGTTTGTATTATGTGATGGAGTATAAAAATGTGTTGTCCGGAACATTCTGTAAATACTTATTTGGGTTGACATGGACCAATAAACTAGAAGTATTAATTTGTCTGCTAATGTGATCATTTGCTTACAAAGCTACCCAGGATTCAACAGGCTTAAGAGTGGGAACTACAAGTGTAATTAAATTGACAATTGATTCACTGCTAATATAGATATTGTAAGTGGTAATATTGTAATATATTAATTATGGTTATCAATGTTTATTTTAGGTAAAAAATGCAGGTCCCATAATTTGTTTGTTGTTGATACTGCCCGTGCTAAGTGAGCTTTCACTATAACTTCATAGTAAATAGCTGTTTAGCTTTTAGCAATGTTATGAAATTCCAAGGAGCAGCTTTCAGGTGTATCTCCGCTAAAGGCCCATATCCCTGCATATAAAAGCATCCATTTGTCATGTATAGAAAATTGTAATGGCGAGAAGAGTACCATCAACAAACACAGGAGTTTGGCAGGGTACAAATCAATGACCACTAAACTCAAGATCTGTCGCATAGCAAACCTGATGGCCTGAAATTAAAGGGGAACTGTCGCTATAAATAAACAAATTAAAATTGGAAGCATGGTGGCGCAATGATAGCACTGCTGCCTTGCATCGATGGGGTCTTAGGTTTTATTTCAGCCAGGCCACTATGTGCAAGGAATTTTTATGTTTCTTTTCAAACTGCAAAAGCAGGCAGTCATATAGGTTTATAGTTCCACAAGCCTTATGGCACTTCACTTTTTGAAAAGAATGAATGATTTAGGAAGGATTGATTAGCAATCCAACGTCATATACTGCAATTTCTTATGATTCTAAATAACTGATTTAAAGTGATGTATATTCACTGTAAAACAGTGTTGTAGAATGCTGGCACTATTTAAATATATAATAATGTCAGTGCTGCAATCCTAACAATAACATACAAAATGTGTAGCTATTATTTTACTAACCAGGGGTGGAACTGTTATCTGCATCTACCTCTTGAAGGGATCTCTCAGCATCAGGCTCTGGCGAGGCTGTGCATTCTGGTACGTCACTACTGCCTTGTCCATTTTGAAGTCGCTTTTTAAGCAAACTAACCTAATCAAGGGGAAAAAAATGATATTAGAACATTAACAAATAAAAAACGATTAATAAAACACAGTGGTGAAAGAAAAATGTGGTCTTTTTTACACTATTTAAAATGTATATGCAGTAAGAAAGTACTTTTAATTTTAAATTCAGCATAAGAAATAAAGGTTAAGTGGAATCTGATGTAATAAATAGAATAAGGTGGTAGGTTATCGAACCCGTTACCTATTTCAGCCCTAAAAAATATCTTCACTTGTTATACACGAAGCAAAGTACTTGAAGCACTGCACTCCTTTGAACATACCATGACTTCTCTGCATTCCAACTATAGTTGGACCATTGCCAAACTACAATAACTGCATTAGAAGACTTTGCTCAGCTGTGGGACAGTAGAAAAAAAGACTGTGTGAAGATATGTATGAAGAGACAGTTGAGGTCATAATGGCTGTCCCCATAAAGGAACCATTTTGTAGACACTGTTATTAAGGCAAGTTTTGCAATGGGTAATCTAATATTCATGCCAGTAACAGGATTCACAATTATAGATGGTTAATTAAGTTCTGACAGTGAAAACAGTGAAAATAACGGACTGCCCCACCTCTATGCCTAGGGCAGGCAATCCATGATTGATAGCTCAGATTTTTAAAAACCTTTGCAACAGGTATGGAGATTTAAAAAAAAAAAAAAAAAAAAAAAAAAAAAAAAAAAAGAACCATGTTTAATCACGTCCCCTTTAACTGGAAACCAAAATTTAATTCTGTTTTGCATTTCTGCTTACCTGTGTCTGCAGTACACTTATATGTTGATCTTTCTCTTCCAGAGATGCATCAAACTCTTCCTGTAGATGCTTCTTGGCCTGTTGATCCATCTGAAGCTCCTGGCATAGGAAATAGACAAACCAAATGCATATGTTTAGGGATGTATATATAAGATAGTGTAAAATGCCATTATTTTACACCCTCTCAGGTTTGGCATTACTCATGTTTGACAAAGGCTAGTGCCCCCAAAAGTTCGCACTACATGCAATAAAGTTCACAGAGGCGATCCACAATTGTCCTGTGTGTGCACGCCAAACTTCATTCTCATCAGGGTCTGAGACAGACCTGAGAAAGACCTGCTTTTTGAGTGGAGTAAACCAGATTGGAAAAGCTTTCCTTGTCCTTTAAGCACCCAGAGATGTGACCATATTCAGTTTTAAAATGTAACATCCCAAGTTAATTTGGTGAGTTGAACTATTGAAAGAATAACCGCAAGTAAGCAGACAATCATGAAAAGAAATTTGGCCCAAAATATTATATTTAGGTATTATTAACATTGAAAAGCTTTTAAATATGGTACATTCCGCCTGTAGGCTATGTTTTTTTCCGCAGGCCAAGAAAACACCTGGCTGCTCATCTCCACTCCACGTTCTGTTCCCAGATCCACTGTGTCAGCCCGGGATGTAGACACACGAAGCAGAGGTCATGAGATTTATGTGACAAACATACATTATGCAGCTCTCATCTAACTGAATAGTGCTATGAAATTAATGAGCAGCAGTTGCTGAATCAGAAAGAAATCTGGTATTCAATTACCCTAGCAACTTGTCTAGATTTCTAAAGTGCATTCTTGGGGGGGGGGGGGGGGAGTTATAATCATACCTCTCGCAGCTCTCCAATTCTCCTTAGTGCTTTGTCCTGGCTCTGACTCAAGATAGACTGAAATAATACAAACAAATCTATTAAGTGGGTAGAATACATTTTACGGAGATTTTCAAGACAAAACTACCTTCATTGGTTGCTTTAAATCTTAAGAGTAGTCATATCATAGAAACAAAACATTAGGCACCTCTTAATATCTCAAATTGTTTACAAATAGCAACAGTATGTATTGATACATGTAATGGTACCATCTAGGGCCCACTTATAGAGAATATGCGCTCTCATAGTCCCAGGCAGTCCCATATAGGCCTATACACCCATCCATAGATAGGGGTATACAATGCATACACCGGTCCAGTGCAGATTCAATTTAAGTTTAGAGATATTATTAATAAAGACATTAAACAACAAAACATCATATTTGTTTATTTACATTGTGCAAGTAATAATGTCTTTACTGACCTGCAGTTTTTCTTTGTCTCTTTGCTGAGTTCTGTATGCTGTTACAAGCTGCAAGAAATGAGGATTAGGTAAAACACAATAATAATAATAATAATGTTAATGTTGACATATTATTATACTGCCCATATACATACTGTACATACCCATATACTACCCAATCTATTGAATGATGTGGCAAATGTGCACATTGCAAGATTGAACATATACGGTATACATTGCAAATAAAACTAAGCAATAACCTGGAGCATATTTAAACTAATATTTAATCTAATTTCTGTTACAAGGTGTTTCAATAACACTCAAACCCTCTGGTATTTTACAACAATATTAGACAAAATATTACAAATATATTTACATTTTCAATACTGATAATGATTATTTATATTTTGCTCCTTTAAAATTGATTTCTCCAGCTTCACCTAATTTTCTCTGTCTGTTCCTTGAGTTCCTCAAGGCTCTGTCTTAGGTGGTCTGCTGTTCTCACTCTATACTACTTCTTTTGGAAAATGTATTCTGTCTTTTGGACTTCAGTACCACTTTTATTATGATAACGTCCAAATCTGTCCTTTCCCAGGTCCACACACCCAAACGTTTGCCAAAAGTTTTTCACCTTTAAAAAAACCTTTTATTATGGTAAAACTCGACCCATGCAAAGTATTTTCAACTGCTTTTAATTTACCTTCCTATTGATCTTTCTGGCCTGCAACTGAATGTTCTCTGGGGTCACTGACTGTTGATCTTCTACTCTAACTAAACCACAGCAATTAGCTGTTAAAATCATGAGTCTAATAGTTGTACTAGAAAAATTTAAAAAATTAAGCCTAAATGTCAAAATTGACATAGAATTCTACTGTATACACATACTGTTCACTTTAAGGAGAACAATTCCTGTATGTATAAATATTTTTACTTACATAGTGCTAATTGTATATGCAACGCTGCATATATTTAGAGAACTAATGGAGAAAAATTGCATCAACATATAGAGCTGGGTTCATTGTTAGAAATATGACAGTACAGGTAAGGGATCCATTACCCAGGAAAGTCATTATCCAGAAAGCAAAAAAGTCAGCTCTCATAGACTCCCTTTTATCCAAATAATTAAAATTTTTTAAAAAAGGCTTTCCTTTTGCCCTATAATAATGATAAAACTGTACATTGTACTTGATCCAAACTAAGGTATAATTAATCCTTATTGGACACAAACCCAGCCTATTGGGTTTATTTAATGTTTACATGATTTTCTAGTAGACATAAGGTATGAAGATCCAATATATGTAAAGATCTGTTATCTGGAAAATCCCAGGTGCCAAGCATTCTGGACACTATTTAAAAAAGCATAATGTTATTTATTTATTAGGACTTGGAAGAAATTGTATATATTTTTCTATTTTTTCATGCTGTGACCTTCCTCAGGGTGGGTCACCACATATGACTAAAACATTGGACTTCCAACATGATATGCAATGGCTGTCTTCCAAATTCTGCTGAGTGCAGTGCTATGTTTGCTTTGGATGTCTTGACTGACTAGCACTTGGTTGTATGTTAATTATAGAAGCTCTTTTCTAAGATATACATATAAATAAAATGCAATCCGAGCTGCAACATCTTGATGCATGTTGAACTTATTTCTTCTGAAAATGGTATAAAAACATTATTTGTACTCTCACAATGCAATACGAAAGGATTACTTAGCCTTGGGTACACAAATACATTGCCAAATACAGCAAGGTTACTTTTATCCCAAGATAATTTGCTTTCAAAATAATATAGCCCTACCTCAGAATATTTTCCTCTGTAGTTTCCTAAACTTTTATCCATTCGATGTAGACGATTAAACAATTGTTCTTTGTTAAGTCCTTCTACACTTCCCAAAGAATCCTCAGCTTCACTTTCAATATCAGATGGAGGATCAAATGCTGTGCCTGGATTTTCCATATCAATCTTATTCAAGGAATCCCGCGAACCGCTCCGTAAAAGATTTTCTTTGGTTGAAGATGAAAAAAGTGATTCTTTAATGGGGCTTCTGAACAGTGATTCCATTGAAGGAACTCGCATTTGGAGCTTCTGTGCAAAAGACTGAGATTCATTCCTCTGAAAGCAAAAGTCAATGTAGTGAGTAAACACAACAAAGCTTTTTTTAAAATGTTATGTGTCTTTTCAATGACCCATCCTAAATCTGGATATGCAGTGTCTAGGGCAGTGCCAGGGGGGCTAAGCCAGAATTAGGGTGAGATTTTTTGAGAATGCCTGGTTCTCCTAGAACATCTAAATGTCTAATTTGAATTTTAAATTAGGGTGATATTTGGGGAAAATCTTACCCCCTAGATAGTCTTAAAACTATAGCGCATAACTGTAATTATTTTATGAGCTAAAGATGGTGTTCACAAAAGGAACTTAAATTGAAAACTCCAAACAGCCACTGGTCTAAAAAAAAAAGAATACCGCAAATATCACATGTGGTGCTTTTCCTATTGGCTCAGTGATAACATCAATACTGCCTGCCTTATGCCACACTTCAATGTTATGCACCTGCCACTTAGGGTGAAGTGTGACCCAAATTTGCACTTCTCACAGGCACATGCCATTGAAGTCAATGGCTTGAGGCACAGATGATATCGCCAGTTTCTCCACCAGTAGAGAAAAACACAGGTCATCTTGCCTCAAAATATGCCCATAACTAAAGGAGAAGAAAATCAATTTTTACTACCAGTTTTCCAGAATATTACTTAAAAATAAATAAATCAAAGTGTCATACATGAATATCGTCATTCACTTTTGGGGTTTTCCATTCCACATACATGTACCTTGGTAATTCCATGTATGTACAATCTTTATTTCTAGGGTTATCTATATAAAAACGTAGCAGTAGTGATTTGGCTTTGCTCCTCAAGAATAAAGGGCAAGGCCAGAGACAAAGTAAGACTTTCGAGCCAACACCTAACCCAGTGCCACCGAGTAGCACAGAGGTCAATGCATAGTGTAGCAACCACACCCTTAAACTGAGCATATCAGTAAGCTAGTTACTATACAGGGAAATGGGATACTGTAGTTTAGAAATCTCACCTGAGAAGATATTGGCTCATTTCCATTATTGTCCGACAATGATCCATTCTAGATAAAAAAATAAAAAAAAAATATTTATTCTCATATAATACTTCACAAAAGCAAAAATATTCTGTAAATTGGGGTTGGACGAATTTACCTAATTTATCAATTTTTATCAGCTGCAACAAAATAGAGCACCAACTTATATTGTACGATTGCTTTAAAGAAAACTATTTTATAGAGTTTGCTGCGAAAACCTAACTTTTTTGGGATTATCAGATGAAAACCTTGATTTTATCGGATTATTCAGTGAAGATCACGATGTCAAGCGACAACTTCAGGGACATCTGCCATTTACTGCTACACGACCTCGACAGGTTTGAGATGAAGTATTTTCGAATTCGGATTTTTGGCAACTTTGGGGTATAATAAATTCAAGTTTTTCCCCTAAAAACTTTGACCATCAAAAAAAAAATAAAAAAAAAAAAAATAGAGGTTTAATAAATGGGCCACTAAATGTGTAGCTTTAGGAAAAATTACTTTTTTTAAATGGGGTCAGTAACCACCATTTGAAAGCTGTAAAGAAGTCAGAAAAACATTTAAAAATGTAATTTACAGGGGGATCTGAAGACTGAGAATGTGTGCTGCTTTTTATACGTTTAACGAAAACACTATGTGTCAGTGGACTGACTTCTGAATGGAGCAGTGATCACAAAGCAAATCCAACTGCACCCTGCTTTGCAAATGACCCCTGATATATATTAGGAAACATTCACTATCCAGAAAATGTCAGATCATAAGAATTCTGAAAATATCCCATACCTGTTCTGCAATTAACAAAGACAAGATTAATATAGACATACATAGTTATGGAAAATTATACAAATCTTAATATGTATACAATAACACAATATAATATGTATAACACCACCACTCCTCCAAGAAGCTAACTTTTATTGGTTAAAGTTAAGCACAAAACAATGTTAATATGAATGTATTTAGTTTATTAATAATAATTGTCACAGCATCATGCAATAAATTAAGAGTCCTGTATTAAAAAAAGAAAAAGCAGAGACAAAAAAAAACCTCAAAAATTAATAATGAGAATTTGGCAGGTTATTTATTTTACGGACTGCAGGAAGCTTGTCAAATTAAGCTTGCCCATGTACTTGACTGCTTTGAATCAGGACGCTCGAGGTATATTTTTCTATTCTGAGCTCTGAAGACATCGTTTTTTATTTATGTTCATCACCAGAGCCATGATTAAAAAGGTACAATGTTGTAAGAGTAATAAAAATAAACATGCTGCAGTTTTTACAAGTAGAATAATAAATGGAGGTGACCAAACTGTTCTGCCCATATGGATTACTGTATATGTGAATTGACTTTTACATAAACAAGAATATTTCTAAATGAAATTGAAGGTCATAATTTATACATAGAACAAGAACAGTGAGAAGGAAAGATGTTCCTATCAATATGTACTCAATTCATTGCCCTTAAGGCATTCATTTAAATGAGCAACGGTTATTCAAAAAATATTTTTTGAATAGGGAATTAGGAATAAAAACACAAAGGCACACTTTAATGATTAATTCATAACACGCACTTTTTACTGTGATTACATGCAAGCCAATGCAAAGTTTAAAGGAAAAGTAGCTTTTTAAAGAATAAAAATTCTTCTTTACAGACTTGCACAGGTCTAACCAAGTAGACCTGCACCCAACCTGGAACTTCACAGGGCTTTTCAACCATATTTTTAGTAGCAGGGACATCATCTCAGGGTAAATTGAAAGCAGGAAGGAAGGAAGACTTTTGTATGTTCTGACTAAAATCAGAATTTACCTCCTTGCCTGCTACCCTGTCCATTCCCACATTTTTGTTGCAGTCACCTGACCTGTAGGACTCAATCTGAAGCCATTGGTGGCAGCCTCTTAAGATGATAAAAAACCCATTTAGGCAAAGAACTAATAAATGGATTATTAGCCTTAGGTTCAAATCCCACAAGGGGTTTGTATTGCTCCTGCAGTTCCCCATTGATTTGGCCTTTCTAAACTGCTGGCTAGTGGAAATGGAATTGGTGTGCTTTTATAGAATGGATAACAATACTGAAACAGGCTGTACAAAATTACCTCACAACACTTCACTCCGTCTAGTGTCTTTGTTTATGTTATAAATATTAACCATTTCCCCAACATCAGCTTCAGTCACAAGTAGCCAGAAAATAATATGTACAGGCTCTTGCCAAATGCACATCAGAGAAAAACTGTGGGGGTGGCCTAGGAGTTCACACAAT
Source organism: Xenopus petersii (assembly GCA_038501925.1). NCBI lineage: Eukaryota > Metazoa > Chordata > Amphibia > Anura > Pipidae > Xenopus > Xenopus petersii. The sequence goes on from CM076682.1 coordinate 102,412,782, forward strand.
AGATCTGGAGGGGCTAATCAAAGGCAGGATTATCCCAGATTAAAATCCATTTTGTATTTTTAGTGTAATGTCACACACCATTCTGATTACCTGTGAATTCATTATGAGGGAACTGAAATGTATGCCCGTTCAAATTTCAGTAGATAGAATCCCATCCAGAACTAACCCAAAGAACATTTAGAACCACAGGTTACACTATGTGAGACACTTTTTCATTACACAAAAAGGATTATGGTGCAAAATATGGGAAAATGTAAAATCAGTGAAATGCATGTTGCATTGTATGTTGGTGGGATCATAAAAATGGTGTAAAATGAGGGAAAACCTTAAATAAGGGGATGTAAAATTGATTTTTCACTGTAAAAAGAAATAAATCATAGGACCATAAAGCATATTCTTTTAAACTGTGTCGCATGGGTCAATAAAACTCGAGTACTAAAAAGAACACTGTACTTCCTATTTTAAGCACGAGCGCATTAGAACACAATGGAGTGCTACTTGAAACCTAATGCCTTATGGTCAGAATACTCCTTGGTGATGAATTTTAATCCCCCCCCCTTTATACATAAAATAGGAAGTACCTTATTGCCTACATAATTAAATATGAAACATTACAGGGCAAAATTATATTATTTTACATTTCATGTGTGAATTGTCTAAATACCCCCCCCCCAATTTGATATCACTATTCCAGCTAAAACATTTGCAAATGAAGAGTTATAACACGAATGCGTTGAGAAGTCTGAAATATTTTGTTTTCTTGTACTCTTTATGCATCATTTTTACTATTTTTCTCTGTACAATAAAAGGGGAACTAGCAATGCACTGGCTAAATATAAAGACAGGTCTCTGGCTTTCAGGGTTTACAGACAAAATTGGTTACCAAAAACCAACACTGCGATGCTTTAATCTGTATGGTAGAAATTAAGCTTTACTTTATCCCTAGGTCCTCAAGAAAGCGCTCATAGTCGCTGTTTAATTAAATCTTGGAGGGAGGAATATAAATATCAGAACTGGCTGTTAATAAGACATCTATTAAAGCTAGGCATTATAAATATCATGCAAGGCTTTAGCAAAAAGCATAACAAACGCCTCTTAAAACATCAGTGCAAAAACATATTAATACCTTAGATTAAAGGACAAGGAAACACTAAGCAAGAATCGTTGCCATTTGTTATGGCGCCTACAAATAATGCTTAGCCCATCTGTACTCATTGCAGCTCAGTAGCAATCCAGCTACTAAATATTAGGTTGACATGACGTCCCATCCAGCTAAGGCAATTGCTTCTGGAACTAGACTTAAACCCAGCACATGTCAAGAACAACTATTATAAATTATGTGCATGTGCATAAAACATTTTCAAGTAAGGAATATGTTTAGCACTCCCTGTGCTTTTTGTAGGGCAATAAAAAATGAAGCCTGTTAAGTTTATGATTAGGAAATAGGACAGGGGCATTTAAGGCTTTTCTGGTCAGTGCAATCCCTTTTCAAGTCAACTGACTCAGCACGACTATCCAAAGACGAAAATTTATATAAAAAATTGTTGCAGTGTAACAAAATTACCTCCAAATAGTCCAAATAACTGTTTGTAGGGCATGATGCCCTTTTCATCAGTGTTATGGCACACACGTGTTTAAAACTTATTATCTGGAGGTAGTTTTGTTACACTGCAGCAATTTTAATTGTGCATCTTGTTACTTTTCTTCTCATTGCCTACTAGTTCCACTGTAGTCAGTTATCTCTTCCCATCGCCAACTTTTCTTCGCTTTTACGGACATCAGTTCCTGCTCTGCTTCGAGTTACTGCTCTTCTCCATAACGCATGCTCAAAGTATGCACATCGGATGTATTCAGAGGCCCTGGGCATCCTGACAATACCTGTTTGGACAATTTCATAGGGTTTGATGGAATTGAAGTGATAGAAATGATTTTAGGTATCAAGTGCTTTCAAGAAGGTACCAACACTGCTTTCTAGAAGAAAGTTGCCCTTGTATTGTGTAGAGCAGACCTACCTAAAAGCTTTAAGTAGGCACAGAGTGGAAAGTGGGTGGCTATTATTTTGCATTATAGTATAAAAAGAGGCACTGACTGCATGCGAATACAATAGGACCAAAGACTTCTTTTTTATTTCTAGAAACTGTATACAGAACAGTTAGGTTTTGTGTATGTGGTACTGTTGGTAGGCTGGCCAGCCACAATTAATATTAATGAAAATAGTACATTATTCGATATTGCTGCAAGCTAAATGTGGGAATCAAAGCAATCGCCAGCGGCCAGAGAAAGGCATGCATGTAATGCATGCACAGAACAATGGATGACATCAGCAGAACCAATATGCTGCCACATATTTCAAAGAGAGAAAGATTTTCATCAGGCTCATTTACTGCAAAGTATCAATTTCTGAGCAAAATACATAAAGTTAGTGTTTTGGGGTTTCCTTGTCCTTTAAGCAGAAATTCCCACACTCATAAGCACACTACAGCAGTCTCAAATTTTAATTGCAGGGTTACTAGATAAATGTGCACAATTGCTAGTTAGGGTGTACACAAAACTAGTCTACAGTTATTTTATTTTCCAGCCAGAGGCAGAGACTCACCACACTGTCACTCTGTTGTTTGGACCTTTTGCTACGGTCCAGAGCAAAAACTGTGTACTCAGACAGTAAAGCGGGCTCTGCTATCATCCCGGCCAGCAGCTGTGCCATTCAGTGCAATGAAGTTGGGAGATAAAACATCATCAGGCAACATGGATGATGGTAATATTTATAAAAATCATAATAGAATCTCAGAACATTTGCAAGTATTCAACATATGCCCAATAAATAAATCACATGTAATATGTAAAGGTGTTCCAGTGCATTCAAGAACAAAGATCATAGACACTTTTTACATTAATTCCCTGTCACATGACCACCCTTATTACAAATTTCATGATCCATATGAACAGTTGACTAAACGACAGAAAACAATGTAAGTAAAATTTCAATTCACAGTAACGAGTTTAAGTTAATAACTGGTGTATAATTCTCCTTTAAATTTGTAACTAAAACATTAAAAGAACATTATGATAGTCAAAAGATAATAAAATGTAAGTCAGTACAGTTAAAAGAACAGTAACATCAAAAATGAAAGTGTTTTTAAGCAAGTAAAATATAATGTACAGTTGCCCTGCACTGGTATAACCAGTGTGTTTGCTTCAGAAACACTACTATAGTTTATATAAATAAGCTGCTGTGTAGCAATGGGGACATCCATTCAAAGTTGAAAAATGAAAAAAAGTCACAGGCTACACAGCAGATAACAGATAAGCTCAGCAGCATACAATGGGATTCTACAAAACGTGTCTGTTTTCTACTATGTATCCTGTGCTTGAATGGCTGTCCCCATTGCTTGTTTATATAAACTATAGTAGAGTTTCTGAAGCAAATACATCAGTTTTCCCTATGCAGGATATTGTAGTTTTACCTGTGCAGTTTAACCTGTGTAGTGCATATTTACATTACTTTAAAATTCACTTTAATCTTTTGATGTTATTGTTCCTTTAAGGGTTTTTAAAGAGAAGTTTGGTAGCACAAACAGCTGAAAAAAGGTTTTCTCTTTAAAAAAAGTTAAAAAGATATTTTATGTACTTGTGCAACTCAATTACAGATCTGAATAATGTTTTACTCCCACTGGAAAATGCATAACTCTGATAATTTTCACTTCCAGCATTTCCTATTATAAAATTAATGTAGGTCCTTACAGCTAGTGTTTCCTTTGCACAGTCTATAACAGGGGTCTGCAACCTTTACTATCAAAAGAGCCATTTTGCTCCCTCTTCCACTAAAGTAAAATATTCTGGAGCCGGAAAACATAACAACTTATAAACTTTTAAAAGTTTTAACCTTTTTTTAATTTTAAGTGTTACAACAACACAATACAACAGAAGTGCAGTGTGTATGTGTAGGCCTACTTTTAAAGTGGACCTGTCACCTACACATAAAAAACTGCATAATGAAAGTCCTTTCCAAATTAAATATGGAACCCCAAAAAAAATTTTCATTAAAACATCCATACCTGTTATAAAGGTGTTTAAATATCTAAACTGTCAATCAAATATTACCTGCCCCGCCTCTATGCCCGTGGCATAGAGGCGGGGCAGTCAATTACTTCCACTTTCCATTCAGCACTTTCTAGATGTCACCGCTCTCCTCACATTCCCCCTTCCCTCCTCAGGCTCTATAATTGTGTAGGGCACTGCACATGGACATTAGGTCCCTCATTCTGGTTCATACACAAGATTTTTGGGTGATACACAATTTCCCTTAATAACCGTGTCCACAAAATGGCAGCTGCCTGCTTGCTGTGATTGTATAATTCCAAAACAGTAGGAAACAAAATGTAAATAATAAATACAGTGTAAGTAAAGTTTATTTTGCCCAACTAACATGATAGAAAAGAATTTGAAATTATTTCTTAGGGTGACAGGTCCCCTTTTAAATAAACTAAACACTGAATAGCCCTATTAAATGCTAGTGTTCTCATCTGTTTAATGTGACTTCTGTTTCTGAAGCTCTATGCTTCTCTCTCGTCTTGAGTTTGTGACCGCGGTAAGGACCATGATGAATCATCTTGCTGCAGCTTGGTCTTGCCTGTCACTCCTGAGACGTCTATACAGCCCTTGCTGGCGGCTTCCTGAGTGTGAACACAGTAAGCTAACCATTAGCTTACTGTGGTCGCACACTCAAGAAGTGGCCAGCAGGTACGAGGGCTATATAGACGACGTGACAGGCAAAGGCGCAAGACTGAGCCGCAGCAAGCAGGATGAAGAGCCGCATGAGGCTCCGGAGCCGCGGGTTGCCTAACCTTGGTCTATAACAACACAACGAAGGGTAGAGCAATAATTTGGCATCTGATAAGCAGTATGTTTATTTTGCCTTCAAACTTCGAGCAAAAGGCATAAGTAACAATTAACAGCCATAGAAAGGCCACCCCATCAACACCTCACCACGGCTAAAATTGCCCTATTTTCGTTAATTGTGCAAAGAAAGCAGCTCCTGTTTCACTTAATCCTACCTTGCAAACGACTGTCGACACTAAGAATACGCAGTTTCAGCAAACTGGGACCTGTTTTTAATTGTGCGCGTTCTCTGTCTAATGCACTAGACCAGGTTCTTCCTCAGTGTTTGCTTCTGACTTGCTAGGGTTCAAATTACCCTAGCAACCATGCATTGATTTGAATGAGAGACCGTAATATAAATATTAAAGTTTCCTCATGAGGAAACTTCTGGCGACTTTGGAAAACAAAGAGCTCCAAATGCCATCCCGCCAACGATTTACATTCTAGCCGGCGGGAGGCAGTTCGGGGAGATTACTCGCCCCAAAGAAGAGGCGATTTATCGACGGACGACTAAATCTCCCTGAATCTGAGTGTGTCTGTGCCCTAAGGCTACAGATTTATAGTTATTGCTACTTTTTATTGCTCATTCTTTCTAGTCAGGCCCTGTCCTATTAATATTACCGTCTCTCGTTCAAATCAATGCATGGTTTCTAGGGTAATTTGAACACTGAGGAAGAACCTGGTCTAGTTAATTTGAGCTACATTATTTCTGGCCAGCTGATCTTTGAGGCAGCACACAACCAATCACAAAATGGTGGCTCAAGAGAAAAGGTGTAAGATGGCAATTTTTACCTAAATATATATTCCAGTTTGGTAAGATTCTTTAATATGCCACTTAATATGATATAAACCATCTCGTGCTTAAATAATCATTCTGAGTGTATAGTTTTCCTTTGAGTTTTTTTATGTAAAGAAAGCTATTGGCTTATGTAAACAAAATAGAGAAATCCGGCAATATTACAGGCATAGAATACAGAAATGCAAAGAATTCAAGAAAACCATTTCCAAAATAATGGATGGCAGCCATATTTTTTTGACTAGAAAAGCTTTTTGTTTATGGTGCTTTTTTCTTAAAGTAATACGGACACTAAAAAATGTATAAACTATAGTTTATATAAACAAGCTGCTGTGTAGCAATGGGGACATCCATTCAAAGTTGAAAACGGAAAAAAGTCATAGGTTACACAGCAGATAACAGATAAGCTCAGCAGCATACAATGGGATTCTACAAAACTTATCTGTTTTCTACTATGTATCCTGTGCTTGAATGGCTGCCCCCATTGCTTGTTTATATAAACTATAGTAGAGTTTCTGAAGCAAATACATCAGTTTTCCCTATGCAGGATATTGTAGTTTTACCTGGGCAGTTTAACCTGTGTAGTGCATATTTACATTACTTTAAAATTCACTTTAATCTTTTGATGTTATCTGACTTGCTAGGGTTCAAATTACCCTAGCAACTATGCATTGATTTGAATGAGAGCCCATAATATAAATATTAATTCACGAGGAAACTTCTGGCGACTTTGGAAAACAAAGAGCCCCGAATGCCATCCCGCCGACGATTTACATTCTAGCCGGCGGGAGGCAGTTCGGGGAGATTACTTGCCCCAAAGAAGAGGCGATTTATCGACGGACGACTAAATCTCCCTGAATCTGAGTGTGTCACGTTGATCTTTTTTGTTTTTGTAAGTGTTAGTTGAAGTTCCTAAACCTGACTGTTTTGCCAACTCGACTGTCCCATCTTGGTTTTTCAGTTAGAGTTTCTAATGCGAACGGACTCCTGCTGCACAAATATGGCAGCCCCCTTATACAGGAACATGGGGATAAGAAAGGTATTGTAAAAGCATCAGGCAAATACTTTTATGGCAAAATTATAAATAGCAATCAAAGATAATGTTATCATGGATATAAAAAAAAGGTTATTTTCTGGTGTCAGTGGGGCTCATGTATCAACACTGGGCAAATTTGCCCATGGGCAGTTACCTACAGCAACCAATCACTGATTAGCTTTTTAAATCTAGCTGCAAGTAGAACAATGAATGCAGCAATCTGATTGGTTACCATGGGTTACTGTCCATTGGCAAATTTGCCCAGTGTTGATAATTGACCCCCACTCTTTAACATGCCACAAACAACTTTTCCTTCCAACAGATGGCCTTTCTGTTCATGGTTATTTGTGACAGAGAAGGGCACACTTGCACCATCTTTGGGCAGCATATCTTTCTGCTTGATAGTTTCCAAAAGCTGTAAGCCAACCAATTAATAAAGGAGCCTCTGCAAGAAAGCAGAGACCATGGTCCTTTGCCCAACAAACAGACCCTACTCCTTTGCAGGGAGACTCAAGAGTTATGTAGAAGGTACAGCGATGAAAACAAAACCTTTAACATTTAAATCAATTTTATAACATTATATTTTTTTTTCCATAATACTCGCTTATAGTTGTGTAAGGGTTTATTTATGAGGTTCATGGCACCAGTCTGAGTCTGCCCTGTCATTCACTATCCAGTCACTTATTAAATCATGTCACTTCCACCTAAGATACATATTCAAAATACGATCATTTATCATCCAAGATGCTGCCAAAATTCTTATTCACTCTCTCGTTATATCACGTCTAGACTACTTTAACTCTCTTTTAACTGGCCTTCCCCTCCAGCGACTGTCACCTCTTTAGTCCATAATGAACACTGCTGTGAGGCTCATACACCTCAGCAACCTCTCCCTTTGACAAAGGGGTTTAACCCCGAAACGTTGCATTTACTGCTTAATATAACAATGCATGGGCTTGTCCCGGCTTGCACCTGCCTTTGAGTGCCAGTGATTCCGGTTTCTATTCTGCACAGAGACAGAGAAACGCCCTCCCCAAAGGGAAATGCTAGAAGACATCTGCAAAATGGTCTCCATGTTACAAAGTTATAAATTTCCTATTAAATATAGCAGCGTGCCATAGACAGGGATATAATTTACAGTTTGGACCATAGAGAAATGGCCAAACTCTAGATTATTGCATGACTGTGATATCATTTCTACGAAATATGAATAAGATTGTGATGATCACACTTCTTTTCTTTTTTCAGTTAAGAAAAACAATTTCATATCTTCATATCTTCAGGTGTATAATGTTCCTTCCGTGTAGATATTTTAACAGTTTATAGATTTGTTTGCATTAAAACAAACTGGACAATCAGCAAAGCACCCATATGACAATCAGCAAAGCATCTGAAAAAACCTTGAGATATTTGATCACTTTCTAAAACAAGTGTATGAATATGCTTGCAATGAATACATATTTGCTATTATCTATAAAATACAAATACAACTAGTAACTAAATTACTGACATAATTAAGCCCTCTAGATAATGAGCAGCTCCTTATCTGAAAGTCCATCAAAGTTTACATGTTAGGGAAAGGGAGGGGTTTGTTTTACTGGACTCATTATCTTCATTTGAACATTTTCAAGAAAAGGGGAGTTAGCTCTGGGAAAACAAATACATTTTCCAGTAGTTTCTCTCTTTTTTTAAAAAAAATAATAAAAAGCAGTTTTAGAAGAGTGCAGCTTACAAAATGCATTCCTTTAACGCAAACATTAAGGTTAAAAACGGTCTGCAACTTCATTTTATTTTTGCTGCCTACATTCACTTTTCTTGCAGCTCACAACTACCTTTGTGGCTTAAAAAAGAATATGGCTATGGGGCATGTTTACTAACATTGGAGATAAATATCTGGAGAGATTTTTGGAGATGTTGCCCATGGCAACCAATCAGCAATTAGATTTAAACAGCCACAGCCAAGATAGAAAACAAAAGCAAAGATCTGATTGGTTGCTATGGGCAACATCTCCAGAAATCTCTCCAGATATTTATCTCCAATGTTAGTAAACATGCCCCTAAATCTCCCCAAACATTTGCAGACAATACAACTGGATAATGAACAGATACTATGACATAGACAAGCTAAATATAGAACTTTCACAGACCTCTCTGTCTGATGTTGCCAGGCTGTCATCCTGCTGTTCGGTCACTGAAGAAGTCCTACTTCTGTTGCCTGTTGATGTGCTTCTTTGACGACCCTGTTACCAACAGCGAACAACAATATTTGTCTCAATAAACATAGGCATAAATTAATGGAAATGTAATTATTGAAAATGTTTCAGCCAAGCATTACCATAAGCCTATGATTCAGAAGCTTATAAGCAATAACTAAATAGAAGAGCATGTGATTATGATACCCCCAATTCCAAAAAATAAATGAACATAACTGGCAAAGGAAAACTGGAGAAGATCCAGCAAAGATCCACTTAGAAAACCAGCAGGGCCGAACTAACCTTCCCTGTTGCTGTAGTGTAAGCCCCATCCTGCCCCTTTAATTTAATTATATATACAGGTATGGTACGTGAATGCTCGGGACCTGGGGTTTTCCAAACAAGGGCTCTTAAATCTACTTTAATAACATTTAACCATGGATTAAACCGTAATAAGATTATTTTGCCTCCAATAAGGGTGGTGACAGATGCTAAAATTCTGGGGAGATTAGTCGCGAAGCGACAAATCGCCTCTTCATTCGGGCAACTAATCTTCCTTAAATGCCTTTTCGCCGACTAGAATGTATATGGCCAGCGGGATGGCACTCAGAGTGATTTGTTAGCCCGAAGTTTCCTCGTGAGGCAGAAAGAGACGATTAGTCGTTGGGCGACTAATCTCCGCAGAATCTTAGCGTGTGTCACCACCCATAGGATTATTTATATCTTAGTTTGAATCAAGCACAAGGTATATTACAGAGAAAAAGGAAATATTACAGAGAAAAAGGAAATCATTTATAAGAATTTGAATTATCTGATTAAAATGGAGGCCTTGCCGTAAATCAGAGCTTTCTGAATAATGGGTTTCTGGAGAACAGATCCAATACCTGTACAACTTAATCCCCTTCTCTATCGTATTTCAGCTTCTGGCAGTAAATGTTTACACCACATACATATAAAGGCATTTCCAACCAAATAAAAATGTAATATTTTTAAAACCATTGTAACTTTTATGCGTATCCCCCATATGTAATAAAAGGCCAGGTGCAATAACCCCTCACAACCGATAAGATGTTTGCTTTAAACAGGTGACAAGTAATCCTTACAGTTAATTTGTTGTTGGATACTTTACCCTGGGCAAACTTAGTGTCGTTTTATTAAAATTAACCCTATTAGTTATCACCTTTAATGATTTTTTTTAATATAATAATTCACAGCTCCAGACTAATTGCCCCTGTCCAGGGCACCTGGAGAAAACCAAGCCACATCCAACTAGGAAAAACAAACAAACATGCATTTAACATTATCGTGGGACCACCATTTTAAAGAATCACTATAAATGAATTTACCAATAACAAAGGGACTATAAAACAGTAAATTACATGATCAGAATGGAAAATAAAATTCATTTTTAAAAAAACTGGGCTGTTATGGGTAGATCTTTCATGATCAGGTTCTCAACTTCATATACAGGTATGGAAACTCTTATCTAGAAAACGGATAGCAGAACCTGCAGGTTGAGCTCTTCTCCTGCTCTCCCCGTCTGCCACCTTCAAATGCCGGAATCCGAATTCTGGTTTTATAGTCTCGCGTCTGCTCGCGCGGGCTGCAGCAGGGTGGGTTAGGGTCGGTGCGGGCCAGGAAAACCCTGACCCGCACATCACTAAAACACAGGGACTAACGCACTCCCCTGAGGGTACTAGCAGATGATCGGTTATTTCCAAATGTGACGCATATGAAGTGGTGGATGCCTAAAAAAGTCTTGATACAAAGGATTCCAATTTAATGACAATGGGACTGTTAAATCTATGGTTACATTTATGAGAAAGTATAACACAGCCTATAGTTCATCAACATTATGCCCAGTAATATACAATTCAGACTTTTCACTTGTCCTTTCGAGTGGTTCTCTTGCACCCTTCATTCAAAGGTGTTATTATTCTGGAAATTCAACCAGTTACAGTAAACAATTAACCTTATCACAAAAATGGGCAAACTACAAACCACCCTACTCCCCACAGGTGCAACACCGAGCCTTTCAACCATCCTCCAACAGTAAAAAAAGCTTAGCTATACGTGAATATTGAAAGAGGACATATGAGCCACACTTCTATAAGCAATTGTCATAATGTGTTCCTTTAAAGGCTGCTCTAATGAAAGATCCATGATCCACATATGATTTAAGTGTCATGTTGTTTCTAAATTTAAAAACGTTGTCTTAAGATTGCTATCAAAGATACCCCAAATTAATCTGCAACAATATCTATGCTGTCAGTCCTATATTGCCTTACCCACCTTGATGCCTAAAGCTGGCCATAGACATACAGATACAGTTAGGTTCATAAATATTTGGACAGAGACTAATTGTGGTTCTGTACATTACCAGAATAAATTTTAAATGAAACAACTCAGATGCAGTTGGACTGCAGACTTTCAGCTTTAATTCAGTGGGTTGAACATAAAGATTGCATAAAAATGTCAGGAACTACAGTCTTTTTTTTTTCTTTTTGCTGTGAACAGAGATGTGGTCAAAGGAACTCTCCATGCAGATGAAACAAGCCATCCTTAAGCTGCATTTTTTCCCTTCTGCACTTCCTTGATGTGACTTTAGATTCTGTCACACACATAACATTTTGGGATGATGCAAAACATGCCTTAACAAAATGGAGACTGCCTATTGCTGTGATTGTGAAAAACAAAAGAAAACCAAATTTTAAATTATTTATATAGACTTAGTAAAGTGACAGGCTCCTTTAAAATGGGCAACAATGGGCAAATCCCACATGTTATACCTACAGGACTTCACCTGAATGCTTATGGTCAAAATACGGCCCTCCAGCCTGCCCAATGCTTCACCGACTTTTATATTAGCATTTAAATATTAAGATCCTTTATAAGTGTAGCATGGAATGCTTTATCTGGAAACCGATTATCCAAGAAGCTTCAAAACACAAAAAAGCCATCTCCCAGAGCGTCCATATTTTAAAAAAATGATTTCCTTTTTCTCTATAATAATAAAACCGTATCATGTACTTGGGGTAAACTGCATGAATCCATATTTGTGGCAAAACAATCCTTCTGGGTTTATTTAATACTTTTACCAGATTTAAGAAATGGTGATCCAAATTACAGAAAACCACAGCATTCCAGATAATAGATCCTATACCTGTATATGGAACAACCCCCCCATACAGAAAAAGGCTAGACAGAACTGCTTTAGACAACCTAGATGTTTTGCCTCAGCAGCAGGTAGGGTCGTTTCTAGAACTTGGTATCAAACAAAAGACAAGAGCTGTCCATACACAGGCAGATTTCATCCAACAACTGATATTAGGATGATCTGATAAAATGGTCTTATTATAATTAAAAAGATTGGGTAAAATGTATGATCGCTCCAACAATCTGCAAGTTTGAAACAATCTGTCAGGAAACAATTTGCCTGAACGAACATAATTAATGTAACAATCGTCCACTGTGCAAGTCATATTATTTGTGTGTGGGGTTACAAAATGATGTAAAAGAACGAACATTTGAAACATTCTGACTTTAGGAATTAAAAAACATCAACCACTGCCAGTAAATTATATAAGAAACTGCACTTGTGCCCAAACTGATGCAGTCTGCTCTGGTGAACAAGAACAATGCCACACCGGATCCTATTTATGCAGTGGAGTAATTGCCAACAGATTTTGACATTAAACACAAACATAGGTTTCATGCTCTCTTGTTTTGTTACACTAGGATACTGATCACTACTTTGTGCATGGGATCAAAATGTAGATATTTTGGGGCCTATTTAATAAACCTATAATTGTTTTCTGGTCAAGTTTTTAAAAATGGGAAAAAATTGAGTTTACGTAAATAAACCCGTTTGTGTCTATAACAGTGCATCATATTTAGATGCATACAAACTACTTTGTAGTAAGGGTAATGGCATAAGACAAGGTAATGGTAAGGGTAATGGCATAAGACAGGGGTCCCCAACCTTTTGTACCCGTGAACCATATAAACAGAGTTGGGGAGCAACACAAACATGAAATATTTCCCTGGAGGGGATACCAAACAATGCTGTGATTGGCTATTTATTAGCTCCTATGTGAACTGGCAGCCTACAGAAGGCTCTGTTTAGCAAAAAACCTGGTTTTTATACAACCAAAACTTTTCTCCAAGCCAGTTGTTCCAAAAATAAGTTCCTGCTTTAAGGCCATGGAGCAACGTATAAGGGGTTATCGAGCAACATGTTGTTCCAAACCAACATGGGACATAAGACAAGAAACCAGAAATGTGTGGCAAACAAAATATTTCTACTTCAGATATATATCAGATGTAAAATGTATTTGGATGCCATCTGTCATCCAAATACAGCAAAACACGGTTAGAGACCTGCTATTCAATTTGTTTATTTATTTTGCCTGTTTCCTGGTATTTATATAGTGATAATACATTTATGCAGCAATTTACAAATATTATATATCAAGTCTCTGCCCTGTGGGACCTTACATATTCATCATAGTCACACCCAGTAGAGTCAATTTTATCAGTAGCTAAAATGGAAAGATCATATGAAAAGAATGCTCAAGTCAGGACCCCAGCATTTCAAGGGCTACCCAGTGAGCCCCTGTGAGGCCCTTGTTCTGGCCAAGCTTTACCAGCATCAATAAAGTATTTCAAATTATCCAGCATGCTGCTAAACATACCAGGAGGCACACTAGAACCCCATACCAGACATTAATATTCAAGTCAGTGGAAATTACAATAATCATGTAATCGGATGCAACTGATAATGTCAAACTTTAACTAGAGTAAAATGCAATCAAACCATGAACCATTAGTGTTAAATGGGTTGTTCACCTTCGAGTTAACTTTTAGTATGATGTATACTAAAAGTGATATTCTGAGACACTTTGTAATTGTTTTTCATTTTTAATTATTTTTGGGTTTTGAGTTATTTAGCAGCTCTCCAGTTTGCAATGTTTAGCATTCTTGTTGTCAGGGTTCAAATTTCGCTAGTAACTAGGGATGCACTGAATCCACTATTTTGGATTCGGCCGAACCTCCGAATTCTTCGTAAAAGATTCGGCCGAATACCAAACTGAATCCTAATTTGCATACACAAATTAGGGGTGGTAAGGGGAAAACATTTTTTACTTCCATACATTAATTTGAATGAGAGACTGGTATATGAATAGGAGAGGCCTGAATAAAAAGAGGAGTCATAAACAATAGCAATAACAATACATTTGTAGCCTTACAGAACATTTGGTTTTAGATGGGGACAGTGACCCCCTTTTGAAACACGCAAAGAGTCAGAAGCAAAAGACAAATAATTAAAAAACAAAAATAAATAAATAATGAAGACCAATTGAAAAGTTGCTTAGATTTGGTCATTCTATAACACACTAGAAGTTATTCTAAAGGTGAACCACACTTCTTTAGTACCAAAATCAAAGTATATGCATATATGAACTAAATGTGTTGTCAATAGTTATAATTAGGGATGCACCGAATCCACTTTTTTGGATTCGGCCGAACCCCCGAATCCTTCACGAAGGATTCGGCCGAATACCGAACCGAATCCGAACCCTAATTTGCATATGCAAATTAGGGGTGGGAAGGGGAAAACATTTTTTACTTCCTTGTTTTCTGACAAAAAGTCACGCAATTTCCCTCCCTGCCCCTAATTTGCATATGCAAATTAGGATTCGGATTCGGTTCGGCCGGGCAGAAGGATTCGGCCGAATCCTAATCCTGCTCAAAAAGGCCGAATCCTGGCCGAATCCCGAACCGAATCCTGGATTCGGTGCATCCCTAGTTATAATTTTTGATACCGTAATTTGGTATTGAAGGGCCACTGGGAAGACGTAAAACACATTTAAAGTAGACTACATCAGTAAAAAGAAATCCAAAGCAACCCCAGCCCAACCTAGAACTACTAAAAGTATATATTTTGCCTCAAGTTTCCAAGCAGAAACATTTAAATGTTGTCAGGCTGAGACAGGAGTCTTTTAAGAAGGAAGGCCAGGATCACAAAGACGATGCCAATCTCATGCAGTTATATGCCACCTGGACTTTTTTTGGGGGTGAGTGGAGTTTGGTTTACATTGTTTTCATTAATCAGAAAAAATACAAAATATTATTAAGTCGGGGGGAGTCCAGTCTGCCAGACCATATAGGGCAACAATAGCTCCAGGATTTTACCCCAAATCCCAAGGTTGTAAGGAATAATTACTCAAAAGAAAGTATCCTGGAAGCTATTATATATAAAAAGTCATAAGTATGACTAAGTACCGGCATGTATGAAACGCGTGAAGTGGATTTTTTGAGGGTCAGTATGTACCATTTTTTACTATGTGTATTTAATAAATGTTTGACTCTTTATATATAATAGCTTCCAGGATACTTTCTTTTGAGTAATTATTCATTAGAAGGCAGAATGCTTATACAGTGTATTATTCACTGCAATTTGCAAGACTACAGTAGAACTAGAAGAAACCTTCATCCCCATGGATAACCCACTGTTTTCAGGGGTTTCTTACCTGCTGATCTGGCGCAAGGGGGCTCCTCGAAGGGGACTGCTCTTCACTGATCTTCTGTTTCAGCTTCTTAAACATTGTCCAATAGGCAGATGATGAAATAGCTCAAGCTGTCAGGAGAACCAGGAAACAATAAAACAGGAGAGGATAAGACAGAATGGCCACATTTAGGAAGACTGCTAAAACAAGAGACAAGCGAAATCACCTGTCCTCTGAGGTTGCGTGTTTTTGTATCAGTCCTATAAAGTCCCGGTTATTCAAAAGTATTGCACGTACCGGCCAAAAACCCCACTTTATTTGTAGGACAGATTTCCTTAACACAGCACGCAGTCCCTAATAGGTGTTTAAACACCTTACAGCAGCGAGATCCTTAGCTCCTTCCGGACAGCTCATCTAGACGTTCAAGATCACATCTCGCGAGACTGTGACGTTGCAAGCATTTATTTTTTTCGGACTGCCCTGCTGCCTTTCTAACTAAAACTAGTGTCAGACTGAGTAGGTTGGAGGCGGGGGTAGAGAGAGAAAGAGAAGCAGACAAGAAGGGCAGGCTGATCGTTTTCAGCGTAGGACCCAGGAGTACGCATTTTAGGACATCCTGCAGCGAAATACATCTCCTGGCTTCCTGCGATGTCCTATGCCTTCGGAATGGCGCATCAGTTGCTTTTACAGTCACTCCCCCTCAGTCCTCTGCCTTCCACCATCATTCCTCTTCCTTTTAGTCCTCTTCCTTCCGTCCTCTCCCTGCTCAGCCCTCTACCATCTTTCTTCATCACTCCCCCCCCTCAGATCTCTCTTTTCAGCCGACACTCTTATGCATAAAGGTGGCCATAGACACACAGATCCGATCGTACGAATCGAGGATTCCTACGATTTTCGGATCGTGTGTGGCATGTGCCGACTTCTTTCGTCCGGCGGAGATCGGTCGTTTGGTCGATCGGTCAGGTTTGATTTTGACCCGACCGATCCCGCCGGAGCTCATGGCACATCCTAATCTGATCGTTCGGCCGTACGGCCGAACAATCAGATTACCCCCGATATAGCCATGCCTGTTAATGGCATATCGGGGAAAGATCCGCTCGTTTGGCAACATCGCCAAACGAGCGGATCTTTGCATCTATGGCCACCTTTAGTTTCTAAAGTGGTGAGCGAGGGCGGAAGGAAGAGGACTGAAGGAAGAGGACTGAAGGAAGAGGACTGAAGGAAAAGGACTGAAGGCAGAGGAATGAGGGCGGAAGGCAGATGACTGAGGGAGGAGGATGGAGGGCTGAGGGCAGGGGTGCTTCGCCAATGAGGTGACCTGAGAATCTCGCCTCAGGCGGCAGCGCCCCACTAGGTACCAGGGGCGGCAAAAATGCTCTGGTACTTTAAGAGCCAAATTTCCAGTTTTCAAACCGGAAATTCAGCTCTTCTAACGAAGAGAACGCAATTATGCTCTCT
The DNA here is from genome assembly GCA_038501925.1 of Xenopus petersii. Lineage (NCBI taxonomy): Eukaryota > Metazoa > Chordata > Amphibia > Anura > Pipidae > Xenopus > Xenopus petersii. The sequence continues at coordinate 102,429,651 of CM076682.1, forward strand.
GCCGCCCTCGTGGTCCCCTCCGGCACAAAAAGGTGAGCGCACTGGGGAGGGGGGCAGGCGGTGGAGGGGCCAGGATCGCCCCTGGCTGAGGGTGGAGTTCGTTTGACTTATGGCTGAGAAGGGAGGGTAGAGGACAGAGGTGTGATTGCAGGTTTGGGCGATGAGTGACGGTAAAAGCAACCGATGCGCCGTTCCGAAGTCATGGGACATCGCATGAAGAATTACGCTGCAGGATGTCCTAAAATACGTTCCGTACTGGAGCAGCTTTTCCTTCCTGCACACTGAGGTTTCCCCGATCGTCTTCACCTGAGGCCCGCCTCCTGTTTGTAATCGTCCTCAGTTTGTGGCTGGCTGCTTTCCAGATTCCCCCTGTGACCTCAACCCCCCCCCCCCCACACACACAGACCACCACCTAAACTGTGTGCAGGGAGAATAGTAGTGGTAAGAACTAAAGGTTTTTTTAATCAAACTGTCTGCCAGTGTTAATTTACTCTCCCCAAGCATTGCCTTTATCAAGCAGGCATTTGGCTTATTATTGTTTCTCCCACTGTGACTCCATTAATTTTTATATGTATAAATATTATATGTATATTATAATTAAAAGGCATAATGTACCCATACTGTAAATTATGAAGCTATTAGAAATCACTGAGGGGTTCTGTGACCTTATAAAGGCAAGAGGCTGCAGGCTGAGCTATACAGGGTACTCTGAGTATCACTCGTATTACAATGTATCCCTACTGTAAAGGTCCCCATAGACGCAAAGATTTCTCTTGCCGAACGAACGATTTTAGCGAAGTCCGACCAATCGAATCGAAATCATCGTGCGGTTAGTGGGATTCAAACGATCGTACATCTTACGATTTTTCGTCCGACATCTGTCAGAAAATTGGAGATAGGCCAGGTTAAAAAATCTTTATCGGACCCTTTGTTTTCCTGGCAATATCGCCTGAAATGGTCTTTTTAGTTGATGGACAATTCGTACAATCATTTCGAGATAATTGTGGTCTCACGATGACGATCGGATCTTTTAAAAATCTTTATATCTATGGCCAGCTTTAATTATAAGGATATTGGAAGTCACTGATGGGTTGTTCTTTGACCATATTATTCATTGCAGTTTTAACCCAATGTACTGCGTGTAGGATTGCCACCTTTTCTGGAAAAAAATACCGGCCTTCCTATGTATTTATCTTTTATTCCCTATTAATAACATTGGGATAATTTTTACCAGCCAGGCCAGTAAAATACCGGCCAGGTGGCAACCCTAATTGCATGGATATATACATTGGGTCCCACCCACTCCACTCCACATCACAGTTAAAAGACCACACAGACATCAGCGTATGAAGGTAACCCCCCCACACACACACGCACACACACAAGCAAGTTAAAAAAGCTATTGGGTACCAGGGCCCCCCGCCTCTAAGTAAAAAAAAAAAAAAACTGGTGCCAAGGCCCCCAATAAAAGTTTTTTTAAAAAAAGCATTGGTGCCAGGGCTCCCCTTACAATTTAAAAAATAATTGGGTCCCCAAAGAATATTTTTTTTAAAAAAAAAAAAAACATTGGCGCCAGAGCCCCCCTTACAAGTTAAAAAAAAATTGGGCCCCCAAAGAATATTTTTTTTAAAAAAATTGGTGGGGCCTATAGAGTATTAAAATAATACATTGGTGGCCAGGGGATTAAAAAAAAAAAACACACACTGGTGTTCAGAGAAATTGAACTCAGGGCTTCAGGACTTCAACTTCGCCTCTTTTCGTGACTAGGTCTTTACGCCGCTTCAGGACTTTAATTTAGTCTGTTTTCGTGACGTTAGGACTTTTTGCTGCTTTGGGACTTCGGCTTTGGTTATTTTCGGGGCTTCGGGTATTTTTGCCGCTTTCGGTGCTGTCAAATATGCATGTGTAAAAGTAAAAGACCAGCACGCATTTATATGTTGATTTTTTTTGCCAGGGCTGCTTTCTACTCCCAGTCCGGCCCTGGTGACAGGTGTTGGTATAGGCATTCTACAAGCGTAATACCCTGGTATTCCTTGGTAGTGTGTGGTGGTAACCCACTCACTAACATTGTTTCCCCCTCTGCAGTTAGGGAGCAGAAAAGAAAAACATGATTTTGTTTTTTTGCGGAGAAGTTGCCAGACATGTCTGCTGCCCCTAGAGCATTGGCTCTAAATGCCTGGACAAAAGAAAGTCATTTGTTGTGCAAATAAGGGGTAGAGTTTTCACAATTAAGGGACATGAAAGGGATAATTATAAAGAGAGTGTGGGCAAAATTGACCAAAGGTAGAATGGGAGAGTACCAGGGTATTTTTTTTTGTGTGCAAAGGACATTTTTTACAATTTAGGGGCAAAGCAAGGACTAATTTAGGAAAAGTTGTGTTGGATGAAAATTAGACATTTTCCAGTGTTTTTGTATGCAAATTAGTGCCACATTATTCACAATTTAGGAACAAAAAGGTTCATTTAGAAAAGACATGGGTAAAATTGGTGAAAGGTAATCTTGAGTTTTTATGCTGTTTATATTCATGAAAACAATATTTTTTTTTGTGATTTCCACTTTGTATGCAAGTTCTTAAGGAATTACTGCTTATACAAAATGGGATTGAATTGTTCAGTGATATTTTACTTGCATCCACTGATTTCAATTAAATCAAATTTGATTATACTTAAGTGTGATCTTATGCTTTTCAGACCCGATTTCATGTGCAAGCAACATTCCGCATTGAAAGTGTGCTTAAAGTGATACTGACGCTAAAAAACTACTTTTTAAAACATGAATGTACATTAAAATTACCTATAGGTCAAGTTGATCGTTTTTTGCTGAGAGGTTTGTTTTTGTAAGTAATTGTTAATTGAAGTTCCTAAACCTGACTGTTTTGCCGACCTGACTGTCCCATCTCAGTCTGTCAGTTAGAGATTCTAATACTAACCGACTCCTGCTGCACAAATATGGTAGCCCCCTCACGGGGGATCACATGGATAATGTAAAAGCTTTAAACAAATACTTTATGGCAAAAATATAAGTAGCAAACAAAGCCAATATTATAATAGATGTAAAATAGTTTAATTTCTGGTGTCTGTATCTCTTTAAAATGCCAGTGCATCCAGAATGTTAGATTGTTTCACACCAGAAGGTTAGGGATGTGGAATGTGAGGGATTGTTATGTGTTGTAAAAGTACAAATCCTTGCTTTATCAGACAATCATACAGGTGTGCCATACTTCAGGTGAATCCTGAATTTCCAGTTGTATTCAGTGGTAAGAGATATAGTGAACAAATTCCATGCTTTGTCGGTTCTAATTTTCAAAATGCTAACATACTGTGACATTAGCCAGAGGAGAAACATGAATTTCTTGCCTAAATATGACTCAACTGGGAGAACAACATAAAAATCTTAGTGACTGTAGAACTTAATGGGCAGGGTAATTTGTTGTCTCTGGCTCTCCTGCCTTCTTAAGCATTTTCATTATCTAATTCATTTTTTCTTTTTTGGTTCGATTTGTATTGTGTGCAAATAAAATTGGTATGCCTAAAGTCTAAATAAAATAAATTTACCAAGCTAAACTTGTATCAATATTAAACGGTAAAGACATACTGGATTGATAATCTTCAGTGTACAATACTTTTGATAATATTAAGTTTTTTTTTAAGTTTTATGGGGATCATATGTCAACCAATTAGCTTTCATTATGTACTGTAAATGCAACCCGACTGGACCAAATATCAGCAAGGTGTAGAATGATCACTGCATGCTGCACATCCAAGTTGCTGCTGTAATAGTATCTGTTTTTTGGAGGTCATTGACTGCAGCAGCAAAATAAACTATTGCTTCATGAGGGCTACAATTTTATTCTTATTTTTACTTTGCATTACAGGTATGGGATCTGTTATCCAGAATGCTTGGGACCTGTGGTTTTCCAGACAACGTATCTTTCCATAATTTGGATTGGGATCTGTTATCCATAATGCTTTTAGACATTAATTTAAACCCAATAGGCTAATTTTTCTTCCAATAAGGATTCATTATATGTTAGTTGGGATCATGTACAAGGTACTGAGTTATTATTACAGAGAACAAGGAAATCATTTTTAATAATCACATTCTTTCATTATAATAGTAAAGGCCCCTAAATGTGTCTCAGACCTTTGTAATACATGTATAGTTAAGTAGGTTCCCTCCAGCATAGTCAAAAGTAAATTTATATGCAAGGCTTAGAAAAGCTATCGTACATAGTAAGAAGCAAACAGCAGCTTGTTTTGTGCGATAGTCATTTTTTTTAAAACTCTAGAACCAGAAAATGCTGTTTAAAGTTCAACACTGGAATAGGTGCTGTCACTGGAGGGTGCAAGCTATGATCCTCTATGCTGGCTTTGACTGCATTTGAACTCCTGTCATGATGTCTGACGATTCATCTGCATAACTAGTTGTAGACAAGCTGCCTGTCGCACTACTAATATCTATGAGCTGCAGTTGAAAAAGTTCTGATCTCACCACCATTCAGCTGCACATGCTGTTCATTATCCTGCTAACATTCTGTTCAGTTAATCACTAACTTGTCTAGGTTTCTGAATGTAATATCGCTATGACTTGCTCTGTTGCGTCCTCTCCTGTATATTGATGACTTTTTCTGCATTTTCTTTTTATTATTTTCTGACCATTTATTTCTGTTGCTGAACTGGTATGTCTTAAACCCCTGAACTGAAAATGTTAGGCACAATTTAAACAAGCTTTGAGCGTACAGACAATTGCATTCAAGTTCAATATGCTCACGGAAATACATCTGTAAATGGCCCACAAGGTATCCAGCAGTTCTCTGGGGGTTGGGAACTGTATACAATCCATGCCTGCCTCACTACTAGACAGCTGCTGTCTGATATTTGTCATCATTTAAAAGCTCAGGAAGAGAATGTTTTTTGAAGTATTTCCATCTTTTGTCTGCCCAGCTGGATCTTTCAGCAAATCTATTTTGTTCAAGACCCTCCTATACAAACTGATTATATGGGACAGGGCGAATGATTCCATGGCTTTCCTGTATTCCAATCCAGACCTTACTGAGCCCAGTCACATGGAAGCCATACATATGTATGTAATTCCCAATAAGAAACAATGCATTATATTATGTTGTGGCCTATCTGAAGTTGTCGGTGCAGACCAACCCATTATTGACTGTAGAAATATTAATAAGCAAAGTCCTTTTTTAGGCCCAGTTATGCTTTCCTTGACGAATTCAAGTTTTTTAAGGGTACTTTCAATAAAAACTCAAATTTTTTGGGATTTTGAGATTTATGATGCCTGAAGCTGCTAAAAGCCCAAATCCAAAAATACTCCAGCTAAAACCTGTCAAGGTCATGTAGAAGTCAGTGGCAAAGGTCCATTTAACCACCTCAAGATATTCTTTGGCTTCATGATTTGGCATATAACTCGAGAAATTCAAGTTAAGTTTTTCCCCCAATTACATTGGTTTTTTCATAAATAAGTGAGTTTATTTAAGGTACAAAAATCCTCACAAACTCGACCTCTGATAAATAACCCCCTTTGTGTACCTGATTCAAATCACCAATCCATGATGTCTCAGTGGTCAATACTGTTTCCTTGCAGTACCCTGGCCTGGGTTCAAACCACTATCTGGTCATTATTTCATTTTTTATTTCCTTCCCAGAGAGCTTGTGGAAAAAGCCTGAAAGCCAAAGCTTACCTGTTGCCTGATTTACACTGACAAGCACTGTTTCTCTTGTTCATTGATGTATTTAATTTGTTTGCTTTTACAAAAAGGAAAAATAAAGTAACAAATGTCTAATTAACGACATGTTAAAAATTACATTAAACTTGAGGCATAGAAGTTCACAAACCCACAGAAAATGTTCAAACAATAACACAATTTTGACAAAATGCATGGAATGCATGAAGTGGGAAGGAAAAATGACATTGCAGTTAGGGCATTTTTGCACTCTGGATATACATTGCCCTACATTGTTAGAGAAGCTCCTATGCTACAATTGTTCTTCATAGAAATAAATGCAGTTTCTTCCAAACATCAATATTGTTCCATTTATATAACTTTTTTTACCAGTTGGTCAGGACAGGAAATGTGCATTGATTAATTGGCCAAATCAGTAGCACTTCCATATACTTAAATATACTTTACCTTAGCCTTTTGAGTGCTCCCACAACCCCCCTTTTGTATATTGCATTGTAGCCAGAAGCTGCAGGCTAAGCTTCATGTGGTTTGTAGCACCCCATACCCACTCCGTTAAACTAATGGTGGTCCTATGCTTTTAAAAAAATGGACGTTGGTTTGGGCAATCTCTCTCTCTTAAAAGCCGCATAGTGGCGGGGGAGGATCTAGCCTTCAGACTGAAACCAAGGTTCAAGAGACACTGATTGCAAGTAATGCTAATATGCAGAGAAGTAAAAGACTTTTTATACTATGACCAGAGAAACAAGTTAGGGACCACCATATAGGGTTTACCTTGATGTGGTATGGTGGCTTATCAACTTTATGATAATAACTTTGTAACTAAAAACCCCTGTTTTTGTAAACATATGCACTTGCATTTATACTGAATTACTTATGAGACGGGAACAGGGAATGTTATGTAATGCTACAATTGTTCTTCATAGAAATAAATGCAGTTTCTTCCAAACATCAATATTGTTCCATTTATATAACTTTTTTTACCAGTTGGTCAGGACAGGAAATGCGCATTGATTAATTGGCCAAATCAGTAGCACTTCCATTATACTTAAATACACTTTAACTTAGCCTTTTGAGTGCTCCCACAACCCCCCTTTTTGTATATTGTATTGAGGACAGACATTCCCCAAATCAAATCCCATTGGTTGATGTGGAAGGCAAGGGGCAAATAATTATAATAATGACAGCTGTGTTTTTTTACAGGTGCAACAGACCACATGTTTTATTCTCATTAAAACACTGCATGGAAAAATTGTAGCATAGATCCACAAAAAATGTTGCCACTGGCAAAAACACATATTTACCCATAACACTGTTTCAGGCAAAAAGTTAAGTTTGTTATAAACAATGATAATACGTATTCAATAAAAAAAACGTAAACAGTACAATTACGTCTGTGCCTGTAGGGCAGATCACCAGAATTTATTTTTAAAAAAATTCTGGTTATTCTGTATTATTTGCAAGGTTCTGTATAGCATGCTGGTTAAAGGAACAGTAACATCAAAAAATGTAATTGTTTTAAAGTAATAAAAATATAATGAAGTGTTGCCCTGCACTGGTAAAACCACTGTGTTTGCTTCAGAAACACTACTATTGTTTAAATAAATAAGCTGCTGTGTAGCAGTGGGGGCAGCCATTCAAATGAAGAAAGGCTCAGTTTACACAGCAGATAGCAGATAAGCTCTGTAGAACATAATGGTGTTACCTGTTATACACTATTTAACCTGTGCCATATAGCCTTTTTTCAATTTCTGCCATTGCTGCCGTTCCTTTAAACTGGTTGCCTGGACCAGCACTTTGTGATGTGATGTCTTTTTATTATTAAACACAGTCCTGTATTATGTATGTGTAATAATAAAAAAATCACATCACAACAGGAAGTGCTGGTCCAGTAATTGTTTATTCCAAGTTACAATTATTTTTACCACTTGATTGGGATATGATTAACTCAGAAGAATGCTATCTGGCATAACCCAAAGCATTGCCGTCAGCTAATGCTGCATGTGTTTGCCTTCATGTTGCAGCCACCTCATAGTATGATTGTGTTAAATGAGATCTCCTGAAAAAACTAGAGACTAAAAAAAGACCTGTTATAACCTGTTCTACAATGTGGCAATTATTATATGCTTTATTTATATATAAAATATAAATATTATACTTTCGACTGATCAAGCCCAATTGATTTGCAAAACCCTACATATAAAGTCCTACAGGCCATAAAACAATTAAAACTGAATACAGCTCCAGGTTTGGACGGCCTCCCCAATATATATTATTATTATTATGATAAGAAATATGCCCCTGAACTGGCTTCCCATTTAACTGCAAAGCTTAATAGCCTAAGGGAACGGTTACACCTATGCCCTGAATCACTACAAGCTAAAATCTTTGCTAGTCCCAAGCCAGACTCTGACCTTTATGATTGTAAGAGCTATAGGCTGATTTTCAGCCTTAAATACTGATGTTAAAATTTTGGGGACATATGCAAGGCACTTGACTCCCTCTCCTGGGATTATTTATACTATATATTAGAAAAATGGGGATTTGGAGACAAATTGATAACCTGGGTCAAAGCCATATTTGCTAATCCATCTGCCCTAGTTAACATATTGGGGTTCACTTCCCTCCCATTCATGATCAATAGGGAAACTCGACAGGGATGCCCCCTCTACCCAACCTTTTCAATTTGGCTATCGAGCCTCTGGCTATCGCTATTCAATTTAACCTTAATATCATAGGCATTGAATCGGGAGGGTGCGATCATAAAGTCAGCATTTTCGCTGACGACTTAACCCTACTATTTCCAGGCAAAGTACTTCTCTCCCAGACTTATATAGACTTTTTAATATATTTGTCGTTATCTCCCACTATATATTAACCATAAAAAAACAGAGGCATTAAGCATTAATCTTCCATGTAAAGTGGCAAAGTTGCTCTACTAAACTTGAATTTAACTGGAAGCCCCATTTCATTACCCTCTTGGGAATTAAATTGGCAAATTCTTATGATTTATTATACAAATACAATTACTCCCCAATGTTTAAAGTTCTGACCACTCTGTTAGAGAGATGGAAGTCTTACCACGTCTCTTGGATAGGACGAATAAACTCAGTGAAAATGACTTTATTGCCGAAGCTCCTGTACCTCTTTAGGACTTTACCTATCCCAATCCCACCTGTTCAATTGGAGAAGTTTGAAGAAACAATTTCTAGCTTTGTATGGGCAGGCACAACCCCAAGAGTAAACAGATGTACACCCTTGCTCCCCTGCAGTGCTGATCTGGTGTCCCCCTGGGATGAGGCCGAAAGATACCAGTATGCACACCTTGAAACTCTGGGACACCACATTTAAGAAATTGGTCTTACGCTCCCCCATACACCAGTAGCCCCCATTTTATGCATCCCAGTCTTTATCCCAGGTCTCCAAGCCTCAAGGTGTAAGTGGTGGTCAGACCATAATATATGGGCAATGGGTCAGCTATAATCACCCTCTGGCCATTTACGCCTCAACACCACATAGATTCTATCCCACAACAGGAAAGATGCAGATTGCAACAAACCTAACACCTTGTACAGTGGCACTTAGCTGATGGTGCAGATAAACCAGCAACATTTTTTGAGAAATGTTGCCTTCAATCCCCAAGATTACAAAAATCTGTATTCTACCTTTATAATAGAATTTTTTAAGCCCCTTCACCAAAGGCTCTACCTTATATGTTATCATGCCATAGAGATCTCAATCGTGAGCTAGACCAGGAGACCTGGGAATGCATTTGGGGTACAGTTAAAAGGTCTTCAAATAATGTTTCCTTACAGGAAACCAATTATAAGGTACTCGCATTGCAACGTTCTCACCCTCACCTAATCCCAGCTGCAACCTTTAGAGGCTGTGGCGAAAATGGTACAATGTACCACAGATGTTGGGCATGTCCTACTGCCCGGAGATTTTGTATAATAATTTTCAATACGGTGTTTTAGGTCCTTGGGGTCTCGGTCCCAAGGGACCCAGGTGTGGTGCTGTTGGAGTAAAGCCCGGGGAGCTTAATAACACCCAATTTTTTTTACCGCCATTATGACAGCAGCAAAACGGACCCTAGCAAGCAGAAACAGAATCAAATCCCAATAGATCCAGTCTAGGCTATGGGAGACTGGGTCATGATCCAGGAAAAAAATGACTAGCATATTGCTGGATTCCCATACGGAATTCTGATTAAGCTGGAACCCATGGTTCGAGTATAGGCATGGACTAGGTGTACCTCACACTCTCCTTTCCATATAGTAGATTCAATAAATGGCATTCAGCTAGTGTAGTAGTGGAACAAATATTATTTTTCTTTTTATTAATAATTGTTCACTCATGTTGGATTACTTATACAGGGTATTGGTTGTAAGATTAAACTGATAGTCATAAAATTACAGACCTTATGACTAAGCTTTAGCTATAATGCGTATGGATGCAAAACTACAAACTACGTTCACGGTGTAAGCAATTAAATGTAATAACAATGACATGTACCTTGAAATCTAGACATGAATGTTACCTACGTGAAAAAACAGTGTACACAGAATTTTGATAAAACCAATAAAAAATTATTGAGATTAAAAATATATATATATATAAATATTATGTTTGCATTTACGAATATTTGTGGAAGCTCCTTACAGGATTAATATGTCCATCCAGGCATTCTCCATAAGCACTGTTGTATTACCTCCACCTTACTGTGCTCGCAGACTTGATTCTAACAAATGAAAAGTCTGTAACGTAAGCCCTACACAAAGTACATAGTTTGTAGCCTATTGATTTGCCAGGTTTTCGTTTTAGTTGGGATCAAGTTCAAGCTACTGTTTTACAATTACAGAGAAAAATCTAATAATTTTTAAACATTTGTTTTAAGATCCCGGTTTTAGTTGGGATCAAGTTCAAGCTACTGATTTACAATTACATATAAAAACCAAATAATTTTTCAACATTTTAATTATTTGATTAAAATGTAGTCTATGGTAGATGGCCTTCCTATAATTCGGAACTTTCTGAATAATGGGTTTCTGGATATCAGATCCCATACCTGCACTGTGGAGCTGCTTTCAGATAAGCTATTGTTTCTCCAGCTCAATATAATTGGAGGATTCACGGCCAGACTTGGGTGTTTTATTATTGAGTGCTATTTTCATATCTTTCACTAGCCGGGACATGGTCGGGTTTCAATATATTTGTATAACTGCTCTGGGGAGAAAGGGGGTGAGATCATGTCCACAAATAAGTGCAAGGGGCACTCCTCTCCCCTATAATTTTGCACACCTCACAGTCCACTATCCAGGTAGCTGTTTAAATGTCCCACATTGCCTGGTAGTCCTTGGTTTTTCTCAGCATCCTCCTAGAGAAAAAGAATCCAAGACAAGCAGCATGGGAATAGCAGGAAAGAATAACTTTGGCGTTGTTATCCTGGCTGTGTAAAAAAAATCTGTTTACTCTTTTAAAAAATTATTTCAATGCAGAATTCTGCTGGTGAAGTGCTGTTAACTGTTGCATTTTGTTAAAAAAAAGAATGTTTTTCTGTGTCAGAATCCATTTAAACTGACAATATAAATTATTGGCTGAACAGAGCATTCCTCACTTGTATTAAACATAGACATTCACAATTCACCACCCCTAGTTGACAAAATAGATCATGCTGTTCTTATACTGTCAACCAGAAATAGTTAGGAGTATTCAAGTTATGGTAACTGTCCCTTTTATTTATATATGCACAGATGCAAAATGAAGGCTTGTACACAACAAGCTCTGCCCTTACATATGTCTAATTATTACTACATAACCAACACAGTGAGAAAGGGTGTCCCTGTAGGCATTCATTCTGTACGGATCCCCTTTCTCCATATCTGGATAGTGGCCAGTGGACAAAAGTATCTATGCAGCTGTCCAAGTGCATATTTAGCACTGGGGCTTGAAATTAATGCCAGCCTACAAAGCAACATTAGTCAAACTCTGTCAGTTTTGCTATTATGACATAAATATTTAATATCAGTTCAGCTTCAACTGTTTTTTTCTCTTCAACCCATTTATAAAGAACTTCTATATTGACTTTGAAAGTACTTCAAAGTATCAGTTCAGGCCTAAATGCATTTCCAGTTCTACATCATCAACTCTTTTTACATCACTTTAGCTTCACTGAAAACATTCTAAGGCTTCATAAATATGCCATAGTTCTAGAAACCAGCATGAGAGACAGTTTTTTTTACCACCATGACCTTCAATAGTAGTGTAAACAATAAAAGAGAGCTATTGGGGCACATTTATCAAAGACAGCTTAAATTGACTTCCTGTAAGGACAATGGCACACAAGGAGAATTGTCACCCACCGGTAATCTGCTGTAATCTTCAATTCTGTCCTTGTTCAGCATTTAAAATCTATGAGGGTTATAAGGGTTAACATTTCACATTGGCAAACTCTTTGATAAATATGCCCCCGTGGAGTGAATTCACAAGAATTGATGTTTAATGTTAAAGTGATGTTAAAACAAAATAACACTGGAGATAGATTTGTTGCATTTCATGCCATAGTCACTAATTTCTATCTCTACGTCTTTGACTTTTGCACAGACAGTTCTCAGATTTTATCTTTCTATGATATTTTAACAACAATCCTTCTGAATTTAGCTCATCCTGAACATATTGGTATTTCAAGTCATTCTTAGATGTACACGACTATAATAATTCTGCATTTTAGTGATGAGATTCTCTGCTTTATACTCTGGGTTTGTTGTTACACATTTTCGGCAGGAGAATGATGGAAACCAGTTGTCTGCCTTTGCCGAATGACCGCAGGTGCACTTCAGTGCACAGAAACCTTTGGCTATCCCCTTACACATTTTTCTGCAGGTTCAGGAGCAGTCTGCATTGAGGCTATGTTCTTCCCTAGGTAAGGAGAAGGCTTGTCATTGCCTACTGACGCTATGTTCTGCATGTCATTCCAGATTTTTAATCCACTGCAAGGAGAATAGAGCAGCAGCCCCAGGGGCACATGTGCCTGCTAAATCAGCACTAAAGCTGGCCATAGACTTAAAGATCCGCTCGTTTGGCGACATCGCCAAACGAGCGGATCTTTCCCCGATATGCCACTAAACTGCGTGGCTATATCGGGGGTAATTCGAACGTTCGGCCGTATGGCCGAACGATCGAATTACGATGCGCCAAGCGGCTCCGACGGGTCGGTCGGGTAAATATCCAACCTTCCCGATCGATATCGTGGGCAGATATCGATCGGAATGACCCGTCGGAAGCCGCAATACACGGGCAGATAAGCTGTCAAATCGGTCCAAACGACCGATATCGGCAGCTTTATCTGCCCGTGTATGGCCACCTTAAGGGTAATGCTCTAACACTTTTGGACCCCAGGGAATCCTCACATGCTTCTCAACACTAACCAGGTCCATGTGTGTCTAAAAAGAAAAGTAGCTATGATTCATGGGAGAAGAACAAAAATAAAATTGAAGTGAAATGTTAAGGGTAAGAACTTAATAAGATATTTAAAATAAGAGGGGGAGAAAAAAATATGAAAAAAAGAGATGCATAAAAGTAGAAAGAGCAAAATAAAGCACATGGGAGATCAAAGTAACTATAGAGTAAAGGTGGAGAGAAAAAAAAATTAAGTTAATATGAAATGTAAGGAGAAGAGAAGGAAAATAAATAGTTGATGCATATCTCATTGCAGGTGATTTTGAGACACTGCAGCTCTTTCTGACAGATTTTATCAAACAAAATGCATATTAAAAGGGCATATGAAAAAGGTGAAACTCAGGGAAAAAAAGATATATAAAATAGATACATTTTGACCAACCACTGGCAGCAACACAGTTTCCATACAGAACTCAGCATTTACAGTGACTTTATGAGAATACCATGGATTGTATATCAAAATCCAGCACCAAGTACAGCACCCTCAAAAAATGTATATAAAAGCCTTTATTAGCATTACTTGACATTGATCTAAAAAAATGCAACACTTCGTGCAAGGATTGCAATCGAGCAATGGTTACAGCTTCATAGATCTGCTAGCACTCTTTTATACTGTAGACTTGTAGAGCAAATTAAAAGCATAGCTCAGCTTTAAATTCTTTTTACTGTGTTTCAAAACTAGACTGTTCTGTAAGATACTAAAGGTAATTTCTTAACATATTTTAAATGTATGATCTCTTTATCTTCAGTTGAAAGTCTTTTTGCTTTTTACTGATGTCTGTATTATACACCTCCATATAATTGAAACAGTAAATATAGAAACCCCCACATAGGAATATGTGTACCAACATATTCCACAGCGCTGTACAATAGAAATGTGTATACACCAATCATAGTAATCAAATAAAAAGACTGACTGAAAAGTACTCATTACAGCATACAGTCTAAGGGTACATAAGACAAAATAAAATCAATGAGTAAGACAGTGGGGCTCATTTATAAACTTCGCACAGTGCAGAATGGTTCGCACAGTAAAAATATTTGTACTGCACATGGTTAGATTTAGAGTGGCGTACCTAATGTGCAAACAGAATTGCAATTTTTTTTTCACTTTTTATCACACTGCAAATATCCATAAGAGCTTTTTAAATATGGCTAAAAATGCATAATGCGATGTGAATACTCTGCGTTTGAGTTATGCCACGTTATTTTAGGTATCAGGAAAAAACATGGGTAATACAACCATTTGCAAATAAATACAGTATGTGCTGCACAAACTTTATAAATAATCCCCTGATTGTCTTCCTTGTGGAAAACCAGACACTGTACTAAAATGTATGTTCACCCAATAGCTCTGGGTACATTTTAAGGTGAGTACAGCATTGGCCTTTTGATAGAGGAGAGGGCAGCAGATGCTCTTCAACAGCTGAAAATGTTCAGTACAGATCCTAATGATAGAGACATAAACAGGTGCAACAAAGATAAGAGCCAATTAAGTTATACATAGAAATGCAACTCTCAGTTCAAGAAACACTTATTTGCAGGAAAATAAAAATGGACAATGAAACACCAAGGGGGTACTTAATAAAGGTTGAATGCAAAAAACTTTTTTTTTTATAATAAAACCCAATTTTTAGTGAAAAAAACCCTAGAATTTTCCAGATTTATTATACTCCGAGGATGGAAAATGTCAGAATCTGAAAATCCGCCATCTCAGACCTGCTGAGGTTATATATAAGTCAATAGGAGAGGCCTATCCTATTTGGAAGTTTCTGTGGGAATTAGCCTGAAAATCCAATTATTTCTGTCTTAAAAATCTGAAAAAAATCTGATTTTTTGGGAAAAAGCTTGAAAAAAATCATACGATTCAAATTTTTATTAAATCCTGCTTTTTAAATAATAAATAAGATTGAATCGTGGAGTCTTGTATGGTCTGACTTTTTTAAATAAAATAATCAGAAAAATTCAGATTTTTATAAATAACCTCCCAGGAGTCATATGGGGGAATGTAATATGATCCAATAGCGCAAAAAAACATTCACAAAGACCACTGTGAACGCTAGCAACCAAGATTGTCATAGTTTGCTTCCCGATTTTTTCGCAAAGTTTGCCAACAAATGGCTTTTGCAAACATGTGTATGTAATATGTGTATGCAAAAGCAAAGCGTGTTTTTTTGTGGCAAAATATTTAACAAAACAAACGCAGGTGTTAACGCTTACATTTGCTTAGCGGTAATAAGCGATATAATATTCTCCAGCAAATGATTTTACATTGTGAGCAGTGCTAAACATTACCAAAAATTAGATTTTAAAGATTGTTTGTATTACATTCCCCTTATAATATTTAACTTATGTTACATTAATGGGCGTGCCATGTGCACACTTTAGTAATTAGAAGCATATCATTAAAAATGTTTTTGATTTCTTGCTCATAGCTTATAAATATGATTTACATTTCATAATAATTCTTATGCCTCTGGCACTTTTTCAGGATGACTCTCTAGAAAATACCATTGCATTGGTGTCAGGGAGAATCTCTGGTGCGCGAGAGAGAATGTACTCTTAGGCACAGATATTACTTTATATGACCAGAGAACTTCTGCAAGCATCCACCTGCTGCATCTGCTCTCCCAAATTGATATGAACCTCGAGAATGCCAGAGGCTAGATGATGAGACTTAAGCTGGCCATAGACGCAACGATCCACAATTCGTACGATTTTCGGACCGTGTGTGGAGAGTCCCGTCATTTTTCGTCCTGCGGAGATTGGTCGTTTGGAAAATTTCTGTCAGCTGCCGATAATATCTCTGCATATATCGCGGATCGTACGATTTTCAGTGGGAGACTGTCACTAGCTTTGTCAGACATAACTATCGTACGATTGCTGTCAGGGGCAGAACATTGGCTGATCTGTTCTTTTACTACTTTATTTGATCGGAATGGTAAGACTTTGATCTGAATGGTTAGTGGAGGGTCGGGAGATGGGAAAGTCCGATCGTATGTTAATTCGTACGATCGGATCTTTGCGAGAATGGCCAGCTTTAGACCTCATTCTTTTATATGACTATGGAACTCCTCTGTGACTTCTAATAGCTTTATAATACACAAGAGCCATGAATATCCTGTAAATGATATTCTTATAAACGAGTTCTGATGTCATCAGTTCTAAACGGTGAGTTCTGATGTAATTTCTGTCACTCAACTCACTGAAAATTGTGTATTATAATAAATAAAGTACCGCCAGTTGCAAAATATGAGGATATTAGAAGTTATCTCGGAGTTCCATGACCTGTTTAAAAATATGGTCATGAATCTCCTCGGTAAGTTATAATATCCTTAGAATTTACAAGAGGGGGTACTTTATTCACTATATACATTACAGTAAGGAGCAGATAAAGTGTGAAATTAGAGCTCATCACAATAAAATCCCACTTTCTTTTCATTTCAATGGCATTTTTAGAAGTGTACCAATAACCAATTGATAAATATGCCTTTTAAAATCTCATAGAACCGAGAATTGTGTATTTTTACTGTTGTTGCACACTTTTATAAATATGCCCCTTACTGTAATGTATAAAGCTATTAGAAGTCACTTATAAGTTCCGTGGTCTTGTAAAAGCAGAAAAATGTTGAAGAGGTCGAAGTCTCATCATCCAGCCTCTGGCACTCTTGAGGTTCATATCAATATGGGCGAGCAGATGCAGCACGTGGATGCTTGCAGGATATTCAAACTCACAAGCTAGGGAGTGCCAATTGGCACAATGTGCAAACTAACCCTGTACTTATTGCCTGTCCATGGCAGGTGTTGATTACAGGGCTGTGTTCAGGGGCGCTGTGTGGTGAGTTAAAGGAGAAGGAAAGCTACTGAAGCAGTTTATTGCCAATAGATTAGCCATAATAGTGCAAGCTATAACACTATATTTTTTTCTGCAGAATGCTGTACCATACTTGAGTAAACAGCTCTTGAAGTGTGCTCTGTTTGTTTAGGATAGCATCTGGCATATTGGCTTGGTGTGACATCACTTCCTGCCTGAGTCTCTCCCTGCTCACTCATAGCTCTGGGCTCAGATTACAGAGGGGGGGAGGAGGGAGTGGGAGAGGAGCAAATTGAGTATGCTCAAGGCTGTGCCCTCAGGAAGTCTGATACAGAAGTCCATGTATTCACAATAGAAGGAAAGAAATGCTGTGAGCAGAGCAGAACAGCATTACATTGAGGGTTTACTGGTGTATTTATATATACCTTTCTGATAAGGCTTACTTAATTTTAGCCTTTCCTTCTCCTTTAAGAAACTCGCAACAGGCGGTAGCGCCCCACTGGTTACCAGGGGCGGCAAAAATTGTAGCTTTAAGAAACAAACCGGAAATTTGGCGCTTCTAGTGCAGAGAGGCAATTGCACTTCTCTGTAGTAGCAACCCGGATGCCCTGGACCTCCCTGGGTCCCCTCCGGCACCAAAAAAGGTGAGCGCGGAGGGGGGGCAGTGGAAAACACAAACAGGCAAAGGGCTAGAATCGCCCATGGGTGTGTTATGCCCATGATAGTTAGAGAAGCCTAATCACCTTTGAGGAGAAGAATTCAGCAGAAGAGTGAAGAACAGAAGAGTGGGCAAAAGGGCGACCAGTAAATAGCAAAAATACAATAGCCAAGATGGGTGAATTATGGTATAAATGGAAATTTTAGCTATTGCTTGCAAAAGAAAATGAATTTTGGCACTACTGCATAGAACAAATGACAGACCTTGACTAGAGAGACAAGTAGAAGATTACACTCAAACATTGGTAAGATAAGAGGCATGATGATCATGCCATGCCAGTAGTAATAGTAGAGGGGGATAGGACCTGGTTGAAAGATTATCAGTTCCGTTATTTGTTTACCTAAATGTGATATATCATAGGGAACTCAGATTCTACCACAGTGGCAGGGACTATTGGGAATGATGAACAATCTCTGCATAAATGTGTTGCCTCAGTATAAATGCATAACAAAGATAACAATACAATAGTATCAAGCCTACAGGTTCTATCAATTTCTAGTGTACATAAAAATGTTACTAATTATCTGTCTTGGAATGCAATTCATCTGGGGCTTGCGCAACTTAAGTGACTTTTTTTGCCAATGTAGGTCCTCCTGGAGTTTCAATTGAGTTCTTGTGTGAGTGCACTTTGCTTGGCCGGAATTTTATTATTTTGCAGGAATCGGATCTGGTATATCCTAAAGGGCAGATTTATAAATATTTTAAATTACAATTCTAAATATACTTAAGCAAACTCAACTATTTACAATGTCAATGGGAATTGTCTCTGACATTTTCAAGCAACTTGATTTTATTGCTTTTCTCCTAGTTTATTAAAACAGTTGAGATTTTCAACCTCATTGAAAATAAATGAAACAATGTAATTTTCATTTGCATGCAATTTTCCTGTGACACAACGCACAGTCTGAATGATGGTGCCCAAGAATAAAGATAACGCAGCTGTGGAAAAAAGTTGAGTGAGTTTTGTCACAATCTTTTCTTCTGCATTAGTGTTTTTTTTTTCTTGAACTAGAAAATTTATAAATTGAGAAATGGTTATCCTATTAAATAAATGGTACATGTATGGGATCTGCTTTCTGGGAACCTGTTATCCAGAAAGCTCTGAATTATGGGAAGGCCATCTCCCATAGACTCCATTATAAGCAAATAATTCACATTTTTAAAAACAATTTCCTTTTTCTATGTAGTAATAAAACAGTATCTTGTACTTGATCCCAACTATGATAAAATCCATCCTTGCTGTAGGCAAAATAATCCTATGGCCCCTGGAGAGGGGGGTAATGTGATGGTACCTGTGCGGCGGGGTTGTCCAACGCGCCATCGGCAGGGACGCCCGCCGCACCATCCCTCTTCCTAACACGCTGGCGCCGGCTGCTCTATAGGGCGCGCGCGGTGCGCCTCTGCCCATTTAAAGGTGCAGGCGCGCTGACGTCATACGTCAGCGCGAAATTCAAAAAGTATTTAAGCCCATTTCAGTCCACAGTACATTGCCCGTGATAGAACTTGTTCTAAGTGGTTTTCCTGAGCTTTGTGCGTTTGTCTGATCTGATTATCTGTGTTTAACCCTGCCTGTTCCTGACTACTCTCCAATCTGTATCCTGACCCTTGCCTGCCTACGACAACTCTCCTGCTTAACCCCTTGATTGACTACATGGTTTTGACCCTTGCCTGCCTGAAGATTCTGATACCCGCCTGCCTCGACCCAGCCTGTCTGACCATCCGCTTGCCTAATCCTCTTGTACTGTGACCTTCGGCCCAAAAGACTCTGCTTCCAGCCATGCCCCTTTGCCAGCCAGAACATCTCGCCTTGCACCCCTTGTTAAGTCCAGGTGGCACCCAAGTAAGCTGAGGGCTCCTCCCGAAGCCCAACGGTGGTCACATTACTGGTGAAGCCGAGCTGAGACCAGGGTGCTTGGCACTTGTTCTGGTATTGGGTGCCGGCCGTGACAATAACCTGTCAACAAAATTGCATTTTACTGTATAACAGATGTTATGGGGACACAGTGCAAGCACAGCTGGGGGGTATGGGTATTAACAGTTCTAAGTTGCCTCTGTGACCGATATTGCAAAGATGAAATGTGTTGTTTTTAGACTGTAATCAGGGTTGCCACCTTTTCCGGAAAAAAATAACCGCCTTCCTATATATTTAGCTTTTTTCCTTATTAATAACATTGGGATGAACCATCATTTTTACCAAGATACCAGCCAGGTTGCAACCCTAACTGTAATATGTATGGGACGGGAACTTCCTTCCTGCTGTGTCTATTACCACATGACAGTTATAATAATAATCAACCTTAACAAATACTGGGTACTGATACTGGGTGCCTACAGTAACATCTGCATCTGGGGCACAAAAAGTGACATTTAAATATTAAGAAAATGGTAGGCTTAAAGGAGCACCGTCACTTTAGTATTTATTACAATACATGATAGAGTAACCTTTCTTTATTTTTATATACTGTATATATTCTGATATCTACAGAGAAAGATTTCTGAAAATCCTCGGCAATACCGCTTGCATTAACTCTAGGATTGGAAGCAGCTGTCTGTATGCTGTTTCTACTCTCTTTAAAGAAATTGTTCAGAATAAAAATCAGGTACATCTAGGGGCCCATTTACTTAGCTCAAGTGAAGGAATAGAATAAAAAAAACTTTGAATTTCGAATGATTTTTTTTGGCTACTTCGACCATCGACTTCGACTTCGAATCGAACTAAAAATCGTTCGACTATTCGACCATTCGATAGTCAAAGTACCGTTTCTTTAAAAAAAAGTTTGACCCCCTACTTCGCCACCTAAAACCTACCGAAGTGCAATGTTAGCCTATAGGGAAGGTCCCCATAGGCTTTCTAATGTTTTTTAGGTTGAAGAAAAATCGTTTGATCGATAGATTAAAATCCATCGAATCGAACGATTCGAAGGATTTAATCGTTCGATCAAACAATTTTTCGTTTGATTGTTCGATTGAACCATTTACATTCGGCAGTCGAATATCGAGGGTTAATTAACCCTCGATATTCGACCCTATGTAAATCTGCCCCTTAGTATATGTAAATCTAAAAACAACTGGGCTTGCTGAGTAATCATTGAAGACGTTTCACTACTCATCCGAGCAGCTTCTTCAGTTCAACTGACTGGTGTGGGAAGTTCTTGGCAAATAAACTCTTCCATTAATCCAATCACAATGGCACATTGTAACTCTTCAAAGAGGTAACATCTGAAGAAATTCAGAGGTGAATTAGATTTTTTTTATTTTGCACATTACATTTCTAACTGTATTAGATTTTTTTTTATTTTGCACAGCCTATCTATTAACCCAGATTTTATTTTTACACTGAACTGTTCCTTTAAACTTGTCACATATATGTATATTTTTATTTCTATAGCACTACTTGTATATGCCGCATATACAACACAGGTAGGAGTAAATATAATTTTTTAGGTCTAAACCCGAGATGAATAAGCTTTTAGCAGGGCAGTGCAAATAGTGTAAGAGACCTAGCTGTTTTGTTTGCCAACAATCAGCTTACTGCCTAGGCACACACTCAAGTGCAACCATTACAGTTCTCACATGCATTCTTATTGCTGGAATCCCAGAGCCAAGTACAAACACCGCAAAGTTTGCCCTTAGCCTAGAACAACAATTCTACTCTATTGCTGTTATGAATAGAGAAAGCTAAGGCTTTTATCGACTACAGATAGTGAGGTCATAAATTAAGAGATGAATAATTAAGAATTATTTTTACGATACAACAAACCTTTTGTTATTAGCAAAAGGCATTCCTTTGTTCTTTATAAGTACATTAAACAGTTTAAAACACACTTTGAAAACTGCCTTGAGAAATAAGGGATCCATGATGCTTGAGATTCATTATTTAATAACTTGCAGTTAACAAATGGGTCATTAAGGGGGTTATTTATTAAAAACCGAATATTAAAATATAAAAAAAAATGCAAGATTTATTATACCCTGATAATGCAAAAAGCCAGAATACGAAAATCCGCCATCTCAGACTTGTCAAGGTCCTGTATAAGTCCAAGGGAGAGGCACCTATCTCAATTTAAAGTTTTCATGATCTGTGCTGGGTTTACCCTTAAAATCTGTCTTTTCGGGCAAAAACACAAAAAAGTCGAGCGATTCTGGAAAAAAAGCCAGAAAAATGCTAGTGGGGAAAAAGTGATTCGGATTTTTGCTTGATTGTATCGACTTTTTCCTTGATCCGAGTAAATCAAGGTTTTTTATTAATAAATAAGCTTAAACCGAGCATGGGAGTTTGGTCGTTTTTTTTAATAAAATATGAGATAAATTCCGATTTTAGTAAAAAAATTCCTTAGACTTTTATTTATTTCATGGTACAAATATAAACTACTGGTGTCTGGGTTACTTACAGATTTTTTTAAAGTTTTTTCAAGTGGACCCAGCTTAAATTGCACCTTTAAATTAACTTTTAGTTCAGTGGTCTTTTCATTTTTTTTTCTTATAATATGCAATCTACATCATGCTAAAAGTTACATTTTAAAGCAAAGTACCTCCTTAAGTTCACAACCAAAAAAATTATTTAAAGGACAATTATATTCTTATCACTGATGTTTTTTAAATAATCATAGTAAAACAGACTATATCTGAAACTTCATACAAATAAAATTCTCTTGTTTTGAATGTTAAAAGAACTCACGCTCATCAGGGCCAAGCCAAGGTATTTTGGCACCTAAGGCAAGGGCATCAATCAGTGCCCCCCAATATTAGTAAGTTCCCATTGTGCAAAATAAATACATACAATTGTTTGCAAATATTTGGGCATATATTGCTAAATTACACATTTAGTTTTGTGAAAAGTAGTAAGTAAACAACAAAAAAAACCAAACGTTTTACAAATTGTTATGCACAGTTACATATTATGTCACAAACTAAACATAAACAAAGAAAATAGTAATTGTCGCATATGGAAAAATGTGGACACACTAGTAAGTCAGTAAACCTTCTGCTTGCTTTTTTAAGTGAAATTATCCTGTAAAATGCTTGTCACGGGAGCCATTTCAGCTTTAGCTTCTCGGCTGGCTGTTTCACATTGGAATCTAGAATTTGCTCATATACTGGATACATTCTTCCCTGTATACATACAATATATCATGTGCTACTGAATGCTATACAACTCCAAAGCATATTGGATCCAGCTCCGCAGTGTTGGATTGGCCTACTGGGACACCAGGAGAAAGACAAGTGACCAAGATGAGAGGTGCAGCATTAGAAGACAAGGGGGAGTTGATTGCACTCAGAAATCATTGGTGGCAGCAGCAGGGAGGTGTGCTAGAGGTAAGCTATTTTCTTTGATTTTCCTCTGGGACACGGCTAACCTAGTCCAACACTGCATGTCTGTGATTAATAGTTGGCAAGGTGTTTTTTTTAATGAAATGTTTCTCCTTTTTATAAATAGCTTAACATAATTCTGGATTTCCACATGCGGTCATAAAGTTTTCACAAAGTCTACGAACCAGTTAGAAGGTGGCATTTATTGTTTGAAAACAAGTTTATATAGCTACTATGTGCTATATGTTCCCATAGGGGACATATAAGGGTAACAAGACAGTTGTCTACTAAAGCCTTAAAGTTAGTGTCACACATTTCAATCTACTGCCTTAAACATTAGTAATGCATTGAGGCACCGTGACTCGCTACCAGTTTATTCTCATAAAGGTGAAAAAAATCCAACTACTAGTTCAATAAAAAAAGATTTTTATTGCCCTCTACAATAATGCTATAAGTGAATCACATTTATCAAGTTATAAGGAACTGACAGGCCAAAGTATGAGCTTAAACTCAATTCATAATGTACAATATCACCACAAGTATTTCATAAAGATATATGGCAACTGAAATTCATTAAAATATCTCACACAGTTCTTGAATTATAAAATGATCGGGATGACAAAAATGTTTGTCAGATTTACATTTACTGAAAAATCCACAGTGTTTGTGTTTGTGTTTCACTAGATATTTAAATGAAATCCTGACACCAAATTGAAGGTAATATATGGGTAGAATAACAACATGAGTTGGCACACAGGGCATATGTCGGGGCAAAAACAAAAAGTTTTGCATCCATCCTGTGTGTGCATAGGCACCTGTGATTCCATGCCTGTCACTGCACACACAGGGAGGATCTCAGTACAGGTTAAGGAACCATTTCTCAGCGAATTTTGTGGTGACTTGTCTTTTTAAACCATTGTTAATAGGGATGGGTGAATTTAACCTGTTTTGCTTCACCAAAAATTCGCTGACGGTGAAAATTCGCCAAAATGCATCAAAGTCTATGGTCTTTGACACGCAACATTTTTTTTTCTCCCATTGAAGTCCATGGGCGTCATTTTCGCTGCAAAACACAGCGAGAAAATTTGCTCAGTTGTCAATAGATGCCACGTTGTTTTTTCATTAGATAATATCGTAACTGTCAATATCAAAAAGAAACAATAACAAAGATGGCAAAACCACTTACAGTAAGTGTCACAGACTAAAATTTACTCTTTGAATAAAAGGCTCTGCCAGACACAGATCGTTAAGTTTTGAAAGCAGGTGCAATTCTTTCTGTCCATCTCCCCCCAGGCAACTACCAGAGTAGAGGAACAAGATAAAATAATACCTTCTGACAACAGCTGACATATGGTGACCATGTGTCTGCTGATGTCCTTTGACCTTTAGCCCCCCCCCTACAATGTAAAGAATACACATACAAACACTTTATTTTTAACTGCCATGAACTGATCACACTGTCTAAATGCTCTTTTTCTTATTACATAGGTAATTTGCTTGTATTTTTATTACACTGTAGCTGTCACTTTCAGTCCTAGTGTGTTACTGATTAATTGTTTTGCCCTGAAACTGGCATTTTGATCACCAATTTTATTGTGCTATACATTATTTTATTGCTTTGAGCGATTTTATTGAATATTAATTTTAGTGCATACAAGGTATAAAAACTATTAAAACACCCACAGAGTTCATATTCTTCTTAAAAGAGTTTTAAGAAGATTACTTTGTACCCAAGAAATCTTTGATCTTACACAGATCTTGCCAATTTTGAATTGGTTACTCTGATTTTGCAGAAATCAGTAATTTTTACCAAAGATTTACTGTTTGGTATTTTTGCATACAAACACATATATACTTGTTCTGAAGTCTTTAAAAAGTATAGTTAATAAAATATATGGTATTCTGGGGACTGTTTTGTATTGTTGAAGTGTTAGCTATGAAACAGTGTTTTAATTTAGGAGTTACTAGGTGGCACATTTTATTGAAATCCAATGCATATTGGCTATAAACCTATTCAGAACACTAATGGATTTCACAAAGAAATAAGTAAGTATAGCTCCTGCATCATGTTTACATAGTAAACATTGGAAATTTACACACACACACACATGTGTGTGTGTTATGTATATATATATGTATATATTTAGGGTAATGGCAGCTGGAGCATAATGCAGCTTGCATGATTTCTTGATTGTGTGGAAGTGGCAGAATGCTTAAAAATACCCCTGAATAGACTACAATAGTAATCTCACTGACCCTATTGGTGCAATTGTGGGTTACCATTGTAGTCTATTCAATAGAGGCAAAATGCTCTATCTGCCAGTACCCTAAAATGGTTTATGTCACATATAATAAACAAGCAAAACTAAGGGGCAGATTTATGAAAATGTGAGATTAGAGCTCACCAAAAAAATGTATCTACTTTCTATTAATTCCTGTGGAAATTTTTAGAATTGTATTTATCAATAGGTGAAAGTTAGAGTTCACCATTTGATAAATCCGCTTCTAAAAATCCCAAAGGAATGAATGGAAAGTGGGCCTTAAATATTTTATATTGTATTATCAATATATCACTTTTGTCTCATACATTAGCTCTGTAAATTAGGTCACTGACCTTCTAAACTGTTAAAATCTGATACATTTTCAGAGGGGTGAGATAAGGAGTGTACTCTGTAGGGACTGAAGCTACACCTGTTGCTGAGAAATGTATCTACTAATGTGTCAAAGTTTAACAGTTTAGAAAGTCAGCAATCTGAGCTGCTACAGGGAAACCTGAGTGGGGTAAAACTGATAATTTTAACATGTTAAAAACAGTTAAAGAAAATAGAGAAACTTGTGGGTCATGTATGATTTATAAATATTACTTTTATAATGGTAAACTTCCTTTTTATAGCTTCAGCAAATGTGTGGCAATACAAAGATCATCTTACTTAAAGGGATCCTCCACCTAAAAACCAGTGGCGTAACTAGTTGTTACTGGGCCCCATAGCAAATTCAATTTAGGGCATTTAGGGCATTTTGGGGGATCTAGGAGTGGAGGTTCAGTTGAAACAAGAATGAATATTAGACTGTAGTACTTCTTTATTTATACATATTTTCCCTTTTGTAAGGAGTTTTAAATGTACCTGTCAATTTTGTACGCATGTGAATAAGTGTGTGCTGGGAGCTTAGTTCTACAAAGGCAGTTTGCAGTTGACTCTCAAGAAGGGAATATGTATAGTGAGAATCTACTGTTGTGAGCTTTAACTATTTAAAATAATTTTCTTTACAAATAAGATTCAGCTAACATCTGTAAATGAACTGCAGATAGCATCTTGACTGCAATAAACAAACTAGAATTGTTTACCTAAATTACATTTACTGGATTCATGCTCACTACCTCAAAGTCAGCTGGATAACAGTAAATAGTTGCAGCTGTTCTTTACTTTTTTGTTTTGAATTTACCCAAACACAGACTTCTAATAGTGAGACGTGTGTATAGTTCATGCACACACTGGACATCACTTCTAAAATTCCTCAATCCTCAACTGGAACACTCACTGAAAAGTCCCAAACTCTTTGGAAGCAACTTCAGCAAAAGAAATAATGGCACATTCACTTTTATAAGCAGTCTTCTTGTTTTCTTCCCACAATGCACTGGGTTTTGTTTTTTTTTGCTGTGCATGTTTTGTCTGCATCCAATTCTTTTGGTGCAAGTGTGCTGTGCCTCTTGACACTCTCTCGTGTCTAACTCTAAATAGAAGCAACAATGTTCCAACATCTAGTGGAAAAATTTTGGACAGACAGTTGTCCAGATACTCTTGATAACACAGTTTTCTTACCTATATGTAATCTGTATACCTTCAAAATATCAGTAAGACTGAAGAACTCATAACTGATGTTATACTTTTATGACGGGTCCCTGATTACTGGGAACAGTAGATATTTTATATTTTTTAAACACAAGATAGAATAGGATAAGCAACAAAGATATTGATTATAACGCCCAGCAGTCTGGCTAAAGAGGGGAACTGTAGATCTTTAATACCATTGTTACCAACCTTTTAACATATACATAACTGTACTGGGTTGATTAGACCAAGTTCAATAAGCCTGGAAGAAGACATACCATATGCAGGGACAGAAGGTCCAAATCAGGGACTTGTCCTGAAATTTAGGGACTGTTGACATCTATGCCCGAATGCCAGACGTTACATATTTGTATTGTTGACCCTTCCTAAGTATTCTTTTGCTAGTAGATTATTCTCAGTTGTACAGTCCAGACTCAGAATCCAGGAATCAGATCCATGTATGCTCAAACAAAACTACCACATTTTCACTTTCATACCCCCAACAACCTGACAGCCAAAGCTAACATGTTACAACAGGTGCAGTAGTCAGGAGAGTAGGTTGCCCATCGCTGATGCTACAAAAGACAACAGCAGGAAAGCCATTCAAGCTGCTCAAACACCCTGTGCTATAATTAAGCCTAACCCAGTTCCATTGTAGTGGCACAGATTTACATGATGGCCAGCAAAATACATCTACTATTAAACATTTATTTTTGCTGTGATCAGTGTCCAGATTCTATTTGTCTGCTTTCCTGCTATGTTGTCTTTTCCTGCCCATGTGCATGCCCGTACTACATAAAAAAGCTTTTTTTTCCTGCTCAGTGTATTTCACTCATTTTATTTATTCTCTTTTTCTTGCTCTACCCCTTTGGATGCTGTGATGTCATGATGCTGCAGGCAGTGGCCAGTTCAGTGTGGGAGAGTGCACATGAGCAGTTTGCATCACCGGACAGATGTTGGGAAAGAAATCTCAGGAGAGGGGAAGCACAGGATTCAGGTTAAGGATTCCATGTGAAATTTGTAAATGTTACACACACTCTCCTTGTGAGCGATCCATTGTGGAAGTACCTCCTTTGGTGCTGTTTTAGATATGCAGTACTGCATGGATAGACACAGTGGAGGCCTCTCGTGTATTCTATGCTGCAAGATTTATATACTGTGGAGAGTGACATCACAGTCTCTACTCTCGAGACTATGACAGGCCAGAAAGAAAACGGGAATTTCAAGAGGCTATCTGGGACTGCTGGCCAGAAATCAGAACTGTCCTGGCAAATGTGTTGATGAGGTATGCAATTACAGGGACTATGTATGGAAGGAGCACACCTATGGCCAATGCCTTTTCAATCCATTTATTGCAGCAGAAAAAAATAGCACAAGCTTTCTGGGGAGGAAGGGGGTATCCCCCGAAAGCTTGTGCTGTTTTTTATGCTGCAGCAAATGGATTGAAAAGGAATTGGCCATAGGTGTGCTCCTTCCATACAAAGTCCCTGTTTACTATTTGGTTTCTGAAGCAGCCAGGAAGTGTATGCAGTCTTGAAAATCAAGTAAGTGGTGTGCTGAGGAATTTTGTATTGGGGTATGCAATTTCAGCATTTGTTTGAAAGATGGGGGCTTATAAAGTAGTTATTTTTCTTTGCAGAAAACCTGATCCTTTTCATCAGTGGTTCCCCTAGTGGTGATTATTTCCTAAATCTCAAATCCAGAGATTGCCCTAAATATGCCCCACCCCAAAATACTATAGGGGTTATTTACTAAACTCCAAATGCAAAAATCACGAAAAATTTGTAATCTTTTTATTTTATAAAATCGGACATTTAAAAAAATCACGAATTTTTCAGAATTTATTAAACCCGAGGATGGAATAGTCATAATCAGAAAATTTGCCATCTCAGACCTGTCGAGGTTGCATATAAGTCTATGGGACAAGTCCCAAAGAGTTTTTGATGTGCACTGGGTGTCATGCAATACCCTGAAGTTTTCAGATGAAAAATCAGAAAAAAGTGTGAAAATTGGATAAAAATCTGAAAAAATTTTGAAAATCTGATTCTTTTTTTCCCGCAAAGTAAATTTTCGGGAAAATGTAATAATAAATGAGCATAAAAAAACCTGAGTGGATTTGATCGGAGTTTGTAGCAGAAAATATTGAGATAAATTCGGACTTTGATAAATAACCCCCTATATATTTTATATTTATACAAGAGCACTGATCATTTTTAAAAATAAAAATATTTTCTCTGAGTGATTGTACTCTTTACCTGTTCTAAGGTGTCTCAAAGCCTGCAATCCAAAATAATTTGGGACATTTTATCACCAGTAACAGGTTGCACCTACACCCTTACCTATGGAACCAAGACATACTATTGGGGCAGTGGCCTTAGGCCACACTCCCAATCAACGTCCTACTCAGGCAGTGAATTACTATGGTGGAGTAAGCAAAGGTGAAAATTGCTGACACTGGGTGATTAATTACTCTTGGTCAAATATTGTTAGCAGGGGCTCTGGTCGTGACAAGTATTGTTGATTATCAGGAAAAAAGTGTCCCTTTGTGGACGAAGCAAGTAACAAATTTGTTGCAATGGTCTTGTTTCTGGAAAAATTTGTAGTTCATTAATAATCAAATAAATATACATCCCAAGGTCCAATAATAGAAATTTGACAGGTAGAGGCACATTTACTAAGCTCGAGTGAAGGATTAGAATAAAAAATACTTCGAATTTCGAATTGGCTACTTCTACCTTCGACTACGACTTAAACTTCGAATCGAATGATTCAAACTAAAAATCGTTCGACTATTCGACCATTCGATAGTCGAAGTACTGTCTCTTTAAAAAAAACTTCGACTACCTACTTCGCCATCTAAAACCTACCGAGCACCAATGTTAGCTTATGGGGAAGGTCCCCATAAGCTTTCCTTGCTTTTTTTGATCGAAGGAAAATCGTTCGATCGATGGATTAAAATCCTTCTAATCGTTCGATCGAACGATATGCGTTAAATCCTTCGACTTCGATATTCAAAGTCGAAGGATTTTACTTTGAGGTTCGAATGTCGAGGGTTAATAAACCCTCGATATTCGACCAATAGTAAATGTGCCCCGTAATGTTGGCAAATATTATCACGTTTTCATAATATACTGATCCATTGATATTCAGTAAAACCATATGAACAACTATTGCATAATTGGACTTGGATGTTTTTTATGCGTTTAGAAGAATATGCTTAAAGGGGTGGTTCACCTTCAAACAACTAGTAGTTTTCAGATAGATCACCAGAAATAACGACTTTTTCCAATGACTTTCTATTTTCTATGTGTGACTGTTTTTCTAATATTGAAGTGTAAAGTGTCATTTTTCAACTTCTAAAGTAGCCCTGGGAGGGGGGGTTGCCGATCCTGTACGCTGTTCTAAATGGATACATTTAGTTGATACATTTCTTATATTTGTCCCTGCTGAGCAGAATCCCTGGGTTTCATTACAGGCAGCTGTTAGAATTGATACATTAGTTGCTAATACTCCAGAGATGCTGCTGAGAAATGTATCAACTCAATGTTGCAAAATTGTAACAGTTCAGAGTCTGCGCCTGAATTACTGAGCTGCCAGACTCAAACACCAGAGACACGAACATTCAACTTTAAACTTAGATTTTGGAAAAACAGTAAAAAATAAATAATGGAAAGTAATTGAAAAAAGTCTTTGTTTCTGGGGAACAATCAAAAAACAACTGAATTGGAAAAAGTGTTTGGAAGGTGAACAACCCCTTTAAAGCATTAAAAAAGTATATATTGCATGTTTTTTAGACACAAATATACAGTTTTTTCTTAGTTTCAAACACAATTCTATATTCTAATGTCCTCTGAACACACATCAAGCACAAGAAAATGCAGCATGTTGCATCCAAAAAATGCAAAGATGTGTGACTGTTAGGGTATAACTACATGGGCGATTTAGGTCCGATCCGACGCCACGAGACGAAAAGATGGCGTCAAGTCGGATGCAACGACTGTTGGACACAGATGCTGCATGCAGTGTCTGCATCCGACATTTGTGTCGGATGCATGCTGATACTTCATCCGACATTTTTATTTCTTTCCTTATTTCCGGCACATTCGACTTGACGCCAGCGTTTTGTCGTGTGGCGTTGGATCGGACCTAAATCGCCCATGTAGTTCTACCCTAATAAAACACAACTCTGACCATTTACCAGTACAACTAGTCATGAGTACAACCTCAGCATGCGATTGTGAAGGCAGTGATGTCACAGCGCAATAACAGGCTCAGAAGTGATATTACTGCACCTGCACATTCGCCCCGCCTAAAGCAAATGATTGCGCAATGCTTATGCGCAGAAGCTCCAATTACATCACTGAATTTCATGGACGAACTGAAAAATTTGATGAAATGCTTTAAAGTGACAGGAGGCAGGGTAAAGACAAAATTGTGTAACGCCTGCTTTAACAGGGTTGCCAGGTTGGCAGTTTTCCAGCGAAATTGGGCTACTAATTTAAAGCCCAGGTTGGTTTTGAAAGTAAAAACATGCAATGGGACTGACTTGTGTAGAAGTCAGGCGTTACCAGATTTTGGGCTCTGTACCTAGGGTTGCCACCTTTTCCTAAATGTTTTACCGGCCGGTGGGGGCAGGAACAAAAAGGTGTGTGGCGTGACATCAAAAGGGGCTGGCCCGTGACGCAAAAGGGTCGTGGCCACGGCGCCAAAATTTTCAGACGGGGACAAAGTCAGAAAAGCTAAGTTTACAGGGGATTGGGGGCAGGTCGAGGGGGTCTTTTTGAAGGGTATTACAAATATACCGGCAGCTACATTGCCAGTAAATTTGTAATACCGGCCCTGGCCTTGGCAGGTGTTTTACCGGCTAGGCTGGTAAAATACCAGCTGGGTGGCAACCCTATCTGTACCCCAGTCTCATCACTCGTAAGCATTCTCGCATTTTCTGGTGACTTTCCTAAATTTCAGACAATTTTGGGACAAAAATCTGCTGACCAACAAAATGACTAAAGGGTGACCTGTTTTACCGATATTTATTGAAATTGTACATGTATTAGGGCCTTATGGGGCCCCTATATCTCCTGAGTAGCGTTGCCACCTTTTCCTAAATGTATTACCAGCTGGTGGGGGGCGGGAACAAAAAGAGGAGGGATGGCAAAATGGGTGGGGCTATGATGCAAAGGGGGTGGGACTGCGGCACGGGGATTTCATGACGGATTTCAGTGAAGTTTTACATGGGATCGGGGGCAGGCCGAAGGGTCTTTTTGAAGGGTATTACAAATTTACCGGCAGCTACATTGCTGGTAAATTTGTAATATCGGCCCCGGCCTTGGCAGGTGTTTTACCGGCTAGGCCAGTAAAATACCGGGTGGCAACCCTACTCCCGAGCCCCCCTCTGTAGTTATGCCCCTAGTGACGGGCAAATCGGTCCCATTTTGCTGCATGGAAAAATTTGCGAAACAGTGAAAATTTGAAAGGTATATTTTCACATATATTCATTAATTTTTATACTTTTTTTCACTGCATATATTGTGCTATTTTTGGCCTACTGTTGAAGTGTCTCTTGGCTAGTTTTGTAGCTGACTTTAGCTGGCATTTACCACTATGTGAGAATCCAGAGGCAGCTATTGGGCTTCTGCCAGCACCTACCAAAACACAAAGTTTGTTTTTGGTTCCCTGTTACAAATATGTTACCTAAACATGAGTGGGAAAATGAACAAACATTGGGA
Source organism: Xenopus petersii (assembly GCA_038501925.1). NCBI lineage: Eukaryota > Metazoa > Chordata > Amphibia > Anura > Pipidae > Xenopus > Xenopus petersii. Next base: position 102,462,203 of record CM076682.1, read on the forward strand.
GCTGAGACTCTTGCGGAAGCGGGAATGGCTAGGAAAAGGGTAGTTTTTTTAATTACGTTCCCTGACAATAGTATACGCTGCAGGCAGAGGGTGAAAATTAGCGGCCCACGGCCTGCAATTTTTAACCACAATCTACGAGCAGTTTAACACTGACGTACACCGCCCTTGATAGTCACTGTATTTATAAAGATGCGGTTGTGACGTCACAGTCTCGCGAGACGAGACTTGGAATGTCTGGATTAGCTGTCCGGAAGGAACGACGGAGCTGGATGTTAACGCCGCTGAGGGCTGATTTAACAGCGATCCGGTGTTGCGGGCTGTTTTAAGAAAACCAAGACTGTCCCACGAAAACCGTGACTGTTGGGCGGTATGTGATTTATCTCTGTGATAAAATGTAGCGTACAAGTAGGAGCGACTGCTGTACCTTAGGGGCGTATGACTGTACTTTGTGAGAATGCAAATCGCTTGGTGACACTGTCATGCAGTGCAAAAAAAACTGCAGACACACTATTGGCACGATGCAAACTGAAATAGAACTGGCTGCTTCTACTGAGAGAACTGCTGCCCCTTCAATATAATGAAGAGATTTTTTTTTATTACACAAAGAACAGTCAGGGCAAAGCAGATAGACATTTTGCAATGGGCTGTCACTTGGTATTAAATAGGCACCACACACAGGCCTGGATTTGTGTAAAGGACACCAAGGCCCCGGCCTAGGGCAACAGGATTTTAGGGGGCGGCATGCTGCCAACTACACCCACATTGGTTCAGAAACACTGCGGTTGCGATAGTTTTTTACATTTCCCATGCGCCAATCCCCTTTGCTCCGATCCTGATGATGAAAATTTGAGTGTATAAAAGGCAGGGGACGGGGGCGACGAACGACAGTGAGCCTAGGGGCGTCCACTATGAAAATCTGCCTTACCACACATTGAACTGCAATGTAATATAGTGTACAATACAGCTGTCATTGTGGACTGTCACAGCTAAACAGAAATGCAAAGCTGGATTGTCCGACAAAATATTGCAGACACACTTCATTACAATGCCACTGGTAAATAGTTCTTTGCAACTGATAATGCACATTATTTGCATGCGTGTGTTTTGCAAGACTTGGTCTGGAATTCTCAACCTACAATGGATCCCCATTTTTTTAGGGCTGGGTCTTCCCGATCCCAGTAACATTTTCTCTTTCCAGGTAAAATAGCCTTTTAATGGGGGTATACAATTTTGAAGTTCATAGCTAGTTCTACCACTAAATTTGGGTCATCTAAAAAATGCTTGAGAAACACTGTACTAGACTCTCACAATGTGCAGATATTACAGTAGAACAGATAACTGTCCCGTCACAATACAGTACTGATGTTATGCAGAATACTACTGACACTGCACTGCCACAGCATTCCAGGTGTTAAAGGCACAGCACTATTGTGTAATACAGTCATGGGCAATCATCCGCTTCCATTCCATATAAAAAGCATAGTTCCAGCGCATGCAAATGCGTTTGTTGGTCACACTGTGTAAAACAGAAAGTACAAATGCTCCTGGGGCAGTACTGTTAAAGCAGGAAGGATTGAAAGAATTCTTCCTAGTGTTACACATACTACAGATAAATGCCTTGGAAGGATCTCTTTCTTTCCATTACTAGCCAAGGAAAGTAATACAATAGTCTAAAGAGAGAGATATATAATGAGTGCATGTAAGTAACACCATGGAGTTTTGAAAGGTGTATTAAGTGTTTTTGTTTCTTAAACAAACTGTGCAACAGTTGCTTTTTTTTGTTTACTTTTTGTTGTGATTGGAAGGTATTTTTGGCTAAAAAAAAAAAAAGAGAGAAAACAAACGAAAGAGACTCCTTCCCACACTTTGGAAAGTCATCTGGCTGCTAGGGAGTAGTGATGCTGCCAAGTATATAAATATATATTCTTTATATATAGTTGATTAAGTGTGTTTCTGTTCATTTATGATGTATGGTAATACCCTGCCAGGCTTCCAGGGGGCATTAAACCATAATATTCTTTTATAGATTGAGTGCAGAAAGTCACCCTTTCTTACTGGTTTTATATGTACTTGCCAATGCGTCATTGTGGTTTAGTGCATTTTGGCAAAGAAAGGTACATAATCGTCGCTCAGCACATGCTGTGGCTTTAGTTCACTCCATCTTCAACATTATATAAAAAAAAAGATGCACTTGTATTTTTACTTTTGGCATTTATAATGTATTTTTTCCAAAAGGCTGTTTGTTAGACGTTTTGCATTTTCCAGGGCTGTGGAGTTGGTACATAAATCCTTCAACTCTGACTCCTCGGGTTACAGTACCTCCTACTCTGACTCCTCTGTTTTTAAAGGAGCAGTAACACCAAAAACTGAAAGTGCAAGAAAATAGGCAGATACCATGGAACAAAACAGATATAACACCATTGTATTGGACAGAGCTTATCTGTTACGTGCTATGTAACCTGTGCCATTTCTCCTTTTTTCCAGCAGCTTGAATGGCTGTCCCCATGGCTACACAGCATCTTGTTTATATAAATTATAGTAGTGTTTCTGAAGCAAACACACAGCTTTTACCAATGCATAGTATATTATATGTTAATAACTTTAAAAAGCTTTCATTTTTTGGTGTTACTAATGCTTTAGGCTAGGGCCACACGGGGGCCGAAATCAGATATCTGAAATCATCTGGCCCTAGCCGGAAGTGGTGCAAACAGATTTCAGCGAAGAACCGTAAGTCTCTGCATTTTGAGCCAAAATCCGCTGAAGTCTGTTCGCTCCACTTCCGTTAAAATAAATGCGGACAAGAGATTTTGGTTTAAATATACTAATGTATTTTCCATTTGATTCCAAGAACTTAAGTACACAACATAAAAGGCATTTTATCACTTTTAATTTTCAAAAATATTAGCTACATCCTTTGGTAATTCTAAACTAAAATTAAAGTTAAACTACATAAACCAAAAACAATTGGAAAACCTAAAACAACTTCTATATTATTTGAACCTGGCATATATCTGTAGGCTTTCTTTGAGAAAGATCAGATTGCTGACCGAAGCGTCAGGTGAATTAAAAAAACATTTAATTGACTTATATACAAATTTATTTTATTTTACCTGCTACTAAAAGATATTGGATGTTTATAATTTGATCCTTGATCAATAGTAAAACACCTGGTATGTGGCCAATAATATTGTTCTCTAAATCTTGGACAGCGGTTAAAATCCATATTATTGATTATGAAGATGTTGCAGTGAAACCTAGCTATTTTAAACTGTCTTTTTTTTTTATAGGTTTCTTGCTGAGTTTTTGATTTAATCAATACAAAAACTTGAATTGGAGTCAGATATGGGGACTCCTGGATCTGGAAGGAAACGCACCCAAATTAAAGACAGGTTTTCTGCTGAAGATGAAGCTCTAAGTCATATTGCTAGAGAGGTTAGAAAATATTTTAACTTTTCAACAACAACAAAAAATCTGATATGTCTTCTATTCTCTGTAAGATATTAATGATTTTATGCTTACTTCCACCACACACCTTAGCTGGGAGAAATCATTTCAAATTATATATTTCTATATTATCCTGTGAGGCAGAGCACATTGCAGAGTGCTACATGCTTTGAAACGGATCACACATCTCTTGCTAGACAATAGTCTTTTATAGGCCTTTACAGCATAATTGCTGTCTTTGAAGATATATCACATTGCTCTTATTCCTATTTAAATTAGTATAGAAACTCAATGCAGTTTTATGCACTGGACTTGTTTTAATATATGTATACAAAATCTGGAACCTAACTAATATAGCTGTTTATTTTCTATAGGCAGAGGCAAGACTCGCTGCCAAACGAGCAGCTCGGGCAGAAGCCCGAGATATTCGCATGCGAGAGCTAGAACGGCAACAAAAGGAGGTAATCCCTACTATTATTATTTTTATTAGGTACATGCATTGTTTTGAGTTCTAATAAACAAGTGATTTATTTCTACAGGTGATGTCAGTGCATACCAATGTTCATATTGTTTTACTTTGGATGATTGGCCGTGCTACATCATCTCTAATAACAGTTTTGATTACCACATAGACTTTAACTTTCTTCATCAAATGCTTGCTAGTCTTGAGACATTTACCTAGTATTAATTTTGGAGGATTGTACCGAGCACTCTCCATATAGCAGGGATAATGTCAGACTTTACAGATGTGAGGTCTGTTTTTTGTTTTATGCTGATTTCAGCATGAGTCAGCAATTTGGGGGGAATAGAATAAAAAAGTAAAACCAATTTGTAAAAGACTTCGGCTAGAACTCCACGACGCTTCTGGAGCCGACATGTCGCTATGCGACAAAACGCATGTGACGTGTTGGATGTTCTAAAGAGACAGGAAGTGAAGGAGAAATCACAGGTTAGAACTACATTTATACGACTGTCGGATGGAACATCTGACACATCGCATGCAATTTGTCGCATAGTGTCGTGTCAGCTCCAGACGCGTCATGGAGCTCTAGCCTTAAGCGTCTACTATATTTTATTGGGTTGGCATCTGTACCACAGTTGTGTCTACTGACATTTGACTTTGTGATATCACACAGAGTATTTTTTTATAGTGTGTAACCTTTCCACAGTAGTTCCATTTTGAGGGAATTGGTATTGGTTTAGCACAATTTTCAAAGCTGTGGGTGCCTTGGTTTGGTATAGAAGCTCAAAACATAATGTACAACATTTCTAGCCTACTTCTTTATTTAAAGGGGACCCTTCATCCAAAAAAATTATTCAAAATCCTATTATCACATTGGTCCACCAAAATGAACTTTTATTATATTTATAATAGGACTTTTATTGTACAGTTTTTTTGTGTCTGGGTGACAGGTCCACTTTAAGCTTTAGTTCTCCTTTAATCATGGTTTAACTTTAATAAATATCTCCATAGCATTTGCATGGAAGACACTCTATTCCCTCCAGGTCAGAGGTCAATCACAAAACTGAATGTAATAAACATTTTGAATATAATATTGCTCTCATTCAAATCAAAACTGTTCAATTACTGGGTGTCTTATTAGCTTGGGAAATGTGCTACCTCTGATGCTTGAATCTGCAGACTTATACTTGATGCCCTCAGTGTTCTAATGTCATGTGGATGATTTGCTGCTGTGTAATACCGAGTTCCAATTGTTTAGTTTAAATAATTCAATGTATAATGCTCATGTTCATTCTGGTGATAGAATGTACTGTTCTTCCTTTCAGCAGCACATTTGAGAAACAAACTGCATGTAGAGTGGCAAATAAATCTGCTAAACACAGTAGAATTCCCTGTTTTACATTTTTTTTCAGAGGACCACAAAAAAGGTGTAAAAATCAAGGGATTTGAATTGATGTTTCACTGTATTGTTTGTAGGTTTTAAAAAATAAATTCTTACTTGCAAATTTGCCTTCTAAATGTTATAGAGATGTGAAGCACTGTACAGAAGAAACAGCATTTTATGTTTTTCAGGGGACCAGACAATAAAAATATGTAAAATCCAGGAAAATGTAAAATCAGGGAAATTATGAATTATATATTGGTCAGACCACAAAAACATTGTAAAATTGAGGGAGATCTTAAAATCAGGGTATGTAAAATTGAAGTTTCACTGTATATGAACACATACAATTTTCTGTATGTACTGAGACTGGCTTAGCTTCAATACTACAATATTGCACTACATGTCAAAGAATTCAGTTTCAGGTATGATAACGAGCTGTTTAAAAATAGAGTGACTTTATAGGACATAGTGAGCCCTCTGAGCCAATTGCCTAGATAACGTTGTTCTTTCTGTACCCTTCTCAGACTGTGTGCACACAAGGGAAAGTTGAAACTATATTTAACTATATAATTATATAATATATTATACTAAATGTTACTGGCAACAAATTATTGATCACAATTGGTATGTTTTAGGAATACACAAAAAAGATTTGATATTCAGTTGTTGAGTAACTTAACGGTAATGACATAATGAAATGCTTGCATTTTTGTCTTCACTTTGAATATGCAAATTAAGATTTTAATTATTGGTTCAGTATTTGGTAGAATCTTCGGTGGAAAATTAAGTATTTGGTCCAATCCAGAAATGATGAATTATTTGTCTACCTAATGTATTTATCAAATAATGATAGGGTGTTATATAGATATATATTTGGGAACTGGTGTTTTCTTGTTTTTTTTGCATTAAAGGAAAACTATACCCCCGAACAATGTAGTGCTCTATAAAAATATATTGCATAAACCATCTCGTATCTAAAACCGTACTTCATATAAATCATATAAATCATTTTCATAATAATGTACTTTTTTAGTAGTATGTGCCATTGGCTAATCATAATAGAAAATTGCCATTTTAAAAAATAAAGGCCGCCCCCCTGGGTTCCTACGATTTATGGTGCGCACAAACAAACCAAACCAACCATAGATGTTAAGTCACATGAGCCAATTAACAGACAGAGTTCTGTCTTTTGCTTCCACACTTCCTCTGGTCAGGTGATCTGAGTCAGCATTCAGCCCATCACAAAATGGTGGTAAGATTCTTAAATATGCCACTTAATTTGATATAAGCTATCTGTAGCTTAAGTATTCATTTTGGGGTTATAGTTTTCCTTTAAAAAAATTCCTTTGAAAACATTTTTTTTCCCAAAATGAATCAGTTAATAGTGCTGCTCCAGCAGAATTCTGCACTGAAATCTATTTCTCAAAAGAGCAAACAGATTTTTTTATATTCAATTTTGAAATTTGACTTGGGGCTAGACATATTGTCAATTTCCCAGCTGCCCCAAGTCATGTGACTTGTGCTCTGATAAACATCAATTACTCTTTACTGCTGTACTGTAAGTTGGAGTGATATCACCCCCTCCCTTTCCCCCCCCAGCAGCCAAACAAAAGAACAATGGAAAGGTACGGTAACCAGATAGCAGCTCCCTAACACAAGATAACAGCTGCCTGGTAGATCTAAGAACAACACTCAATAGTAAAAACCCATGTCTCACTGAGACACATTCAGTTACATTAAGAAGGAAAAACAGCAGCCTGCCAGAAAGCATTTTTGTGCAGGCACAATTCACATGACCAGGGGCAGCTGGGAAATTGACAAAATGTCTAGCCCCATGTCAGATTTTAAAATTGAATAAAAAAAATCTGTTTGCTCTTTTGAGAAATTGATTTCAGTGCAGAATTCTGCTGGAGTAGCACTATTAACTGATGCGTTTTGAAAAAAACATGTTTTCCAATGACAGGATCCCTTTAAGGCAATATTTGTCAGACATTTTCATTCATTGTCCAACCTTCTTAGCCCATAACAGAATTAAGGATACAGGAAAATATTTGTCTATTGGCTATTTGGCCACAGTTTCTTATCCCGAATCTCAGCTTTACTGACATTCAAGCAAGGCATTTTAGTTGTATCTAGAGTATATAGCCTTTCATTATATGGATCTTAGCATTTGAACGAGTCCTTCACGCACGCACGCACGCTCGCTCGCTCGCTCTCTGTTATACCATTTTCTGGCTGATCTGAATGTTTGGCATTTGAGGAATTCTTCATTATCTGCTAAAAAAGGAGCACATCTATTGATATATACTGTATAAATTGTGCTGTACTTGATGTTTATGAAGCACACCACAAAAGGAAAAAGCAGAGAAAAGCAGTGTGGCTGCTGCTTCTGATATCATAAAATTTAAATATACAGAGAATACATGTTAAATTGATTTTAATAGGTTCAGCAATGTTATTTATAGTCTTATGCATGGTAAAACTTAACCCCTTTTTTTAAACAACTGCAGTATTTGTATTTATTACAATGCATCCTTGTTAGCATCTGCTTTTTTGTAGAGTTATTCATTGCTTTACAAACTTTCATGTCGGCTGTAAAACACACTGGGTCTGGAATTAGATCTGCATTCGTTTTATTCCTGCATACAATTTATCTAAATGCACTATTCGAATGAAAATAGACATAAACAGTGTGAGTTTATATGTGTGTATGAGTACATGTTGGTTTGTCTTATTTCAGTTTAAGACTATGAGTCCTCCCGTATGCATTAAGATGTTATTTAGAACATATAGTTCTCATAAATATATTCACCCTCTTAATTGATACCTTCAGTTCCCAGGTATCCATCCCTAGACTTAGAGTTGTGCATGGCCAGTATAGTAAAAGTATTTGGTGTCCTGCCTTAGAACTACAAGTAAGATTGTGATGGAGCTGATTTAGAAATTCTTTTCTTAAAGGAGTAGGAAAGTCATCCTGCACGTGGGGGTGCAAAATGTTAGGCACCCCCAAGTGATTGCATTTACTTACCTGAAACCCCGGGCCGGTGCTCCTCTCAGCTGAAAACTGCACCGGCCCGGGGTTATACTAGTGAGCATCACAGAGCGCTTCTCTTCAGTCTTCCAATTTCTTCATGCGACTGCACATGCTCAGTAGAAGCTGAACTTTAACGAAACAGTCAGGTATTTCATTCAACTGCGCATGCGTTTGCCCTGGGATAATTGAAGCAAGAAACCAGAAGACCCTAACCCGACCCTAACCCTCCCCCTACCAACCCGTGCCCTGCCCGTGTTCCCCCATTTATTTATAGACCTGCGCCCGCCCTCAGTGATGTCACGACCTGCACATCACTAGTGCCTAACATATTGCCCCCCTTCTTCTTGCTCCTTTAAGAGATGTCTGCCATACTAGTCAGTGATCATGTACCCAGACAAGCTGATGACCCTGTGTATATGTGCATTAAATATTAATCAATATTAATTGATTTTAATATTAAATATTTATTTTTTACTAACCCGTGAATATTTTGCTAAACCTCCCAGTGTGTGCCAAAGTTATGGTGTTTGCACTTAATGCTAAGTGTTTGGGATTTTTTTTTTTTTTTTTTAAATAACACTTTAGATTACATTACATTACATTACATTAAAATTACATTTTAGAGTTAGCTGGTAACACAATGTAGTATTAATACAATTTATGTCAAGTCAGACATCATCTCAACTGCATTAAAATAAACACAGTGAGGCGAAATTGTAGAGTTTTACGATAAAAAAACACCCAGCTATATTGAGCTGTATTAAGTTGTGCAAAAACAGCAATCTGACTGTTTAAATTTTCACTTTTTCAGAAATATTTGAGTTCCTGTCCGTTTTGTGCAATATGACCTCATGTAAAAACCGTCACCATAATTCATTTATGGAGTGCATAATATTGTGTATAATTAGTATATTGTGCAGATAAACAAATATTTATATTTCATTCAGCCTCCCTTTATTTGGTTGTATGCTTTGTTTTCTATTTATCAAAATTTGATAGCCATGGTTGTCAAAGGATTGGAATTTGAGTATGCGTGAACTGTACCTTAGCTGAAAACACTTTGCTAGCATGCTTTCATGCCTTCTTCATCTTGCCATTGCTTTTCTTCTTTTTTTTTTTCCACTTTCCATTATTTTGTCTGATTTCTTATACAGTACCTGTAATACGCTACATTATAAGTATAAAGCAGAGACAGCTGTGATCTTAGGTCTGAAGAGCTAAAAATAAGTTAAAGTGTGATAGTAAGAATTGTTATTTATATAGACAGCTGTTTATATACAATATTGTGTTTATTGCTCCCCTCTTGTATGTGATATACATCCATATACAAAAAAGTTAATACTGTGAAATGTAATGGATTTGTGCATCATTTCGAAAATGCAAATTGTACAGAACTTAAAAATAAATGTAATTATATGGGAACTGTATCCTTAATTTTGCTGTTCTTTCCATGATCTCTGCGGTATGTTTTTTTTGTTGGACCTACTGAGCAGTAACTGGTTTGCTTTAACAGGCAGTACTGCAACTGATTTTGAATAGAAACTCAAATTGTTTGTTCATATACAGGTATGGAATCTGTTATCTGGAAACCCGGTATCCAGAATGCTCCGAATTACTGTCCATTTTATCCAAATAATCAAAAAATTTTCCTTTTTCTCTGAAATAAATAATAAAACAGTACCTTGCACTTGATCCAAACTAAGATATAATTATATAATTATTCATTATTGGCAGCAAAACCTTTATTTAATGTTAACATGATTTTCCGATCCACTTGGTCCGATGCGATGAGAGGAAACAAATGCGCTGAGAAGGATGCGAAGAGACAGATGCGACAAGGTCCGACATTTCTATTACTTAACTTATTTTCGTTGCATCCATCTCGCCACATTCATTTCCTCTCATCGCGTCGGATCAGACCAAGCTGCACTCTGTGTTTCAGCCCTTAACGTATGCAGATCCAAATTTCAGAAAGATCTATTATCTGTAAAACCCCACCTCATCGGCATTCTGGATAATAGGTTTGATACCTATATGTTTTTGATACTGTAAAAACCTGGCAATCTAATAATCTTCTTGCATTTTTCTAGCTTACACATCGCTATCATGATAAAAAATGGGGACAGATACAAAAGTGGATGGTATGATCTAAGTGATAGTCCTGCATGATGTTTTGCACTGTGAAACCTAACACAGATTTGGTGTGAAGTACTAATAGTCTGTGGGATTTGTGAACCACAGAAGCGTAACAAGTATCATGGCACCTCGTAACTAGTATTTTCCCATTATTACAACAGAATAAGAATTATTCTTTTACTAGGTAATTGTAGGACTCATTTTTTAAAGGTGCAGTCACTTTGTATGCGTTTGGGTCAGTGGGCTTTTTATTTCACACTAGTGACATTTATGTAAATAAAGAGTGTCATGCTTCAGCGTTGTAGGCCAGCTATAAAGCTGGAGATATAAGGATCTCTGTTTATGATAAAACAGACTGACCGCACATACATGTAAAGACATTAAAAGTGAAGAAACATCATCTTTTGCCATTACACTTTTATCATTATTTCTAGATTGCTTGTACACAAAATGATAGAGGGGCTCATTTACTAACATAGGTGCTGAATTGCACCACTGTACTGGCCTTTAGAAAATATTCAGAAATTAATTTTGTCAAGACTACCTGTTAGAAAGCAAAATCAAAGATCTCGTCGGTTGCTATGGGCAGCAGTGAGCACCTAGCTTTGTATAAAAGCCCCACTGTCTTTTGTTCCAGTCTAAAATTAAAATCTGATCTTGGAGCCTATACAAATGACATGCTTGAGCTGGTTGACTCTTGCCTTTCGTTACTTGTTTTTGCAATACAGCGTTGAGATAAAATAACAGATGAACGGAAAGTGCAGATTATTAAAAGTAATAATAATCTACCTGCATGCTAGCAGTTTCTAAAGTGATAACATGTCTATAAAATTTTTCCTCTCAGGAAGATTCTGACCATGCTAGGCATTTGCAGCGGTCCAGTCATCGTCATTCTATGGTTTGTACGAGCCAGAAACCAGAAAATTAAATTCATTGTTCATTTTCCATCCCTAATAAGGAACTTTATGCTTTATTTCCGATATAATTTTCTTAGGCTTCTTCAAGTGTGACACCTAATCACAGGGTTAGTATTTGTGTAAATTTTCTTATTAGCTTTATGGGGGATTTTTGTGCTTTATTTTTTTTATTCTGTTTTTTGACATGAAAACAGATATGTGCATACTGCTAAAAATCACACAAATACAGCACTGTTTTTTTTTATATATAGAACATTTAAATGCTCAGTCCACCACTGGGTAATTGATGCAAAATCTGGTGGAGAAGCTGAGAGATGGGAGCATAGACTTATTTACTTGCTCCAATTATGTAGCAGAGGGGACGGGCGAGATGGGAGTTCCTTGGTATGTTGTACCGATCAATAAAGCATACATATACTTAATATATTCTGAATACCAGAAGAATCAGTGGAGGGGGGCGTAGACGCCTTTTCACAGCTTTGTAGTTATTTTAAGCATTTCTATAGTTCCTAACCTTACCTTAACTCTTTTTTTACTCTGAAGAGCTCATCTGTTGATGTCAGTGGCTCACACAGAGGGAGAGAAAGCATTTCCAGAAGAAGAGATTCTGTGGTGTGTAGCCTTCTTTTATGCTTTGCATAGGTTCATGTTTATTAGCACTTAATGTAAATGTGCTAATAATTTTATATTAACTTTAGTAAAATTAGCACTTTTTTGCTACTAAAAATATATCTATCTATGTTTTTCCTTATTGCGCTGAATGGGATGCACTGAATCCACTATTTTGGATTCAACCAAACCCCGAATCCATTGCGAAAGATTCGGCCGAATACCAAACCAAATCCTAATTTGCATATGCAAATTACCGGTGGGAAGGTGAACACATTTTTTACTTCCTTGTTTTGTGATAAAACGTAACGCAATTTCTCCCCCAGCTCCTAATTCGCATATGCAAATTCGGATTTGGTTCGGCCGGGCTGAAGGATTCGGCCAAATCCGAATCCTGCTGAAAAAGGCTTAATCCCGAACCGAATCCTGGATTCGGAGCATCCCTAAACAATATTTTGAAAGAGATTGTAAAGCATAAGGTAACAGGGCTGGCTTGCATCAATTTAGGCACAATACAGAAGTATTTAGAAGAGCTTTGTACTACATGTGGCAAGTCTGTAAAGCTGGCCATACATAGGGAGATCTGCTTGTTTGGTGACATCACCAAAACAGCGGATCTCTCCCCGATATGTTCACCTTGAGGTGGGCGATATTGGTCTGATCCGATCATGAGCCCTAGGTAATAATACAAACGGTCGGATCGAGGACCTCATTAATGAACTGATGTTGTCCTCGAACCCTCCCAATCGACATTGATCGGGGAAGCCCGTCGGAGGGCCCCCCGATAAGCTGCTGACTTAATCTGTCGGCAACTTATATCTGTCCGTGTATTGGGGCCTTAAATCTGAATTCTGTGTTTGGATTTGTAGGGGTGCAGTGAAAACAGTGACCCTAATTAGTAAAATTTTATTTTTAGATGATCCAGTTGCATATGTAGACAGTACTTTATACAGCGTTATAACATAATTAATGAGATCAGTCTGACTTCATGAAAATACATCTTGAGAGCCAGTGTCAGATTTTTGTTTCACATTTTACTCTTTAAAAAAAAAAAAAAAAACATTAAGAAACTTAACCAGAAAGCTCCACACACCCATCGCAGTGAAGAAAGCAGCAGATACTTGTTAATTGAAACTTATATACTTTATTTTACAAAAATGTACCCACTCCAATCCTAAGTAGAATCCTAAGCAGAGAGCAGAGGGAGATGCTCTATTTAAAGTATAAAAGGACCCTTTTTACTGACTCACAATGTTAATAATGCGTGGCTTTTTGCCAGTGCTTACTCATAACCATTTATTTCTGGGGGATGATGGATCACAGGGTGTGTCCTGTTTTTGGTTTCCTGTACTTTAGCTTTATTCGTGACTCTTTGACAGCTGTTAATGAATATACGAATATATACAAACAAAATACCTTCCGTTCTCAGTAATAGAACATAAAATTAGCTACAATTTAAGTTGAGTTTGACTATGCTACCAGTTTAGTTTTAAATGAATATAAGGCTGGGAAACGTTGTTGCTAAAATAAAGTTAGCATTTATTTGTTATATATTATACCTGGCTGATACTTGAATACGATCAGGTCTTTTTCAGTTCTTTTAATAAGCTTTTATCAGCTTGGTTTGACATTGATTCTGGAGTGCAGAACATTGCCAGACGGATACTGATCTTAATGGCAATTCATTTTACATATGACTTTAAAGCCATTCAAAATGTATTTATTTAAAATGGAAAGTTGCGTAGAAATACTTTTTTTCCTTTAAGTTTTTGGATTGAGGACCTCTTTAAGGGAAGACTTTTTTAATAAAATTCTTGAGTTCACTGGATTCACAGATATTTTTGGATCTATAGCTTATCGCCTAGTAACCATTTACGGTACACCACAATTTGTTTTGGTCAGCTTAGAGCCAATAACTGTATGAAACACTCTTGCCTGCTGCTGATGTTATTACTATGTAATCAAACCCATAAATCTACCGATAAAGATAATTTGAGTTTTAGAACTGAATAGAACCAAACTCTGATAATTGTTAAGCTCTGTGACATTTAATAGTAAATGTACACAGTACAATGCAAGCGTTTAAGTTTTTCCTTTTTACTTCTATAGTCTAACTACTTTTTTCCTCCTTATCTTTCTCTCAGTATAATACTTTGAAAGATAGCTCCAGAAGAACTGTACGTTCCATGTGTAAAGTATTGCATGTGTGTGCTGTTCTCACTAGGTTGTGTGCACCTGTGTATTTTAAGTCTCTACATAATTTGTAGCTCTGAAGTTTGGGTTTTTTTTTTTTTGTTGCCCCTGCCATTTATTTTTCGTATGCTGCCAAACATTACAGACAATGTATTTTATCCTGGCAGTGTATACTTTCAAATGCAATACAAATTTTAAATTTATGTCTGCCTGTTTTCCCACTAATTATTTACTACTAACTATCATAATATGGTTGAGGGTTTATACTCTCTCTCCACCAGTGCTTTTTAGTTTTGTATATGTAGATATCCAGTGTATTTGTATACCACATGTTTTATGGGCAGATTCATGTAATATTATCAGTGAAGCTCATTTCTAGGTTTTCCCTTCTCTATCTCCAAAGGTTTTTTTTCCTCTTTCCATCTGAGGATCCAGGGTATAGTCTCTGTAATCAACAAAATGGTCTCTCATACTAATTGAAAAAACTAACATTACTTGCCTTTTAGCACCCTTAACTTAATTAGATATTAATAATAATCTGTTAATCTAATATTGACTTCAATTTCAGTCCAACAGCTACAGCAATTCATATGATGTCAAGAATACAACTTCCAGTTCTCATAGAGATCTGCTGGTCAGTAATAGTTTTTGGCTGTTTTAATTGCATCCATAAAGAGGGGTATATCCCAGATTTACCAAAATAAATGCACATTCATGCCTTAGGGTTAATTGTATTTCACATGACACTAAAAGATAAGATTGCTTTGGTAAATTGGCCAAGAGCAGTTTCATACAGTGCTTTAGGTTAACTTCTGTATATTTGCTGTTCCAGGCACACCACACAAGGCAGTTTCTTTGATAAAAACCACCCCTACTGTGTTGCATCTTCTCATTCCCTCCTCTCCTCTTGTTTTTCTCCTCCTTCTACCCTTTTATACCTTTGTCAGTTTGAGAATCCTGTCCTAGAGTTGCCTATTGGTATTCAAGATGTACAGTAGCTATTTGTTTAAATCCCAGAGTCACCTGCTTGTGAGAAGGAAAGTCATTTAGCACTTGGGGTGCCAAGTGATTGTATTTACTTACCTGAAACCCCGGGCCGGTGCTCCTGTCAGCAAAAAACTGCACCGGTCCACAGAGCACTCATCTTCCGGCTTCCTCTTGCTGCTGCGCATGCGTATTAGAGTGAACTTTAACTAAAAAGTCAGCTTTTTCATTTTACTGCGCATGCGTCTGCCCCGGGAAATTTGAAGAAAGAAGAAGCCGGAAGAGAAGTGCTCCACAATGCTCGCTGGAATAAATCCGGGCCGGTGCAGTTTTCTGCTGATAGGAGCACTGGCCCGGGGGTATCCGGTAAGTAAATACATTCACTTGGGGGTACCTAACATTTGGCACCCCAAGTGCTAAACGACTTTCCTTCTCCTTTAACCTTCTATTGGCCTAGTATTCTTTGTTTCTGTGATGGCTTGCCTTGATTTTGCAAATGCTGGAAAGATCTTTGATTTCCACTGAGAAGTGTCTGTACTTGATAACGGAATCTAAGTAAAACATACAACCAAAAATCTATTTAACTGTCCAGTAACTTTATATCCATATAATACACAAAAGCCATAAATATCCTGTAAATTATATCCTTATAAACGGTGAGTTCTGATGTCATTTATGTCACATGACTCATTGAAACTTGTGTATTATAATAAATAAAGTACCCCTAGTTGTAAAATATGAGGATATTAGAAGTTACCTCGGAGTTCCATGACCTGTATAAAAACACTCGGCCTTCGGCCTCGTGTTTTTATATGGTCATGAAACTCCTTGGTAACTTATAATATCCTTATATTTTACAAGAGGGGGTACTTTATTCACTATATAATACACAAAAGCCATGAATATCTTGTAAATGATATCCTTATAAACGGTGAGTTCTGATGTCATCAGTTATAAACAGTGAGTTCTGATGTCATTTCTGTCACATGACTCACTAAAACTTGTGTATTATAATAAATAAAGTACCCCTAGTTGTAAAATATGAGGATATTAGAAGTTAACTCGGAGTTCCATGACCTGTATAAAAACACGTCATGAACTCTGTCATGGTCATGAAACTCCTCGACAACTTATAATATCCTTATATTTTACAAGAGGGGGTACTTTATTCACTATATATTCCTGCTTTTGTAAATTAAAGGCGTGGTTCACCTTTAAGTTAACTTTTAGTATGTTATAGAATGGCCAATGCTAAGCAACTTTTCAGTTGGTTTTCATTATTTAATTTTTATAGTTTTTGAATTATTTTCCTTTCTTGCTGACTCTTTCCAGGCTTCAAATGGGGGTCACTGACCCCATCTAAAATAAAAATGCTCAGTAAGACTACGCATTTATTGCTATTGCTAATTTGTATTACTCATCTTTCTGTTTACACCCTCTCCTATTTATATTCCAGTCTCTTATTCAAATCAGAGCATGGTTGCTAGGGTAATTTGGACTTTAGCAACCAGATTGCTGAAATTGCAAACTGGAAAGCTGCCAAAATCACTAATAATAATAATTGAAAACCAACTGCAAATTGTTTCAGAATATCACTCTCTACATCAGGGATCCCCAACCTTTTGAACCCGTGAGCAACATCCAGATGTAAAAGGAGTTGGGGAGCAACACTAGCATCAAATATATTCTTTGGGTGCAAAATAAGGGCTGTGACTAGCCATTGGGTAACCCATATGTGGACTGTCAACCAACATCTAATTAAGGGGGTGTAAGGAGATTTGTCTCCCAAAGCAAAGTGCTTAAAGGACCAGTAACATCAAAAAATGTAATTGTTTAAAAGTAATAAAAATATAATTCAGTATTGCCCTGCACTGGTAAAACTGCTGTGTTTGCTTCAGAAACATTACTATAGTTCATATAAATAAGCTGCTGTGTAGCCATGGGGGCCTCCATTCAAAGGAGAAAAGGCTCCAGTTACACAGCAGATAGCAGATATGCTCTGTAGAACATAATGGTGTTATCTTTTATCCATTAGTTATCCTGTGCCATATAGCCGTTTTTCAATTTCCTCCATTGCTACTCAGCAGCTTGTTTATATGAACTATAGAAGTGTTTCTGAAGCAAACACATCAGTTTAACCAGCGCAGAGCAACACTGCATGATATTTTCACTACTTTAAAACACTTTCAGTTTTTGGTGTTACTGTTCCTTTAAGGCACAGATTAATTAAGGGTTGATTATTATACCCGATCCTGGAAATCGTTTGAATCTGAAAATACACCATCTAAAACCTGTCTGGGTCATGTAGAAGTCAATGACAGAGGTCCCTTCAACCATTTGAAGATGTTAGTAGCCTTCATGAGGTTCTATCAATTCTGTTGATTCGAGTTTTATTTTTTCGCCAAAAATTTGAGTTTTATTAGCCCGACTTCACAGATTCAAGTTTTTTTACATTGAAGTTTTTTTCTTAAATTAGAAACCATTCGAGTTGTGAGTTCTAAAAAAGATCACATAGCTCTAAAATTCGACCTTTGATAAATAACCCCCTAAGAGTAATGACATACTGGGCAATTTTTAAACGTTTAGTCACTACAGCATTTTTTCCATGTTACATCCAAGAGCTGTGGTAGAATCGGTACTATTCTGTGCAGCAATACTGATTTCAGGTGTTTTTACAGATCCATGTACCGATTGGTAGGCAAAAAAAATCCTTGATCATTACCCTTTAAAACTCTATTACAGCTAATAGGTATTCACTAGCTTTTTTAGTTCATGCCATACAAGGTGCAATTAGCCAATTATTATTTGTAGGAA
Source organism: Xenopus petersii (assembly GCA_038501925.1). Classification (NCBI taxonomy): domain Eukaryota; kingdom Metazoa; phylum Chordata; class Amphibia; order Anura; family Pipidae; genus Xenopus; species Xenopus petersii. The sequence continues at coordinate 102,480,181 of CM076682.1, forward strand.
AAATATTCTTGATGGGCTAACTTTTTTTCTTCTGCTATAATGTTTGCACTTTTGGTTTTTGCAGAGTGGACTCTACCACGATCAAAGAAAATATTCCAGCCTTAAGTATAACAAACCAGTCTCCACCCACCACATCAGGGTCTGTTTTCCTTGAAAGCTGTATTATAACAAGTATTTATTGCTTATGTACTTTAGCCACAAATGTCCTGGGTTCTAGTTTCAGTAGAAGAGAAACTGTTTTGTATGCCATAAAAACTGCATACAGGCAGATTTTTTTTGGATTGCCATAGAAGGCCTGCAGATGTTGCAAAAGAAGTGATCATAAAAAGACAGCTGATTCTAACCAGGAAACAGTCAGAGATTTCTCTTGATCTTGTTCTGTTTCAAAAAATGGCCTGCACATGTGTTATTTTTTTTAAAGACTTGTGAAAAAGCACACAGCTCAGCACACAATTCACAGTTTGCAATCTTATATTTCAGGCATTGTTTGAATGGAAATCTTACTCGAGAATTCTTGTGTTGCTTTAACATTTACACCTATGGTAACAAAGAACAATTTTCTCAGGCATTTCCTCACTTGCTAATTGATAAATATGCAACAGAAGACTACAAAAAATCCTATGTGGCCTTTCTTTTCCAAAGATGCCCTGGAAAAAATCGAGACAAATTTTTGAGAATTGATCAATTTATTGTTATAGTATACGGATATAGGACCAGTTATCCAGAATCCTTGGCACCTGGGGTTTTCTTTTTGTAATTTGGATCGCCTTTCCTAAAAAAAAATTATTTAAATAAACCCAATAGGATTGCTTTGCCACCAATAAGGATTAATGATTTGGGATTAAGTACAAGGTACTTTTTTTTTTATTATTACAGGGAAAAATAAAATATCTAAAATAATGATGTGAATTATTTGATTAAAATGGATCCTGTGGGAAATGGGCATCCTGTAATTCGGAGCTTTCTGGATAATGGGTTTCCGTATACTAGATTCCATACCTGTACTAAAACAAAAATATACATTTTCCAATGTGTGGTATAAGTATGTTACAAAATCAGGTGCCATAGTCTTGTTAGTGTCAAACCCAAATAGTATATCATCACTTACACATACACTTACTTCACAATATTACACTTGATACTTTTTCACACCCGACTAACCTTTTTCTCCTGGACCCCACTGCATAGGACAGGTATTTTATTAAAGGGTATTTAATGTAACTGTATCCATATAATAGAAAATCTAAAAGTTGTCAGGTTGGGACACCCTGGGGTCACAGAGGCATCTCCGTAACTACATTACATGTCTCCCAATAGCACTCGACTACTGTACTACAGCATAAAAATATATTTATTTAAGGGCCAGTAAGGTGATAATCATTTAGTATTACATCTTGAATTGATAAGGTTGTAGTTGCCGTGTAAGTTCACTTTGAACCAAGTTATTCGTTGTTCGATTGCCTGTACAGAAGCATATATGTCTAGCAATATTTATTAACTAAGCAATTATTATTCATTTTTATTTTTTTTTTCTTTATCTTCATGTGTTAATTTTTGTGTTCATTTTTATGTTTTTTTTTTCCTTTTCTGTAGTCATCCTCTCTTTACAGTGAACCTTTGGCCACCAAAAGAACATACGGGGTTAGTAGAGATTGGGTGTTTTAATAGTTAGTAGAGGAGTGACTTGTGGTTTTTAAATATACTGATGGTTATTGTAAAAGTGGCTGTTAATAAATGAATAATAAAGGTAGTAAATATGTAAATTGGATTATGGATGATTGCTGACTGATAGGTTCCAAAATAACTGGACCTTATTGACTTTTTAGAATATGATAATAGATATTAAATTGATGTATATGAAGAGTACATTTTAAAAAAAACTACTATTTTTTTTTAACTTGTTTTTATTTAGAATTTTTTAGTTAACTACTATTTTATATATTTTCTGTTTTCAATAGCTGTTTTCCAGCCAGCATTTGTAAGCTGCATATAAGGAGTATTTTTGCATGCCTGAACCCACCAGACTGTAGGGATGGTTTTCAGCTTGACTGACACATGACTAGTTAGCGGGGTCAGTGACCTCAAAAACTTGATAGTGTTTTAAGGTGCAGCCTGGAAATGGGTAGAATAGGAATGCTAATAATTAACCCATAGAGTATACAATGAAAAATGTATAACATGCTAAAAGTTACTTTGGAAGATAACGTTTCCCTCTGGTTTGAGGCCTGATTTTTTTTTTTTCTTGCTAAATACTCTGAGTTATTCTAATGTTGCCAGTGGCCTTTAAGTTTGCTATGGTTTTTAATCATTTACATTTGTCTTTTTTACTGTGATGTTTCAGGTATTGCACTGCAAATCTATATAATTTTATTTTGAATAAATATTATTATATACACAAATGAAATTAGAAAAATTGCAGTGAAACTAGTTTTGTACATAAGCCATTAAAGAACAATTATTTGTTCATTTTTACAGGATTCTCCTAACTATAGTTCTAGATTGGTCAGAAGTTCCAGCTCGGTTAGTAAAGGATATTTGTCTGGGTTGTTTATTATCACTGAGCCATTAAATACAAGCTTGCAAGAATGAATGCATTAGTTAGCACACAACAACCTGCTGTATATGCAAGTATTCTCTTATGCTTTATTAAAACAATAGTAATGACATTAAACAAAGGTTTTAATTAATATTAGGCACTTTTTGCTTATTTTGCTTTTTTATAAAAGGTAACTAAGTGCATGAGCAGACCGTAATAAGCATGAGAACACTTATTCTTACATCGTCTCAAACTCCTCCCCATATTAATGGAGAATTCTTAAAGTGCATGTAAAGTCTAAAATAGAATAAGGCTAGAACTGCTGTATTTTGTATACTAAATATAAACATGAACTTACTACACCACAAGCCTAATCAAACAAATCATTTATGCTTTCAAAGTTGGCTACAGGGGGTCAGCATCTTGTAACTTTGCTAAACATCTTTGCAAGACTGAGACTGTGCACATGCTCAGTGTGGTCTGGGCTGCTTAGGGATCATCATAAACAAAGCTGCTTGAGTTCTGCATGGCTGGGAAGTAAGGTGGGCCTCCCCCTGCTGTTCATAAGTATGATTGTTTCCCTGCAGAGCAGTTAGGGACTGTCTGACAATTCCTATCCACAGCAGTAAATGAAGCGAGAATTTCACTGCATACAGTCAGGTTTCTTATAAAAACGGTACACATTTTTTAATTAAAGTATATTGGAGAAAGGTTTCTTTTTCATTAAAGAAAGTAAAAATGGGATTTTATTTTTTTTGTCTTTACATGCTCTTTAAAGTTAACTTGTAATCAGTAATTTGATTAATGCCATCCATTCATAAGCCAAACATTTTGTTTTTGTATGTACATTTTAGGATAATTTTGTGTTATGGGGATGAAATTCAAAATATTTTTAATTTTGTATGGTAATGTGTGCTTGTTTCGAGGCACTTTTAAGGACTATAACATACAGACCGCAGTTTTGATGGATGCAACCTCTAAAGTACAGAAGTGTTCAGTCACTAACTCAGGTGCTACATTACAAAAGAGCAGTTTCAATCAGTCTGCTATTAGGAGGAAAGCAAATATCTTTGCCTACTATTTTGAATAAATTGCCCAGGAATCTTACTTTATGTATTCCTGATTTATGTATGTATGCATTTGGATTTAAAGGAGACAAGTATTTGCTATTAGATTACACAACTTTAAAAAATAAAAAAGCTCCAAAATACCTTGCTAGCCCACTCAACCCACTCTGGCCCACAACACTTTGGGGCAAATTCACTAAGATCCGAAGTTGCGCCGGCGATAGTTTCGCCACACTTCGCCAGGCGTAGTGTCGCCAGCGCTACACAAATTCACTAAAATGCGAAGTTGCACTCAGGGAGGCGAACGGTAGCGAAGTTGCGCTAGCATTAATTCGTCAAGCAAACCGAAGTTATGATAGCGATGCCTAATTTGTATACGGCACCAAGTTAAAGTACAATGGACGTATATGTAGCACCGAATACATTACACTACACAAGCTGGGAAAGCTTCATAAAATAAGAGTTGTTATTTTGCCCTATACATGTGCCCACTGTATAGTTTAGGTGCCATATGTTAGGAAATGTAGGGGGGAAAGAGGTTACCCCCAAAAAAATTAACAATCTTTTTCGGCCTATCACCCTTAAAAAAGGAAAATGCCAGCATTTCTGGTCTCAGTTGGTGAAGTCAAGTCTGGCGCAAGAGTTAACTTTCATGAAAATCCGCAAGTTAGTAATATAGCGTAGTTACGTTCCTTCGCCATAGCGCAACTTCGCCTGGCATCAGGGTGCTAAGTAGTGCTAGAGTAAGTCCACTTCGCTAGCGAATTTACGCCAGTGCCCGTTAGTGAATCGGCGAAGTAACGAAATGACGTCACGCTGGCAAATTTGCGCTAGTGTTAGCCACTTCGCACTTTAGTGAATTTGCCCCTTAATGTTCTCGCTGTTCTGTATCTTAGGGGTGAGCCCTGCAGAATACTGTGTGATGGCAAATCCCTAAATGTAGAAAGGCTAGGGGGGGTGGGCTGGCCCACCTTTGGGCAGAAGGCTCCTCTCTTTTCTGCATTCATAAAAATTGAATAGGAAGCGTTTCAAACAGACTTCGGCGGACTTCAACTCAAAATCTGAATCTTTTTGCTTCAAATCTGATTCAGTACTTCCGAATGTGGAAAAGAGAGGAGGCTTCTGCCAGTGAATTTTGGTCCACTTGTGGCCCTAGCCTAATGTGCTGCAGAGGAATTAACTTTTGGTCATGTCCACTACTCTTTGTAGCACTGATAGGAGAGGATCGATCGAAGTAGCAATCCATTTTTGCACAAATTTAAATCAGGCAACATATATTATTCATTAAGGGCTATGTAATGAACATTAAATAAGATGTTGTATGTCTCCTTTAAAGGACAAGGAAATTGAAATTCAGTAAGGGGTGCCTCCAGTGAATATAATCTAGGGATGCACCGAATCCACTATTTTGGATTCAGCTGAACTCCCGAATCCTTCGCAAAAGATTCTGCCGAACACCAATTTGCATATGCAAATTAGGGATGGGAAGGGGAAAACTTTTTTCACTTCATTGTTTTGTGACAAAAAATCACGCTATTTCACTTCTGACCCTAATTTGCATATGCAAATTAGGTTTCGGTTCGGCCAGGCAGAAGGATTCGGCCGAATCTGAATCCTGCTAAAAAATCCCTAATATAATCGCTAACATCGTACCTTCCAGGTTGCTATTCCTGCCACACACGTCTGCTCCATTTTTTTTTTTTTTTTGGGTGTCCTGGACATGCACATGCTCAGTAGAGTAAAGATCAGGACTTTAACTTCAAAGTTACAAATTTTGCTCTACTGAGCATGTGTGCGCCATCGGTACATCACAAAATATCTCTGGGACATTGGGAAAGATAGTGGCGCGGCATGGCAGGAACAGGTACAATGTTTAGAAGGCAGGAGCACTGGCCTGTGGTATAAGGTACGCACTTGCATTCACTGGGGGGGGCATCTAACACGTTGGCACTCCCCAGTGAATTTCCATTTCCTTCTCCTTTAAGATACACTATTAGGCATCCTCAATAAACATGAAGAAGATACTGTATGATCTTCATATATGAAAGGATATGTGTTGTCCACATTAACAACCTCCCCTGTGATTAAACCGGTTTTTGGAATTTCTCACCTTTTCCTGTTACTCTTAGAATGTGGAATGTCTGGTTTTTCAAGGGACAAACAATCTTATTACTTTTGACTGACAATGCATACTTGTGGGGTTGATACTGGCCTCTGCACACACCTCGTGTCGTGCCTATTAGCGTTGGCCCGGATTTTGGGCTTGGGCGATCCTAGGCCGCTGGGTCCTAGTACCTGGTGCCCTCACAAGCAAACCACAAATCCGGGCCAGGGAAAGAGTCTCCAATTTTATTGGGCCCCATGAAAATCACATGCAAATTGAGCTATGTGCTATTGTGCTTCCATTCGGAAACCAATCAAGATGGTGAAATTGTTCAGGGTTTTTAAGTATCATGGAAGAAAGAGGATGGTTATCTGGAAGTACTGTGATTATTCTATAGTTTTGAATGGTTACTATAATGAATACTTTAGCGATATCTAATCTTACTTGAATATTTAATTTTTCATAGACGTCTCTGTACAAAGATGGGTTGTATAATGCTTCCTCTTCTCGCGCTGTAAGTCTTTTTTTTTTTTTAATCTCTTCCTAAAGCATATTCCTTTTCTGTGTTTTTTTATATGTTTCTATTTTCTCACTGCTCCTGTGATTTTCTTTTCTGTGGTAATGCTTTTAAACCAGCCTTCTGAGTACAGCTGTTATTCCTCAAGAACCAGCTCTGCGCGAAGCAGCCCGGTGGTGAGATATTCTGCATGTTGTGTGCTTCACTCAACTACTGTTTATAATAAGAGTTTGTCTGGCTCATTTTTAAATTTTATGTTTGTATCCAAATTATTCATTTTATCTTATATCAAAGTATCATACGGCATTCTTGCAAACAGAGACAATTGGGGTTCTGTGTATGTAAGTGTTCACTGCTGGAACACTCAAGTGCTTTGCATCTATATTGCTGAAACCGAGTGGCTGTGCATGCTTTCTTATTGACTATTCAACATAAAAGAGCCACATGTAACATATACTCTAGCCAATAAGAGAACCGGTATGAATGACTTTCTGCACATCTCCATTTCTAATATTGGTATAAGATGGGATTTGCAAAGCAGGGCTGTTTTTTTGTATTGCTGGACAAAAAAGGCACTGTTCATGTCAGTCCCAGTTTGCACATGTTCTCTAACTGTTCCTGTGTCTAATTTATTAAATGTGGGAGAATAAACAATGGTGTTAGAGATACTGACCTGATATTAAACTTTTAGGGGCAAATTCATCAAGGGTCGAATTTCGAGGGGTTAAATCCCTCGAAATTCGACTGGGGAATAGAATCGAATAGGCAATTCGGGCAAATTTACGTGCTGGTGAATAGTCGAATTGGCGACTATTCGCCAGGCAAATAGGCGCTCAATCGAATATTCGCTCGAAGGATTTTCATTCGATCAAATGCCTTTTTATTCGATCAAAAACTTGGAAAACAAGCCTATGGGACTTTCCCATAGGCTTTTAAAGCAATTCGGTGGGTTTCAGGTGGTGAAGTAGGCAGTCAAAGTATTTTTAAAAGAGACAGTACTTCGACTATCGAATGGGCGAATAGTCGCAGCATTTTTGTGCTCGATCCAGTACTTCGACTATCAAATGGCGAATAGTCGCAGCGTTTTTGCGCTCAATCTATTCGAATCATTCTACTCGAATCATTCTAATTGGCGAATTTACGCCAATTCGATAGTCAAGGAGCGCAAAAATTCGAAGTTTTTTTACTTCGAATCCTTCACTCGAAGTTAGTGAATCGGCCCCTTAATTTCTAAAATTGTCTTTGCATACTATTTATTGTTTTGCCATAAAAGTATCTACCTGATGCTTTCACCTTACCTATCTGTTCCCCAGTGTTCCGTTATCAAGGAGGCTGCCATATTTGTGCTGCAGTAGTCCATTTGCATAAAAAAACTGACACATTGAGAAGGGACAGTCAGGTTTGCAAAACAGTTAAGTTTAGTAACTTCAAGTAACAAATACTTACAAAAGCAATAGCGAAAAAAACAGTAAATATGACCCATAACTACTTTTTTGTGTTCTTTGTTAGTGTCAGTATCACTTTAAGGATACCATGATATGAGAGCATACTGTTTATTTAGAAACTGAATTGTAATATTTGCCGCCTTACCTACAAAAGTAACACAGAAGAGTTTAAATGTAGTAAATAAAATTTCAGTGAGCACGTTTTATGACTGAGATGCTATACTTATGGTCTGAAAAAAAAAAAAAAACATGTCGGTCCTAGGGTACTTGTGATTTGAATCATTGCCATGGGATGTGAACCAGAGCAATAGAAGGGACATATGTGCAGGATGTTTACATTTCATTTTTTCAAATCTAAATATTGTCAACATCAGGATTCTGGTCTGTGCGATACTTCATTAAAAAAAACTCCAAATACCAATATAATGATGTGCATTTATGCTTTATAGTGCTCTGATGATGAAGGTTCCGTGTCATATAGTTCTTGTCGAGGGAGAAGAGATAGTGTGGTGAGCTACGTTAGCATGCATTTCAACATAGTCATTCAGTGTATTTGCACATAAACTAACAGAAGCGTGCACCTTTTTTCCCTAAATTATATGATTTTATTGCTGCATTATACAGTACTAATTAATGGAGCTGTTCACCTTTTAGTATGATGTAGACAATTTGCAATTGGTTTTAATTTTTTTTTTGTGTTTTTGGAGTTATTTAGTTATTTATTCAGCAGCTCTCCGGTTTCCAATTTCAGCAATCTGGTTGCTAGGGTCCAAATTAGCCTATCAACCAAGCATTGACTTGAATAACAGACTGGGATATGAATAGGAGAGTGCTTGAATAGAAAGATGAGTAATAAAAAAAATCAATACATTTGTAGTCTTACAGAAAATTTTTTTTTTAAATGGGTTCAGTGACCCCCATTTAAAAGCTGGAAAGAGTCAGAAGAAAGCAAATAATTAAAAAAAAAAAGCCAATTGAAAAGTTGCCATTCTATAACATACTAAAAGGGATCCTGTCATCGGAAAACATGTTTTTTTCAAAACGCATCAGTTAATAGTGCTACTCCAGCAGAATTCTGTACTGAAATCCATTTCTCAAAAGAGCAAACAGATTTTTTTATATTCAATTTTGAAATCTGACAGGGGACTAGCTATATTGTCAATTTCCCAGCTGCCCCTGGTCATGTGACTTGTGCCTGCACTTTAGGAGAGAAATGCTTTCTGGCAGGCTACTGTTTTTCCTTCTCAATGTAACTGAATGTGTGTGTCTCAGTGAGACATGGGTTTTTACTATTGAGTGTTGTTCTTAGATCTACCAGGCAGCTGTTATCTTGTGTTAGGGAGCTGTTATTTGGTTACCTTCCTATTGTTCTTTTGTTTGGCTGCTGGGGGGGAAGGGAGGGGGTGATATCACTCCAACTTGCAGTACAGCAGTAAAGAGTGATTGAAGTTTATCAGAGCACAAGTCACATGACTTGGGGCAGCTGGGAAATTGACAATATGTCTAGCCCCATGTCAGATTTCAAAATTGAATATAAAAAAAATTCTTTGCTCTTTTGAGAAATGGATTTCAGTGCAGAATTCTGCTGGAGCAGCACTACTAACTGATTCATTTTGAAAAAAAACTTTTTTTCCCATGACAGTATCCCTTTAAAGTTGAACCACTGCTTTAAGCAAACCAATCCTTCTGAAAAATAATGGCCTTTATTCTTAAGGGTATCATTCATTGGTAGATGGTCTATCATGTAAACTAACCATGTGCACGACAAGAATATTGTTTAGTATTCTGTTTTGGCCTGTTACTTGTGGCAATTTTTCTTAAAATTTACATATCCTTGTTTCCCAGTTGGTTTGTGTGTTTATGTCTATACATACCATAATAGATTACTCATCTTTGTTTCTCCACCTATGAAGTCATCAGACTTTTCTGACCAGAGTGAATCTGCCGCTGACTATTTTAGCCGATCCAACCGTAGGGGAAGCATAGTGTCTGATATCGATGATGTCAGCATTCCAGATCTTAATAGTGTGAGTGCAATGCATGGTGTGCTGCTTGCCAGTGATTCATATATTCTATTTTCTTTCCTATAACGGTCACACTGAAACATTTCTATGCAATTTTTTAAATAAAAATAAATATGCCTTGTGGATAATTTGCAATTCAGAGATTTTGTTGTGAATTTTGTCTGCCCCTATTTATATAATACTGGAACCTGTAAATTATTTTTTTCCATTTAAAATGTCAGGAAACAGCAAAAAATTAAAGTATTTTAAAGTAATGAAAATATCATGTACTGTTGCTCTGCACTGGTAAAACTGATCTGTTTGCTTCAGAAACACTAGTATAGTTCATATAAACAAGCTGCTGTGTAGCAATGGCAGAAATTGAAAAAAGGCTATATGGCACAGGTTAAATAGTGGATAACCGATAATACCATTTTGTTCTACAGAGCTTATCTGCTGTGTAACCTGAGCCTTTTCTCCTTTGAATGGCTGCCCTCATTGCTACACAGCAGCTTATTTATACCTGTATAAACAATAGTAGTGTTTCTGAAGCAAACACACCAGTTTTACAAGTGCAGGGCAACACTGCATTATATTTTTATTACTTTAAAACACGTATTGTTTGATGTTACTGTTCCTTTAAATGAGACAGGTGATATATATATATATATTTATATATATATATATATATATATATTTATATATATATTTATATATATATATATATATATATATATATATATATATATATATTTGTGTTTGGATTTAACGAGCATTGATTACTCTCTAGCATCAAAACTAGCATTTATAGAATTGTTTGAGCAGACTAAACAATAGGCTGTTACACGCCTTGATGGCTGTATTGTGCTGATTGCACAGCAAGACACCTTTGGGGATATGTAATAAAATGCCCTAAATTTGCCAATTTGCAGTAAACCAGCTTGCTATAGGTTACTCCATTTGGCAAGCTTAGGATCTTTTATTTCATATGTGGGCTTGTAGGCAATTCATGGTGATTTTAAACTGTTTTATATTTTGCAGAATAAACTATTGAGCATTTATTTTTATGCTATTGTCTGGATTTTACTGAATAGTTTTTTTGTTATATGTGGGTTGGCCGAAACCTGCGGTGTGGGGTGGTGAACTAACAAATTGAAGCTGTTTGAAGTTATTTTTGTATGGGTGTGTATACAGGTAACCCCGGTTTACAATATTTGACCATACATATGGATGGGCATTATAGGCAATAGTCAACATATGAATGATTGGCTCTTGGTTAGAGATCCTAAATTCATTGAAACGGTTTGTACCATTTCACTGCTGTCAGGATTTATAAACGTGTATTTGCATATGCGTTATTTATAAACAATAACTATTTCTTACAATACTAACTGCTTTTGTCCTGTATAAAACATGTTCAGAAAACCAACTGCAATTACTCTTTATTTCTTAGTAAATCTCTTGCTGTAAAAATGGAAGTTGTTAGGCATATTCCACAGGCGTTCATTGAGAAAATAAAGTGGTTAATTGATCCTTACATATTAACTATTAGAGCAATGATATTATTTAATTGCAAGCTTTGATTGTGAATATAATGTGAATTCTTATTTTACATACACCCCTTCTCTTCTTGATTGAAGTAAAATGTTACTTTTGAAATAGTATGGAGAGGTGCACAATTCATGCATGAAGAGGTTATCTGTACACCAAATGTTATTTTGCTGCATATTTTTCTAATCTTTCAGGCCTTTTTTCACTCTACTAGGTTGCCTCCAGTGTTGTACAAGAAAGAAGAATTGCCCAAGGGGTCATCTTAATAATTATTACCTTAAATTGTAGCAGTGTGTGTGTTTTAGGTGGATAATCATAGGCCCAAGTTGACCTACAATGCTTCCCACTGATGTGGTTTGATCACTAATATTAGTAAGAGCTCGTTTAAAAAGGCAAATCTTAGTGCAGAATGCAAAGTATCGGGCCATACTGTGCATGCATAGAATAATTAGACAAGCTCCTTGCAATTTGCACCTGCTACACAAAAGTGCCCTGGTATTAAAGTTGCATTGTACCCCTATGTTCCACATGAGAGCAATAAATAAGGTTTGTGCTGAACATGCTTTTTGCCTTTTCGGTTCGGAAAAATCAATAACTGTTCATATTTCTTGAGCTAAACAGGGCTTGGCATTGTCATCATTTAGACCGCGGTCTATATTTGAATCCTGGAATTTAATTTTGATGTTTTATTTGCAAAATTTCAAAAAGAAATGTAACCATATTAAAGGATTTTTTACTTTTGTATTTCAGCTGGATGAGAAGACTGACAAGCAGTTCACCACCGAAAACTATTCAAGGGTGAGTACCTCATGTAGTTATACCAAGGGCACGGCAAGAAGTATGTAGTAAAGACTACCCATACAAGCAATATTAGGCTGTTTCAATTAACGCTGTGCACACAGGGCAATTTGTCCGCTAGCTGTCAGGACAGCCAGTGTCCCCATTATCATATTAAATGAACATGGAGCCCTAAATACCTCTCCATGTGTGTCAGCCATAATGCCACATAGGGCATTGCATGGCTTAAAATAATATTTATCTTGAAAAAAAAATATACTATGCATTTCATCCTTTTCCATATTAGTAATTATTAAAGAACCTCCCCCAGTCCATTATCCAACTTTTCCAGCATACTTTAACATGAACATCAGGAGAACACTGAACAGCAATGGTGTGTATAGAAGGGTAGCAAGGAGAAAACCACTGCTCTCCCCCAGAAATATTGCTGACCCTCTTCAGTTTGCTAAGGATAGTGGAAGAATGTTTTGTGAATAGATGAAAATTATTTGATTAAAATGGAGTCTGTGGTAGATTACCTTCCTGTAATCTAGCACTTTCTGGATAATCAGTTTCTGGATGCCATACCTGTGCTCACTATTTTTAGCAGGTAGTGCTAAAAATATAATATAATATAATATAGAAATCTCATGAAAATCAAGGTGAACTGGCTTCTTTGTAGACAAACTATAATAGTATGAGGCCATATAATCAAATTTCTTGTCAAGTGTCAAGTTGTGTTGACTTTGAAACGTGATTCTTTTGGGAAATGATCCTTCTTCCAATAGAAAATTGAGTACAGTCTATAAACTGGTATTTTAACACTGTACAAGTGGTTCTTTGTGTATATTTGTCATTTTCTTTTTTTCTTTAAGCCTTCATCTCGTAATGCAACATCAGGGATACCAGGGACTTTTACTCCTTTAAGTGGATCATCATCTAGGAGAGGAAGTGGAGATGCAAGCTGTTCGCTGGATCCAGATGCTTCATTGAGTGAACTTAGGGTAAGACTGTACATTTTTTTCTAAATACAGCCATGGGACCTGTTATCCAGAATGCTTGGGACCTGGGGTTTTCTGGATAAGGGATCTTTTTGTAATAGGGATCTTCATACCTTAAGTCTATAATACATAAATATAAAATAGTGTAAACATGAAATAAACCCAATAGGTTTTGCTTCCAATAACAATTAAGTATATCATAGTTTGGATCCAGTACAATTTACTGTTTTATTATTACAGGGGAAAAGGAAATAATTTATACACATTTGGTTTATTTGGATAAAATGGAGACTATGGGAGTTCCGTAAGTCCGGAGCTTTCTGAATAATGGGTTTTTGGGTAATGGATTCCATTCCTGTATTCAATTTCTTGGGCTACATATAAATGATAAAGATGATGAAAGGGATAGTGCAGATATTGCTAATTCATCCTGTAGAATTTTTTTTTACTCTGCAGACTTAATTAATTAAAATCTCCAGAAAACAATTTCAGAGAAGGCGATGTGGTTATGTGCTTTCCGTGCAACAACAGCTCACCACATAAGATTATTGTAGTGGGAAGGGGCAGTAAACAGTCCCAAATTCGGAGGTGTTTTAAAATACGGTTGGATAAAGGGCATGGATTTAAAGGCCGGTGGTTCACCTTTAGGTTAACTTTTAGTATGTTATAATATGTCAGAATGTCCTATTCTGAGCTATTTATTGGGTTCTTATTTTTTTTTTTTTATGTCTTATTTTTTTTTAATATTTTCCTGCCTCTTCTGCCTCGTTAGCCAACAAATACTATGGTCTCTGGACCGTAACTTGTTCAAATTAAATTGAATTCCATTAGTAGCATTGCCATTGTGTTGTGGAGTCACCCTAGTTCCCTAATGTACTTTTTTTAATTTGTTCATGAGCTTAAAGTTTCTATGTAGATACACTGTCAGTACAATATATGAGAGCAATAAGTCTGTGTGGGCCTTGGCCTTCCCCTCCCCTCCTGTTTTTCAAGCAGCACTGTCACGCTGAGAGAAAAAACAATGACTTGTCTTTTTTAAATCTATCATGAAGCTGCAAGACACGTAATTCTGCAAAGTAGTGTCTGTATATCTGTATATGTGTGTGTATATGTATATATATACACCAAACGAAAAGGAACGCACAAACATAAAGGAGATCCGAAGACTGGGTGCCAGTTTTTAAATATATAAATAATCCCTTCGATGACGGCACTCCATATTCAATCAGGCTTAGACAAACGAGTCAGTTCATGTAGGTTTATTTGGTTCACCAAATAAACCTACATGAACTGACTTGTTTGTCTAAGCCTGATTGAATATGGAGTGCCGTCATTGAAGGGATTTTATATATATATATATATATATATATATATATATATATATAGATATAGATATAGATATAGATATAGATATATATAGATATATATAGATATAGATATAGATATAGATATAGATATATATAGATATAGATATAGATAGATATATTCCTTATTTAAAATAAACTGATGTGCCCACATTAAAGATTTTTTTTTCATATATATATATATATATATATATATATATATATATATATATATATATATATATATATATACATATATATATATATATTTTTTCATATATATATGTATATATATATATTTTTTCATATATATATATGTATATATATATGTGTGTGTGTATATATATATATATGTGTATATCTATATATGTATATATAGATATATATAGATATATATATATATCATGTCCATCCTTGAGAAAGGTCCCAACAGGACCGAAACGTTGGAATGTAACAGAAATCAAAACTGATTTTTTATATATGGGAGTGCTGGTTCTTCAGAGAATACAAAAATATATATATATATATATATATATATATATATATATATATATATATATATTATACATACAAATATGGGACATGTGGGATTTTACAGATTAGGGATCTTTCCATAATTACAGTATCTCTATACCTAAAGTCTACTAGAACTATACTTTTTTTTTTTTTTTTTTTTCTTTTTTAAATAAAGCAAAGCTTTTTTTACCCATACGCTCTACTAGGAGAGTTTAAATGGACCTCCTTTTCTTAAATTGTTACCTATGTCTCAGGCTTTATCATATAGGGGATTTTACTGGGGCTGTTAATTTTATTGCCTTCTTTTTTTCCCGAATTTTGCTCACCAGGGTTTATTGACTGATTTATTCATTGACCCCATCTAAAAACAAATGCTCTGTAAGGCTACAAATGTACTGCTATTGCTACTTTTTATTACTCATCTTTCTATTCAGATTCAGACCCATTAGTCTTCATATTCCAGTCTCTTATTCTAATCGGTGCATATGGAGAGCTGTTGGATAAAAAGCTAAATAACTCAATAGCCACAAATAATATAAATCAATTGCAAATTGTCTCAGAATATCACTCCTTGCGTCATATCAAAAGGTAAACTCAAAGGTGAACAACCCATTTAATAGCCCTGTTCTTGTATTACAGTAGATGTTGGACCAGCAGGTGTCTGGTTATTTATGGCCATGTATTTATTTCTATTCTGCTTAAACATTGATCATAACCAGCATTATTCATGGAACATTGAGTGTGTACGTTGCATTTTAAAGAGGTACATTTGGCAGTGAGTTTCTTTATATAACAAGTAATTGGTGAATATTTTCTTCAGCTGCTACGCTTACCCTCTTACTCTGTCTCTACCTATTAAACGTAACATGGGATCAATTAGTGGAGACAGTAAATAGATCATGCATGTCTAAATGAGCCTTTATAGCTTGGCAGTTAGGTTTTGCTGCAATGATTTGAAGGTATCCTCTTTTATTCAAAGGGTTTCTTGCAGAAACCAAACTTGTATGAATATGACTGTGTTAAAAAGTAGTACAATATTTTATATTAGCTCAAATGTGGCTCATTGCATTCTTCTGCAGGATATCTATGATCTTAAGGACCAGATTCAAGATGTAGAAGGGAGATACATGCAGGGGCTTAAGGAACTGAAGGTATCAGGGCCCCAATCCCTTCACTTTGTACTTTCAAGCATGCCTTACAGACAACTAAAACTGAGCATGCTATTTCACAAACTCCCTAACGTACTGCCCAGAGCTTAGCTAACTTTGTATGTTATTTCTTTGCAGCATGTGCATAACTTGTAACACATTCTTTTTCAAGTGTGTATCTTTTTATTGTTTGTTTAGCTGAATAGGCAAACTGTTAAACTGAATTCTTTATCAAGATTGCATGCTATATGAAAAAAAGATACTTATAAATAGAGGGGATACTGTACCCCCCCCCCTTTTTTATTTATTTTTTAATTAATGGATATTGGAAGTAACAAAAGAGTTCCATGATTAAGCTTTTATAATGTAACTCCAAGGTTATTTCTAATATCCTTATATTGTAACGTTCATTATTTCCTATAATACAGACATTTCAGTGTGTCATGTGACTTTTGAGATTGTTAATCTTAGGTTATCACTTGGTTATAGTCCTTTGTGTTCATGTAATTAAAGGACAAGTGAACCCCAGAATAATAATTTACCTAATTTACCTAACTTTCCAATATACATTTCATAAAAAATGTTAAATGTTTTTTAAGTTATTTGTAAAAACAATTGCTATCGAAAGCAGCATCTGCTTAACTCCTGGTTGTTACTTTTTAAACAATGTTGCAAAAGCAAATACAGATCTGTTAATTAGCTGGCTTGTCTTGCATTGTGTCAACAGTCTCGGCGACCAGTGCAGAGTATGGAAAGGGACAGACATCAATAGCAATACATATATAAATAACTGAAAAACTATATTTGTAATGAATGTATATTGCAAAGTTGCTCAGAATTATGTTTTCTTTTATTAGAAAGATTTCTATTTTGGGCTTGACTTGCCCTTTAACCTATAGTCTTTTTTTTAATTATGCATTAACCAGAATAATATATTATGATTTTTCAAACATAATATACACTCCTTGTTTTTTTCCATGCATGCTTTAGGGATATGTGAAACCGTCTCCTCAAAAATGATAAAACTCACGAAACTGGAATTTGTGGCAGTAAATCTGCTTGTATTCAAGAGATGCACAAAGATGCATAACCTGATGTAATCTGGTACAAGTAGTTTAATGAGTTGCCTTTCAGTCTTATTTCTAAATCAAGAGGTGTTTACATTTGAAGAAAGCAAAGGAGTCTTTACCTGCAATGCCTATGTCCACTATGATAGTGGATTCATGCTCTTATGATCAGTCATGTCATTCTGCCCAATGACTCTCTCTTTATGGTCATATGATCTCCAAGGAATACAAGGAGATATTATACAACTAAGTGATCCCTAAAGCACAAATGCTGTTTTGTTATGTTGGTCCTAAGTTAAAGGTAGATTTTGACTTCATTTGTCCATCAAAAACCCTCTAAGCTTCTTGATGAATGGTTCAGAATCACAACACACACAGTTGTTTGCCAATATGATGGCATTGCTGAATACCTAGCCTTTTTTGACAGTGATCATTAGAGGGTAATAGAACATTAGCAATAACTCTCCAAGTGAACCAAAAGTGCACATATATATATATATATATATATATATATATATTTGGGAGGACTATAGTTAAAGGCAAAAAGTATCTGTTCTCTGCAAATAATGCAATAGGTTTTCATATTCAAAGTCGGTTAAGGTTTTCATATACGAATGTCAGAGAATTCAGGGTTTAGGAATAGTGATTTTTGAAAAGAAAACATATTTTGCATTTAACCAATCTGTGTTTTCAGTATCCAAATATTAAGGCCTACAATTTAAGACTAAAAACAAAGGGCAGCATGCTGGGGTACATAAGTGCCTGAGTTGTTTCACATGTGACAAGTGAAGAGTCTTTAAAGCACCTCTGGGCACATAGATGATACTGTCCTGGGGAAGAACTCCCTACTGATCTTTATGCTGAAAGAATTACGACCAGCTTGGAGAGACCACAGTAAGGAGCTGATCTGAAACTATATCAGCTTTGACTACCAAAGTCTTGGGCTAAATAAGACGGAACCAAACTTTGACCCCTGGGCCCAGAGATTAGGTTTATTGTAGACCATTTTCAAGTATTCAATCTCCAAATTCATATGTAACGTTTTGTAGTTCTTGATGAAGCCTCTTAATTATTTCCTCCGTACTTCAAATATATTTAATTCAGTTTGATTACATTTTCTGCCATTAATTGTTATATATAATTCTGGTAAATATTTTTAAAGCAATACTACTTATTTATTTTTCAAAATCTGTGTACTAATCCAATAACTTTTGTGTCTTATTACTATATTGTTTGTGATTTTAACCTGTAATCATTTGCATGCCTGTCCATTATACTGTATGTATACCAGAGATGCTCACTATCCATTGCTTACAGAAATACACTGAGATATCGCTGATTCCTCCTATAACATTTTCGTTGCCACTTGCACAGGAATCTCTTGCAGAAGTGGAAGAAAAATACAAGAAAGCTATGGTATCCAATGCCCAGCTTGACAATGAAAAAAGCAATTTGGTGTATCACGTGGATACCCTAAAAGATGTTATTGAGGAAATGGAGGAGCAAATGGCAGAATATCATAGAGAAAATGAAGAGAAATCGAAGGTAATGATTTGAAAATAACTAAAAATTGTCTGTTTTAAAGTTCAAATATTGAGTTTACCAATTGTGCATTAGAGAAAAACATTATTCATTGACAGAGCAGACTTTATTGGTGCAGCTCATACACACAGCACTATTACTATTATCCTTAATACATATTTTCAACTGGAAAAAGTGCCCCGTGGGTACTTAAGCAGTGGCCACTGCTTCTGTATTTGAAGAAGTATTGCTCTAAATCAAAACATTTTATTGATTTATATAGCAGTTTTGGTTTTAAAAACTTTATTCTGAGTAGAATAACTTATTTTTTAATTATGCAAAAACAGTTTTGGGGTGAACATCCATTTTGAAACAATAAGCACAGTTAAAGAAAATATGTATGTTTAACTTTATTCTTTATTGACAAAAAAAAATGGGAATACTTTTTTTTTAACGCACTTATTTCTTAATATCTGCTTTTTTTCTTAAAAAAAAAAAAGACAGGTCAAAGGAATCAGATCCCATATATTGTGTACATAGCAGTTTCTATTTGTGTTATGCCTAAAAAGAATACTGTGTAGACTGTTAAGCCCTTGTGGAATATTTTTTTTTTTAGCAGTAAAGGTGACAGCAGGAAGAGTGAACCCCCCCTTTGTAGTATGTTGTCTAATGTACCTTACCCAGCAGTTCAATACCAGTCAGTCATCAAGTTTACAGCATAAATAGCTTTTGCTCACTATTCTTATTCAGTGAAATACTGACTGATCCATTACATTTTGAATACCACTGATCAGTGGCCTTTTATGGTATATTATACATATTAGACAATATTTCAAGAGAATTATATTTATAACTCTTAACTCTTAATGTTATTGGCATGTGCAACTAAACTTAATATAACAACTAAATTTTTTCCCAATCATCTGTAGGAATTAGAAAGGCAAAAGCATAACTGTAGCATTCTTCAGCACAAGTTAGATGAACATAAAGAAGGCATTCGACAGCGGGATGAGTTTATAGAGGTATGAATCATGTTTTGAGTAGGTACTGTATTCTGTTTTATACTGTAGCTTTAGAAGCTAATACATGGAAATAACTTTTATTTATTTTTGCTTTTACCTTTACCAAAGTCACTTATACTTTTGTAATAAAAGGCACAAAGTTTGTCCAGGAGCAGTAACCCATAGCAATCGCTAAAATGTTTTGCAACAAATGATACCTGCTGATTGGTTGCTGTAGGTAATAAGATGTGTAGCTCCTGATATTACATAACCTCATAAGTGTTCGTTTATTTATTGAGGGGCTTCTTTAAGTCCTTAAGTCTAATGCCACATGGGGCTGAAACTCGGCCAACTGAAACATGTAGGCCAAGAAATAGCCCCTATGCTGGCATCAGCCTTCTTCCTTGCCTGCACCTGGAACTATTGCATTGGCAAGGGTGCAGGCACACTGTATATTCTATCTTTCTGAAGAGAGTGTAAACATGTCCAAAGGATAAAATATGTCTGCACAAAAGCTAGCCTATATTTAATTTTTTTATTATTATATAAGAGCAAATATTTGATTTTTCCCAGGAAAAAAAGCAAGGGCAAAATACTGAATGTAAATATAGTTGTGTGGAAAGCTCACAAAAACTGCATAGCAATCTTTATAGTCATTGCACATATTGCATATGTATCAAAGCACATATCTGCATTTGAGGAATAATGGTCTGTATATGCCATAAATCTTTTTTCCTGAGTTAACCCTGGGAAATTATACCAGAATACATGCATTGAAATAAATAGTTCCAGTGACATTTGTCTATGCTACAAAGTTTATGGATCTTTATAAATGGTTCACATGCAGACCCATTGGTAGAGGACCACATCCATGGCTCTGCTCCCTTTTTTGTTTAGCAAGCAGTTTATTTCTTTAGACTTTGGCAGGCCAGATCATATTGAAAGAATAATGTCATCGAAAAGGTCCCTGGAGACCTTGGGATTCTTTGGAGAGCCTTCTGTTGTGAAACTTAAATGTCACATGCACTTCATTTTTATTATGATATTGTCACAGTATATTTTATTATGATTTAAATGTGGTGATTATGTAAGCTTTAGGTGTAGTGGTATGTAACCCAAAAAAACTGTTCAATGATGAGGTAAAAATTATTCTGTGCAAATTTTGATAAACTGTGTTCATGGGTTCCAAATAATTACAAAATCAAAGGTTTGTACACATTTCTCTGTGTGCATCATAATGTGTCCTGTATGCTGGCCTCAGTAGTTGTTTACATGATTACACAGCTTAGAGGGAGAATTGCTCCTAAATGATTCTTCAGTCCTTTATCTTTTGTTTCGCTGTACTGTGCCTTTTCTGTTTTCCTTTTCATCTTCTAATTTTTTCTTACCTTTCACTGCTCCAGGAGAACCAGCGTATGCAGCAGAGAGTAGACTCTCTAGTCAAAGAGGTGTATGATCTACAAGAGACAATTAACTGGAAAGATAAAAAAATTGGGGTATGAAAAAAGATCTTGGGTTCATGATAAGTATTACAGTCAGGAGCAAAGCAAAACATAATAATCGCATAGATGACTAGTAACCATGAAATGCACTCTAAACAAATAAGCGTATTATTCATTAAATATTTACATCTCAATATGTGCATAACATCACTGGTCTCACTGACCTTGGTAGAGGCTCCTCTGGTAGAAAGTATAGTTTGGTCACATTAGGGGGTTATTTACTAAAATCCAAATTTATCTCATAATAAAAAAAGATTGACCAAACTACCATGACCAATTTTAGCTTATTTATTTATTTAAAAAACTTGATTGAAATTGGGGCGTGAAAAAACTAGATAAAATTGAGCAAAATCTCAAATCACACAATTTCTTTGGGCTTTTTCGTGATTCGCTAGTATTTTTGAGTTTTTGCCCGAAAACACCAAAAAAGTCGAATTTTCAGGCTAAACCCAGCATAGAATTCAGGCTTTTTGCAGCATAGGGGGTATAATACATCTCTAAAAACTCGAGTTTTATTTTTCCTCTAAAATTTGAGTTTTCTAGTGAAAAAAAACCTCTAATTTTCGAGATTTCACAACTCGACCTTTAATAAATAACCCCCTAGGAGTGACCTGTTCATCACCATATAAAGTTATGTGTATAAGACAGATGAACAAGTTAAAGAAAAATAGACTCATATGGTATATGGTGTGGTCCAAGTGCACCATCAGTAAACCCTAAGCCACAGGAGATTGAATCTCCAAAAAAACAAAAAACAGATCTCCTAAAAAAAAAAACCAAAAACATTTGTTAATGTAACTGTCTAGAAAGCCTTGCACATTTCATGCTCCAAGAACAATTAATTATAGGCTAAGTGTATGCAGCAGGAAGGGGCAATTGATAAGAACAACAACAACCAATAAAAACATAGCTAGAAAAAACATCAAAAAAATCTCTCGGTACATTTAGCTTCTTAAAGGGACATCATATTCAATACATATTTAAATGAATCATTATATGATTAGATCACACAGCACTTTAACATTGATTTAATTTGCAGATATAGGGGAAAAGTGCAATACTTTGTTGTGTGTCCTTTATTTTAGGTGACCTTAAAGGAATTGTTCAGTGTGAAAATAAAAACTGGGTAAATAGATAGGCTGTGCAAGATAAAAAATGTTTCTAATATAGTTAGTTAGCCAAAAATGTAATGTATAAAGGCTGGAGTAACTGGATGTATAACTTGTCAGTCAGAACCCAACTTCCTGCTTTTCAGCTCTCTTGGTTTCCACTGACTGGTTACCCTGGCTACCAGGCAGTAACCAATCAGAGACTTAAAGGAGGGCCACATGGGTCATTTCTGTTGCTTTTGAATCTGAGCTGAATGCTGAGGATCAATTACAAACTCATTGAACAGAAATGTACCATGTGGCCCCCCTTCAAGTCGCTGACTAGCTCAGAGTTATAGAGCTGAAAAGCAGGAAGTTGGATTCTGGCTGTTTTATTAGACATCTGTTCACTACAGCCTTTATACATTACATTTTTGGCTAACTAACTATATTAGAAACATTTTTTATTTTGCACAGCCTATCTATTTATACAGTTTTTATTTTCACACTGAACTATTCCTTTAAAATATCTCACTAGAGTAACTTATTTCTTTGTTTGATTTGGTCTGCTCCTGACAAGGTTTAATACAAATGCATGCTGCCTAAAGATTGGATTGGAGTCATTTCTAACTAGTATGTGCATGTGCTCAGTAAGATAGAGTATTTTTCTTATATAATGGATAATTTCCATAGTCAACTATTATTTAAAGAACAGTCATCAATGCATTTTTTCAATGGAAAAGGAAATGATCACAAACTATAGTCATATTATGGCACATTGATATTTTAATTTGTATCATATAGGTATATAGCTTGTTTGTTAGTTAAATTTTCCAGTCATTCAGTGATCATTGTACCCATTCAAGAGTAAAGTATCACAAATTCCAAACCATCGTGCTTATATATGACATGTACAGTATTATACAGCAGTATAACAATTATCACCATCCACTTTCTAGAAAAAAATGTTCTCTTCATCCGTCTGCTTCCCCAGTCACATATCTGTTTCCTCTGGATTAAAGAAGAAAAAGATAACTACATTATGGCTTTCTTAAACTTTTGATGTCACTGAGGAACTTTTAAAGGGAAAGATTTTTTTTTTTTTAAAACCGTACCTTTTAGAGTAAAAACATTAATTCTAAATGTTTTTTTCTGAAATTGCTTCCTTATCTTTCAAACAGGTGGTTTTAATTTGCTGTTTTCTGTTAAACAGAACATGTATCTTACATGGCCAGTATACCACTATATATTCCTTTATTCATGAACTACAAAATAGACATGCTACAAAATTACAAATGCGTATTTCAGAGCATTATTTTGCTTTCACTCTTAATATAGTTAGTTTAACAGTTTCTGAGTTATAGCTAAACAACCGCTTCCCTCGCCCTTTGTTGTTGCTGTTTTGACTTTTATACCTTCCTTTTTACCTTATGCATGGTAATAATCTCTGCACTAGTGATCTAATTATCAACTTTGCAAGAACCACACCTGAAGTTGTTTCCGTTTCCCTGTTTGGAAAGAATAACGAAGGCCATTCTTTTTTATGGTTTAAGTTTGTTGAGCACAAGCCCTGTTCATTAAACTCACTTTGCTCTTAAAGATGGCCAGTACCTAGAGGATGTGCTCACCATATTCCTTATGTGATTGTGGCAACAGAAGGCTTACATTTGGGATCATTTCCTTTAGCTGAAACCATTGTTCTCTTTTGAATTATGATTTAAAGCAACCCCAACCATTCAGTTGGATTTAGTAATATATAGATATATAGATATATAGATATAGACAAGCAATTTAGCAATACTCATGCACACAGCCTCTCTGTAGTCTAGTCCTGAGAAAAAAATATTATTTACTAATTTATTTTTAATTTCGCATTTCATTTAGTGCTTTATAAAACTTGAGTGTCTTTGTTGTTGTGGATTGTGGATTGCCTGCATGCGTCCCTTCAAATCTTTTATTCTGTCCAAGTATATTTCATTTTCCCTCTTTTTCTCTTTTCTTGCTATTGCACTTCCTCTCTTGCTGTTCTGCTGATAAATGGCCTGTGTATAGGCACTAGAGAGACAGAAAGAATACTTTGACTGCATTAGAAATGAGCGAGATGAGCTTAGAGATGAGCTGACTGCTGTGAAGGAAAAAATGAAGATAGGAGAGGTACAGTATTTTGGTCACGCCTCAACTGGAACAAGGTTTCTCTTACATTTTGTATTGTATTGAATGTTATATGGGCAATGGCACTCTAATTAAAACACAACATATTTTCTGTGGATCATTTCTATGTTGTTGATCCATGAGCCAAGAATGCATGCTGCTATGTTTCTGGTTATAATAACTGGCCCAGGGTTTATTCGAATTTGTTTTAAATTTGCTTTTTATTGATGTCAGTGGGACGCAACCTCCTCCCCCCCAGTGTACCCTCCATTTGTGGGAACCCCTGCAGATGTTTATTTATACTCCAGAAACAAAGGGGGTTCTTTATCGAAGGACGAATAGTCTTGAAACGCAAATGGAGTTTGAGAAAGGCTTGGGACTTTGAGAAAGGCTAGGGACCTAGCCGAAACATCGGTTGGTTTTTTTTTTTGCTTTAATAAAACTTTTTTTCCACCATAAGCCCTGTGAGTGCTAACTTCTATTGAGCTCTTGTACATACTTATACATAGCTCTGCACCCAGGCACCTTATACCCATATACAGTACGTGTTGTGCCTGCAACCTATGGTCTATATGCCAACCTATGGTGGCCTACTTATGGTCTCTTATTTATAAAGTATATTGATATGGTGATATTTTTGTAAATATGATTTATACATAGATGTGCATTTTTCATTTCAGAAACATGGGTTAGTTATCATCCCGGATGGAACTCCTAATGGTGATATCAACCATGAGCCAATGGTTGGTGCCATAGCTGTAGTATCCCAAGAAGCGGCACATGTGTTGGAATCTGCAGGAGAAGGCCCCCTTGGTAATTTTAATTCATTTAAGTGATTTCCTTTAAATTGCCCAGAAGTTTTTCCATTATTTTAGTTTCTCAAACTAGAGATGAAATTCCAGTGGGATCACAGTTTATTTAGTGTCGCAACTGACTAACAAACATCATCTTATCACTTGTACTATCATTTTGTAACCTTTTCATTCACAGAATAAATGCCAATACACCTTAAAATACAAGTCAATTTACCACTCCTATAGATTATTGATTTTGCATATTGGAACAAAAGATACAAAAAAAAAACCGCACACACACACACTTCGCACACACACACACTTCGCACACGCACACACACACACACTTCGCACACGCACACACAAACACACTTCGCACACACACACACACACACTTCGCACACACAATTTCACTTCCATAAGAGTAAACTGTTTATTTTACCAGCATTTTATTTTGGCTTTCCTATGGATTCCACAGGAAGGATAAGTAGATTATATGTTTATCCAGCTGAATAATTCACCAGCACAGAATGAAAATTGTATGTCTTTTATTTTATTTTTAGATTTACTTCTGACCTCTGTTATATATTTTAGCCAATGGTTTATGACTCTTATACTGTACTTTGTACATGGTTGGTTTGATAACCAAGCTTTCCTTTAATTTCTTGTAAGATGAGTGCAATGTATGTGCAATTATGGAAAACCCTGTATGTAGAAAATAATGAATGGGTCCATGCAAGTACTGAATGATGTGTAGTTTGAGTGTTAGGCCAGTGCACATAATAAGAAGACTCTTTTTTTGTACAGTGTATTTATAAAGTGTAATCATTTTTTTTAAATATATTCCAACCTTTTTGTTTTTGCTGACATTGACTTTTTAAGTTGGACAGTGAAATGACATTGTTGCAGGATAAGAGCCACCTCAAGACCCTAGCATAGTCCATTCAAGTCCATCAAACCAGTGCAGAGTATAAAGGCTGCTGACTCAGTTGCTGAGGTCCAAGATTGCAGCTTAATGACCTGCATGAGACCATCGTCTAGCCAAAAATGTGGCATGTGCATAGGCCTGCTGTATGATCACATGGTTGGCCCCAAGTCACATGCTCAATCAAATTGGTTTTTATCCATGATATTGTCCTTTGCTTTCCAGATGTGAGGCTACGAAAACTAGCGGAAGAGAAAGAAGAGTTAGTGGCCCAGGTAAAAATCCAGATGGTCTTTTCACTTTTTACAGCTTATGCTTAATTGGGACTTGTCTTTAAAGGGAAACTTAATCCCTCAAGATGAATACTTAAGCATATTAAATGGCTTATTAAAGAATCTTACCAAACTGGAATATATATTTAAGTAAATATTACCCTTTTACATCTCTTGCCTTGAGCCATCATTTTGTAATTTTGTTTGTTTGTGTGCTGCCTCCGAGATCACCTGACCAGAAATACTGCAGCTCTAAATGCAACAGGAAGAAGTGTGGAAGCAAAAGACAGAACTTTGTCTGTTAATTGATTCATGTGACCAGCATGTATGGTTTGTTTGTGTGCGTGGAGAATCTTAGGGTCCCTGGTCTCTTTGTATTGATCATATTATTTGAGTAATTTCTTGCTATCTTTATTGTTTTGGCATAGATCAGAAAACTCAAATTACAGCTTGATGATGAGCGCCAAAAATCTGCCAAGAATAATTCCACTACAACTGATCCGACTGGCCTGGAGAATGGATCGGACCTGCAGTTGATTGAGATGCAGAGTTTGTATCCACTTTTAAAAAAAAAAAAAAAAAAAAAAAATATATATATATATAATCAACTATATATATAATGTTGTGCTATAAGTGCGCTACCTGGGTACATCATTTTAAAGGAACCGTAACACCAAAAAATTAAATTGACAATATAATGTACTGTTGCCCTGCACTGGTACAACTGCTGTTTTGCTTCAGAAACTCATTTATAGTTTATATAAACATATAAAACAACGATACAAACAACTATATAAAACAAGCTGCCGTGTAGCCATGGGGGCAGCTATTCAAGCACAGGATACACAGTAGATAACAGATAAGTTCTGAAGAATCCCATTGTATACAACAGAGCTTATCTGTTATCTGCTGTACAAAATCAATATGAAAAAAGTCCCAAACCAAGTGTGATTCCCAGTTCAGTAACATGTAGGTTCTCTCCAACCTCCAAAGTCAAATAAAGTTCCAAAAGTTGTTACCGGTCGTACCTCAAAAGGAAATGGGGAAACAAGAAAATATATATAGTGTAGCATTCTTTTTAAACAGATTCACACTTCTGTGCACAAACAAACACACATTATCAGTGCTGTAATATCCACCCAAGGTTTAAAGTGAAAGTGAATAAATTGCGAACATACTTTTACACCATCAACTAAGTGCATTGTGTTTATGAAAAGGAAAATTGAATGAAAAGGAGATACCCAAACGCCAGCTGGATATACTTTTTGGCTTGTAAATTTGTAGTTAATACAGAGATTCCTCCTTTGGACAATAAAGAATAGCATCTGCAGAAACGGTTTATGGTTCTTTAATTGTAAAAATTATTGCTCTCACAATGTTCCACTTTAAAGTGAGTTTTAAAACCAAAACCGGCTCTTTCTGCTGCGTGGCTGAGATGTCTCAGTCCTCACTGCGCATGTCTGTATAGCTTCCGCTTTCGTCACTGCTGATGCGTTTCGCTGAATGGGCTTCTTCCTTGAGCGATGACGTGTGCTGCAGTTGTTTGCTCTTTATTGTCCAAATCCACAGAATTTTGTAACTTTTATCAGTTTGTTCACATATTCATGGTTTTCACAGTCCTAATTATTGCAAAACATATGCAAAATAACAGTTATATTCATCTTAAATCCAATGTATTGAAGTTTAAAACAATTACATATATTTATATTAAAAAGGCTCTCAGATTAAAATCTACATTAAGGCCATTAGGGGATAGGGATCTCAGCCTATGTATCCACCAGCTCTCACTTTGGAGACTGCTGGTTGTCAGATCTCCTCCTCTCCAATGCGCCTTAACCCTCTCGATACCACACCATAATAAACCTGCTGGATTTTTATGTTTTTCTAAAAAATTTCGATACAATGTGATTAGCATAGCCCTTTTTTATATTATTTATATGTTTCCCTATCCTTTATTTTCCTGTTTTTTTTTGCCCACATATTGGAGGCCACAAGGGCACTGCAACAATATGACATCAGTTGTGTCACATTTGATTATATCATGAATTTGGAATGTTTCCCCAGTTATCCTGCTAACAAAGATTTTGGTCTTTTTTGTGTACCTGCACGATCTACACAGATTGCAGGGGAAAAAAACTTTAAAACATTCTATGGGGTTTTTTTGTTCTTTATTTTTCTTGTGAGCACATACTAGTTTTTGTTTTAAATTAGGGGCCCCTTGGGGGAGAATTTTTGGTTTTTCTTTGAGTAAAGGTTCCAATGTTTGATCTAAACTTAAAACTTCCCAATTTTTCTCAACAGTGTTTTTAATTTCCTTTGCTCTTGGATTATATTCAGTTATGAAGCTAAAATCAAAACTGTCCTTTTTTGTTTCCAATGGCCCATGAACAAATTTGCGAAGCCTGACACAATACATGTCTCCATGGCAGTACCACAATTCTGTATGTAATATTGGCACTGTTTCTCCATTTCCTTTTGAGGTACGATCTGTTATCTGCTGTGCCCTTTCCCCTTTTCCAGCGTTGAATGGCTGCCCCCATTGCTACAGAGCAGCTTGTTTATATAAACTATCATTGTGTTTCTGAAGCAAATCACTAGTTCAGTGATCCCCAACCAGTAGCTCGCGAGCAACATGTTGCTCTCCAACCCCTTGGATGTTGCCCCCAGTGGCCTCAAAGCAGGTGCTTATTTTTGAATTCCAGGCTTGGAGGAAACTTGTGGTTGTATTAAAGCCAGTTGTATTGCCAAATAGAGCTTTCTGTAGGCTGCCAGTTCACATAGGGGCTGCCAATTAGCCAATCACAGCCATTTGTTGGCATCCTCAGGAACTATTTTCATGTGTATGTTGCTCCCCAACTCTTCTTACATTTGAATGTGGCTCATGGGTAAAAAAGGTTGGGGATCACTGCAGGGCAACAGTACATGATATTTTTATTACTTTCAGACACTCCCATTAGCTGCTTAAAAAGTGTTTTTACTTTTTATTTAGTGTTCTTACTAAGACTATTTGGTATATTTACTAAATGTTCGAGAAACATTGCCCTATTTTAACAGCAACTATAGCTGCTCAAACTTACTCCTGCTTTAGCCATTAAAACCAGGGAACATCTATTTATTGCTGGAAGCAGCCACAGCTAGCTCATACCATCAGTGAGAACTGTTGTGAGGATAATGAATTTGCAAGTAGAAGTTTTTAGGTAAAATAATGTTCAGTGTCAATATGTGAATGCAAATCCCTATCTGATATCTTCTGTTGATATCACTGTAGGATTTTGTGTCCACAGACAAAACAAGTGTGTCCAAGTATCTGTTGCAGTTAAGGGGGTTGTTCACCTTTAAATAATTTTTTCAGTTCAGTTGGTTTCAGAATTTTTTATTCAGAATGTTTTATTTTTCACCTTCTTATTAGGGATGGGCGAATTGTTTCACCGCGAAAATGATGCCCATAGACTTGTATGGCATTGCGCGTTAAAATAATTGGAGAAGCAAAACCGGTCAAATTCAGAAGCACTTAAAGGGGTTGCTCACCTTCAATTCAATTCAGTTGTTTTTAGATTGTTCCCCAGAAATAAAGACTTTTTTTCAATTACTTTCCATTATTTATTTTATACGTTTTTTCCAAAATCTAAGTTTAAAGGTGAATGTTCATGTCTCTGGTGTTTGAGTCTGGCAGCTCAGTAATTCAGGTGCAGACTCTGAACTGTTACAATTTGCTACATTAGTTGATACATTTCTCAGCAGCATCTATGGAGTATTAGCAACTATTGTATCAATTCTAACAGCTGTCTGTAATGAAACCCAGAGATTCTGCTCAGCAGGGACAAAGATGTATCAACTAAATGTATGAACTAAATGTATCCATTTGGAACAGTTTACAGGATCAGCGACCCCCCCCCCCCAGAGCTGCATCAGAAGGAGAGAAATGACATTTTACACTTCAATATTAGAAAAACCGTCACACATAGAAAATAGAAAGTCATTGGAAAAAGTCCTTATTTCTGGTGATCTATCTGAAACCAACTAGTTGTTTGAAGGTGAACCACCCCTTTAACGTGTCGGTACTTATAT
Organism: Xenopus petersii; assembly: GCA_038501925.1. Lineage (NCBI taxonomy): Eukaryota > Metazoa > Chordata > Amphibia > Anura > Pipidae > Xenopus > Xenopus petersii. The sequence goes on from CM076682.1 coordinate 102,510,578, forward strand.
GTTTTCTGCCGAGAATGCTCTACTGGGCCGTTATGGGCTGAAAAGGGCACCAATACTGGTGTGTCTACTTCCTTGATAATTCCCTGTATGCAGTCAGATTTATTGAAATATTTTACCATAACCGTCACATTTTCCTTCTTCTTATTTTAAAGCGATACGATTCTCTGAAATAAACTTTGAATGTTTTTCTGTGTTTTTTTTCCCATAGGAGATGCTAATAGACAAATTAGTGAATATAAGTTCAGACTTTCAAAATCTGAGCAAGATATAACAACGCTGGAACAAAATGTATGTTTTCTGTGGTAATATATTACCAGTTTCCTTCAATATAACTTCCCTTACTTCCACTAATTAGTACAGATATTTATTCCCTTGCTGCGATTGTGCTATTTGTTATTTTCAGCCTAGTGACTGACCCTCTGTTGGTTCAATTTAAATACATTGACTGTCTGGGTTGATTGCATCGAGCCAAACAACTTTTTACTGCTGCAATGGAAACTCAAATGGATGTATTTTAATTTGCTGTTTCACCTATGAGGGCAGTACTGGCAGTTTGTCTTGCCTCTGTAGACACTACGGACGCAAGTTAAAAGGACCGTCAATTCAAAAAAAAAGTCTAATAAAAGAGAGCCTAATTCTAAGCAACTTTGTAATATACATTAATTACAGATTTGCTATAGGTTTTAAGTTATTTGCATATGTATTGCCATTGAAAGCAGTGTTATCTGTTCCTGTCTATGCTCTGCCCTTATGACTGAGACTGTTGAAACAATTTAAGACAAGCCAGCTGATTAACAGACCTGTCTTTGCTGGGTAACAACCAGGAGTTAAGCAAATGCTGCTTTCAATAGGAATTGTTTTTACAAATAATCTTAATAGCACTGAAGCTTTTTAATAAATGCATATTGGAAAGTTGCTTTTATAAGGCACATTTTTAATTTGGGGTTGACGTGTCCTTTTAAGTGCAAAAATTCATACTTTCCACATTTTTTCAGAATTGTAGCATTTTTGTGCTTGATACTTTGCTCAAGCTGACATAGAATGCAAGGAGCATATTGTGCTTGTTTGTAAATGTCGTTTCAGTTGTATCTGTGTCACACAGTAAGGGAATGTGATATTTCCGTTTTTTGCATATGGAAATGCAAGCACTAAAAAGGGCAAAATGGTGAATAAATCAAGGGCTGGACTATAAAAAAAATGCTGTAATTTGGGCAAGTGCTGGTTTCCATGCATGATTATTTTGATAAGGAGCAACTTCAAGTTGTTATTTATAAATCAACCCCCCCCGCAAATGCAATAAATACTTTGTTTTATAGGTCATGAGGCTTGAAGGACAAGTCGTAAGGTATAAATCAGCAGCTGAGAACGCAGAAAAGGTAGAAGATGAGCTAAAAGCAGAAAAAAGAAGACTTCAGAGAGAGGTATTTCACTCCAGCTGAAATCATTGTTTCATTGCATCTGTTTTCATTGTCACAAACCTATTTCTTATGGCTTTTCTTATAGGGCCTAAGGAATTTTTTTAATAATTATCTTATGCTGTATTTGCTTTCATCCTGTATTTTAACTACAGCACTAACCAGCACTCGTGGGCGTCTACATAGTTTCTCCCATTATGTTTTGGGGGGAAACAAAATGTTACTGGTACTATCCCTTTACATGTTACAGAATTGTTTCTGTAGTCAAGCAAGCAGTGAACAGACATATATTGTTTTTGCTATTTGCTTTCATTTTGGGTGGACGTCCCCTTTAATACTTATGGCTATAATGCCTATATCACTATTGACTGCCTAGTGTTGTTGTTTTGGTTTTTTTTTTTTTTGTTTTTTTTGAGGTTCTTCTCTATTTCTGGTGACCATGGTGGCAGGTAGAAAAAGGTGTTACAGTGTAAATGATAAAAACAGTCCTGAAGATAAAAACTCAGTGTTTCCTTGTTCACAGCTTCGAACTGCTTTGGACAAGATGGAAGAGATGGAAATGACAAATAATCACTTAGTGAAACGGTTAGAGAAGATGAAAGCCAACAGGACTGCACTTCTGTCTCAGCAGTAATGAGAATCCAATGAACCTAATGCACTGCTCCTATAAACCAACACCCTCACTTTGTCTTACTATAGGACATCTTCACTAGCACAACTGGTGCAATTGCTGCCTTGTCTCAAGGGCTGAGCTGCAACATGACAAGTTGATCTTTTAATTTATGAGAGGATGAGACAAACTGACAATGAATACCATGGTGATTTCCCTCTTCAGTATATAGATTGGGGCACATTCTAAGGTGATGCTCAACACGCTGGATTCCCTGCTTTGGACACATTTTATTATCTCCACGTTATTTTAATTGAGTTTACTCACTCTCTGTTTAGTTTTTGTTTCCTCCTGCTGATCAACACCCACCTGAAAATGATCTGCTGAGACGTAAGACTTTACCCGACCCCCCCCCATCCTGCAACTGTTTAAAGAGAAAACCCTTTTCTTGCCAAATAAGGAGTCTGATTCACTTCCCTGCTTAATGTGTCATTTACTCTTCTGCAGCTCTGTCTCTGCTTTCTCTGCAGTTATCAAAAGGGGAAACAAGTGACCAATTTCTACAGTATTGTGCCAGGCAACTGCATTGCAGCCGGAAAGGGGTTAAAAGCAAAGTGCCTTCCTAGATTTCAATTCAACTCTAATGCTGTTAAACTGTGCAAAGCTATTACACCTAATTGCTCTAACATTTATACTTAGAAACAGTACATATTTGGGGGGAGGTGAATAATGCATTCAACTTTATACCTTTTGAACAAAAGAAAAAAAAAACACTTTTGTAAAATATTTTAATTTGTATAACAAATGTTTAAGAACAAAAAAAAAACAGGTATTGTAAATACATTGTGCTTTTATTGCATGGGTGATGGCACAGTTGGGTAACAGAATTTTAATGAGGTTAATTGGCAGAAATGATAGATATGATACTAAAATACTGAGTATATTGTACAACTGTATAATCTGCTGCTTGCGTGCAAGTTCAGTCCTCAAGGTAAAGCTGAGGGACCTATTAAATGGACACTCTAATGAACACATCATTGTAGTTATTCTGGAGTTTGTGCATTTATTACAGGCTAACGCGTTTCATGCATGGAAGCTGGCTACAAGTTTACTACCTATAATGATTAAATCATGAAAATGTAATAAGCTTCAGCTCATTGCAATAAGAAACTTGAACAATTAAAGATTTTGTATTGTTTCCGCAATAAACAAGTTAATTTTCACTCTTCAGCTCTCTGCATCTGTCTCTCTTCATGCAGGAGCAGGAATTCGATTTTGATTGGCAGTTAGGCCCTATACAGCCTTTGGGGGGGGGGGGGTTTGCACTATTTGTCTAGAGAAGATGTATTAGAGCTCACGCTTACAACTGGCACTGTTGGAAATCCTGTTTTTTACATGCAGGATTCAGGGCCGGAACTAGGGGTAGGCAGAGTAGGCGACTGCCTAGGGTGCAATCATGGGGGGGGCGGGGGCGCACTTTTAAGGGGAATTTTTTCCTCAAACCCTGGTTTGCTTGGCCTTTAATCGTTTTTCAATATTCTAAATCACCTGTTCCAACCCCCTCTTGCCTGTGATTAGTACTGCAGTTAGAAGCACTCCTCACCTCCCTCTTGGCAGCTGCTGGCACAGGTAAATATTTGTAGGGATGCACCGAATCCAGGATTCAGTTCGGGATTCGGCCAAAATTCAGCCTTTCAGCAGGATTCGGCCAAATCCTTGCGCCTGGCTGAACAGAATCCGAATTTTCATATGTAAATTAGGGATGGGTAGGAAATTTTTTTTCCACTTTTTCCTTACGCAAATTAGGATTCGGTTCAGTATTCAGCCAAATCTTTCACCACGGAATCTGGGATTCGGCCGAATCCCAAATAGTAGCTTTGGTGCATCCCTACATATTTGTGGGCAATATGATGAATTTTTGTCTCCTGCTGGCACAAGTACATATTTGGGGGCGATATTTTTTGGTTGCTGCTGGCACAGGTATAGATTTGGGGCAATATGAAGGTTTGGTTGCTGCTGGCTCAGGTACATGGGGCAATATGGATGGTAAGGTGAGAAATGGTAATGCATCACAGGTACACAGATGTTTGGGGCAATATGATGGATTTTTGGCTCCTGCTGGCACAGGTACAAATTAGGGGCAATATGATAGATGTTGGTACAGGTACATGGGTCAATATGAATGGTAAGGTGAGAAATGGTAATGCAGGACTGGGTGGGGGGCACTGATTTTAGCCCTTGCCTAGGGTGCCAAAATACCTTGGCCCGGCTCTGGTAGGATTTGTGCCAGAGTCCGTTATTTTGCTCAAGAACATCTGCTAGGAAAAGGAGCCTCCCTATAGACTTAGCTGTCGATCAAAATCTGACCCCAACTTCTTAATGAAGAGAGAATGAAGAGTGACCGGTTGCTGAGATAGTTAAGATTAACTGATTATTTCATAAACGGTACAGTATTTTTAATTGGTTATATTTGTATTTCAAGGAGATCAAACGTGTATCAAATTTTTATTTTCGTGATAGATCTGCCTTTAAGGGCTCTTACACCTGCAGTGGCTTTTATATGCACGAGTAAGCATATCCCATTCCTTGCTATGTGTTTGTACTCACTGCCCAGAAGCACTAAACTCGGATGCAATGCAACTTGATGCCAAAAGCAGGGGAACATATAAAAAAAACTGTAAAAGATCTAAAGCAGTGACATGCTGATAAATAGGAATGTATGTGAAATACTGATGGAAAGAAGTAAAAGCATCATTGAGCAAATGCTGGGAAAGTAACGTGTGGCGTAAAGAATACAGCAGGTATCAAGCACAGAGCTTTACACTACTTTAGTGTTCAAACCATACTTATCTCTATCCTAGCGTTTTTTCTTGCCTGGCCAGTATAAATAAAGCTTAATGATAATGTTATTAATAATGAAAGAATTGGAATTCTGTGAATTGTACTTGCATTATGTGAAACATTTTTAAGCATCTCTCCTTAGACTGTCCCTCTCTTTGCAAGCCTAAAATAAATACCACATCTTTCCAACACCTTGAGGTCCCTTGTGGGTGGCTAAGCAATAAAACAGCATATGGACTATATGGATACAAATAAAAGGGCATGGATAGTAGGTACTGTACCAACATGTACATGACAAAGGTTCTTACTAGGAATGGGTCAGCTCAAACAGCCGAGTGAGATCCATGGCTCTATTCTAAAGTGTAGCTGTAAAAATATCACCTGAATAATATTAGGGCAAATGTATGTACAAGAATAAGCTAAAATAATTCCTGTGCAATATGCAAAGTTGAAACATACTTCATATCACTTAAAGCTTTTACTGTTGCAATAGGCGGCTCTCTAAAATAGTAATACATTTATGGGACCTGTTATCTAGAATGCTCGGGACCTGGGGCTTTTCGGATAACAGATCTTTACGTAATTTGGATCTTTACAACTTGTCTACTAGGAAATCATATAAACATTAATAAACCATATGGGCTGGTTTTGCTTCCAATAAGGATTAATTATATCTTAGTTGGGATCAAGTACAAGGTACTCTTTTATTATTGCAGAGAAAAAAGAAATCATTTTTAAAAATTTGGATAAAATGGAGTCTATGGGGCAAATTTACTAAAGGGTGAAGTGACTAACGTTAGCGAAAATTCGCCAGAGTGATGTCTTTTCGTTACTTTGCCAATTTACTAACGGCTGCTGTCGTAACTTCGCCAGTGAAGGAGATAGACTCTAGCACTACTCCGCACTCTTACGCCAAGCGAAGTTTCGCTCTGGCGAAAGAGCATTACTTCGCAAATTCATTAAGATGCACATTTTACTAAACGTTACCTCTTGCGCCAGACTTGCCTTCGCCACCTCAAACCAGGTGAAGTGCAATGGAATGTATAGGGCTTCTTCAATTTTTAGGTGAAAAATTTTCCCAAAGTCCCAAAAAATGCTGGCATCTTTTACTTTTTTTCAGGGTGATAGGCTGCAAAAGTCCGTAAATTTTTTTTGGGGTACCCGGGCTCCCCCATACATTTCCTACCATATGGCACATAAACTATACACTGGGCACATGTGTAGGGGATTATAACAACTCTATTTCATTTCATTAATGTTCCCTGGGCTTGTGTAATGTATTTGATGCAACATATACGTCCATTCAACTTCGCCAACTTTTGGTGCCCTGGACGCAACTTCGGATATTAGTGAATTTGTGTTGTCCTGGAGAATCTACGCTTGAAGAAGTGTTGCGATGTGAGTGAATCCGTCGCTGGTGAATTTACGGAGGTTAGTAAATTTGCCCCTATGGGAGATGGCCTTTCCGTAATTCGGAGCTTTCTGGATAACTGTTTTGCGCATAACCAATCCCATACCTGTAGTTATTTTTTTTTAATACCGAATATAACACATCATCACACCAATTCTATTCTTTTTGGAAGGGTCCAAGCAAGCACTGTAAACCTAAAACGTGTGCAAAGATAAGTGCATTGAATCATGAGTATGAAAAGGCACAGATCAGCCAGTATCAGGGAGCAGTGGAGAGTGTTTGGGACAGGGATCATCAGCAGGACTTGAGGTCCTGGACTAGGGAAAGGCAACCAATAGGTATGTGCCTAGCACCCCCAATGTGTTGTGCCCTAGAACCAATGACCTCTTCTAGGCTACCCCTAGCTCAAACCTGAAAATGCAGTTTACAAAATGATCACTGTCTTATTAATAAAACAATAAATCAAGGTTATCAGACAGCTTTTATTGAAAAGTGCAAAAACATGCAATGTTATTACCTATCAACACATGAAGTGCTATGAGCAGTCACAGTAGTGACAGCACCTTCCAAACAAAAGTCGCGTGAAATCATTGTCGTGGCAACGGGTGACTAATCTCCCCGTTTGCCCCTACGCTTAGGACTAGAAAAGGTTGAATTAACATTAGAAAGACAAACAAATAGTAGGTGTAGTTACACCCCATCATTATCAGTACAAGTTTGCACTTATCTTGCATTCTTTGTACAAGTCAGATAAGAATCACTTCCCAGTTAGAGCTGATATTACTGTGCACATGCTGTACTACAACTGATGATGTTTCTGCATCAAGCAACTACGAAAAGGCTGCATCATAATAGATTGTTATACTTTAAGTCAGAGTAGGGCTATTTGCTAGCACTGAATTGAAATAGAAATAATAGAATAGAAATAATCTGTCTTTCTAAATGAAACATTGTGGGGCAGATTTATTAATGGCAGAAGTAAAAAATTTGAAAATTTCAGTGAAAACACTCAAATTCGCATTGTGAATTATCCACGCTTGATTCGAGTTTTAATTCAAATTTCGAGATTTATCATACTCAGGCCCTTTAAAAACTCAAATTCGACTATTTGCCACCTTAAACCTGCCGAATTACCGTATAAATCAGTGAGAGGGGTCCAGGGATCGATTTGGTGATGTTTGCAAATTGAATTGAGATTTTTAAATTTGAATTGAGTTTTTCAAATGCAAATCAAATTTGATTCGAGTTTTCAGTTGTTTAAAAGACAAGGAAAGTCTAAAATAGAATAAGGCTAGCAATGCTGTATTTTGTATATTAAACATAGGCATGAACTTACTGCACCACAAAGCCTAATCAAACAAATAATTTATGCTTTTAGAGTTGGCCACAGGGGGCTGTCATCTCGTAACTTTGTTAAACATCTTTGCCTGACCCTGCACATGCTCAGTGTGGTCTGGGCTGCTTAGGGATTGTCATAAACAAAGCTGCTTGAATTCTGCATGGCTGGGAAGTAAGGCGGGGGCTCCCCCTGCTGTTCATAAGTATGATTGTTTCTCTGCAGAGCAGTTAGGGACCATCTGACAATTCCTATCCACAGCAGTAAATGAAGGGAGAATTTCACTGCATACAGTCAGGTTTCTTATGAAAAAATTGTACACATTTTTTAAATTAAAGTATATTGGAGATAGGTTTCTTTTTCATTAAAGAAAGTAAAAATGTGATTTTATTTTTTTTGCCTTTCCTTGTCCGAGTTTAAAAAATTTAAATTTATTTATAAATTTCAAATGGTCGAATTTCGAGTTTATGGAAGTTTTAAAAAAACTCTCATGAATTTGGAATACGACCCTTGATAAATGTGCCTCTTAAAGTGACAAAGGAAGGGGGAAAATTGCATTTGGTTCTGTTTTCTCATCTGCAAAATGCTAGCACCTTTCAAACACTTCATATAAGTCAGGGAGATTTTCCAGTTGAAGGGTGCTGCCGTTTTCTGTAAAGGGCTTTGGAGGCTGAGTCCTGAAGGCTTTGTGTAGAATGTGTAGTCCAGCGCCAAGAGGAGGACCCTGTCAAGGATGCATTGTCCTAAATAGACCAGGTATATATAAACAAGACACTAGTCTACAACCTTTTGCAAAATGACATGTGTGAATGCAAATTGTACAGCTGCTTAGATCCTTCTCAATAGTGTTCCCTCCATAGGCTGATGTACAACATGCCAGCCGGCTAAGGAAAGGATATAGTAGAGGTGAGACAAATTATAGACATTTTATTTACTGAGCTGCTGGATTCACAGTGGCCACTAGTCTCTCAACTTTTGTTCCATTATGTACAGAGATTTGTTGCATGTTTCCAGGACAATGTTTCTCAACATAAGGCTACTGATATACATGGCCTTGCTGAGGAACCTTTATCTAGTGAAGTCGTATTTATCTGTAGAGTCCTGCGCAGAACCAGTTTCTAAGACCCAAAGCCCGCAACCCACATATTTACCCACTTTGATCCGCAACCCGCCGACCACCATAAAACAGGAAGTGATGGTACTGCACAGCGGAAGTGACATCGTCAAAAGTGGGAGGGGACAGAAACAAGTTTTGTAAAACTTTAAAAGGAGTAAAATATAGACAATATTATATAAGATAAGAAATTTAGATGAGACCCGCAACCCAAGCCACAGACCCGCGACTCCGCAAACTCGCTGGTATACCCGCACCTGAAAATCCTTCCCTCATTCCACAGGGTGCCTGCTTTTTTTGTGGGTAACCCGCGGGTACCCGACCTGCTGCAGGACTCTAAGTGACAATTCATTTCATATTCATTATGGAAAGCTCACATTTACTTAATGGATTTACATGTGTATACAATGGAATAATAGGAATCAATATATACAAAGAGGTCAGCTCAGGAATTCCTATTGGATTGCTTTTCTCCCAAATGTCCCTGTGGGACATTGCAATGCATTGTGGGTTCTGTAGTTCCTGCATGCTGTCTGTAAGCTGTGGAGAAGTTGTTACAATGTGTAACATCAGTGTTTACTCCCTCCTTCCCTGCCAGGATTTCAAATGATGCAGAAAGAGAAGAAATGTTAAACAGCTGGATTTCAGCATAGAAAATGGTATTAATTCATACTTTTTGAAGAAACAGGTAACTGTGATGGATATATTAGGGGTTTCTCTGTGTTATGTGGGCCTTTTTATCAAATTGTGGTTTGGAATCCTTCAAATACAAGGCAATTTGCACTGATGTCCACCTCACACTGATGACATTAGAGAACGAAGGAAAGGGGGACGTGACAAAATCGTAGTATTAAAGTGCAAGTCAACCCCAAAATAAAAATTTGTTTAATAAATGAAAACATAATTCTAATCAACTTTCCAATATACATCCATTAAACATTTTCAGTGTTTTTAAGTTTTTTTGTAAAAACAATTGAAAGCAGCATTTGATTTATTCCTGGTTGTTACTATTTAAACATTGTTGCAAAAGCCTTAGTTCCCCAGCAAAAGACCAGGGGTGCTGTGCCAATGAGGTGAAATTCTGCTTTTCTAGTGCGAGAGAACACAACTGCACTCTCCACACTATCGATGTGCCCCCCCACGTAGGAAAGGTAAGCACTGAGGCGGCTGTAGAATCTCCCCCGCATTAAAAAAAAGGATTCCAAAAAAAAAATTAATGAGTGCATATTACAAAGTAACTCAGAGTTATGTTTCTTTTATTACGTAAAAAAATATTTTTGTTTGGACATTCCCTTAAAGTATTAAAGCCTGCAGTCATACTCAAAGTTTACCAAAATAAATGTCTTTAGGAACCTGTTGGCAAGGATGTCTTCCAATTGGATATTCCAGTGAATAAAGAAACTGTTGAGGAGGTTATAGGGACAGTGGTGAAAAAAAAAGATGCAACATGCCATGGTTTTTTGGAGTTTTTTTTGCATCATGTCCTGCCATTAGGTGCTGTGGCCTTTGTCCTTGCTCTCCTGAAGAACAAGAACCCAGATGCAAATGCTTTAAATGAGTATTAAAACACAATTATATGGCCCTAAGTGCTCTAGGGAAAAAAATGGCATAAAGTGAAATATTCTAAAGCTGCTGCTCTGGGTGTGTTAATTATAAAAGTGCATGCACCAAAGCTATGCTGGAATTTATCCAAACTATACATTACTAAGGAGCAAATTTCCTAACTGGCTTCGCAGCCATCGCAACACTTCGCCAGCCGTATATTCGCTAGACCAACGCCAATTTACTAAAGTGCAAAGTTGCGTCCAGGGCGCAAAACGATGGTGAACTAGCGTTACTTCGGAAATCAAAGCGAAGATTCGCTAGCGTTGCCTAATTTGCATACAGCTGTAAATTATAAAGTTGAATGGCCATATGTGTTGCAGCAAATACGTTACATTACACAAGTCCAGGGAACCTTAATACATAAAATATAGTTGTTATAAAGCCCTACCCATGAGCCCACTGTATACTTTATGTTCCATATGTTAGAAAATGGAGGGGGGAACCTGGTTACCCCAAAAAAAATTTACGGACGTTTGCAGGCGATCACTTGCAGGCGATCACTCATAGGGAAAGAGGCCAGCTGATGACTGAGGTGACTGCTCGAGGCGGGGATCAAGCTGAGGATGGCAGTGGCAGCTCGAGGCCGGCTGAGGACGGTGGCAACTGCTCGAGGCGGGGATCAAGCAAGGCTGGTGTCCGCTGGGCGCCAGCTGAGGGCTGAGGTGACTGCTCGAGACGGATCTGCATCTGAGGACAGCGGTGGCTGCACAAGTCCGGCTGAGGACAGTGGTGACTGCTCGAGGCTGGGATCCAGCTAGGGCAGTTGATGCTCTATGCCGGCTGAGGACTGAGGTGAATGCTCGAGGTGGAGCTCCAGCTGAGGACGGCAGTGGCTGCTCAAGACGGGCTGAGGACAGTGGTGACTGCTCAAGGTGGGGATCCAGCTGAGGACGGCAGTGGCCGCTAGATGCTGGCTGTGGATGGTGGTGGCTGCCTGAGGCGGATCTCCAGCTGAGGACTGTGGTGGCCACTCAGGTCCAGCTGAGGACTGAGGTGACTGAGGCGGAGATCCAGCTGAGGATAGCAGTGCTCAAGGCTGGCTGAGGACAGTGGTGACAATTCAAGGCAGGGATCCAGCTGAGGATGGCAGTGGCCGCTCAATGCCGGCTGTGGATGGTGGTGGCTGCTTGAGGCGGATCTCCAGCTGAGGGCGGCAGTGGCTGCTCAAGTATAGGCTGCTCGAGGCCGGCTGAGGACAGTGGTGACTGCTTGAGGTGGGGATCCAGCTGAGGACTGCAGTGGCAGCTCAAGTCCAGCTGAGGACTGAGGTAACTGCTCGAGGCGGGGATCCAGCTGAGGACCAAAGTGGCTGCTCGAGGCCGGCTGAGGACGGTGATAACTGCTTGAGACGGGGATCCAGCTGTGGACGGCTGTGGCTACTAGAGGCCTGCTGAGGATGGTGGTGGCTGCTTGCGGCAGGGATCCAGCTGAGGATGGCAATGGCTACTTGAGGCTGGCTGATGACGGTGGTGGCTGGTTGAGGCGGATCTCCAGCTGTGGGCGCCAGTAGCAGCTCGAAGCCGGCTGAGGACGGTGGTGACTGCTTGCGGCGGGGATCTAGCTGAGGATGGCAGTTGCTACTTAAAGCTGGCTGAGGACAGTGGTGGCTGGTTGAGGTGGATCTCCAGCTGTGGGCGCTGGTAGCAGCACGAGGAGGGCTTAGGACGGTGATGGCCGTAGAGGCGGATCTTCAGCTGAGGACTGTGGTTGCCGCTCAAGTCCAGCTGAGGAATGAGGTGACTGCTCGAGGCAGAGATCCAGCTGAAGACGGCAGTGGCTGTTCGAGGCCGGCTGAGGACTGAGGTGACTGCTAGAGGTGGAGATCCAGCTGAGGACGGAGGTGGCCAATCAAGGCCAGCTGAGAACGGAGGGGACTGCTCGAGGCGGGGATCCAGCTGAGGACGGCAGTGGCAGTTTGAGGCCAGCTGAGGACAGTGGTGACTGCTCGAGGTGGGGATCCAGCTGAGGACGGCAGTGGCTGCTCAAGGCCGGCTGAGGATGGTGGTAACTGCTCAAGGCAGATCTCAAGCTGAGGACGGTGGTAGCCACATGAGGCGGGCTGATGACAGTGGTTGCTGCTCGAGGCAGATCTCCAACTGAGGACAGCAGTGACCGCTCGAGGCCGGCTGGTGACTGACATGACTGCGCGAGGTGGAGATCCAGCTAAAGATGGTGGTAGCTGCACAAGGTCAGCTGAGGACAGCGGTGGCCGCTTGAGGCAGATCTCCAGCTGTGGACAGTGGTGGCCACTTGAGGCTGGCTGAGGATGGTGGTGACTGTTTGAGGCGGAATCCAGCTGAGCCGGCGATGGCCGCTCGAGGCCAGATGAGGACGGTGGTGGCTACTGGAGGCCAATCTGCAGCTGAGGGCAGTGGTTGCCAATTGAGGCTGGCTGATGACTGAGGTGACTGCTCGAGGCGGGGATCCAGCTGAGGATGTGTAAGAAACTTACCCTGGTGGTCTAGTGGGCAGCGGGGTCCACGCCGCGTCCTTGGCGCAGGCGTGATTGCGCCAGCGCGAAACGGCGCGAAATTGCGCATGTTTTGGCGCCAATTGGATCCCTATTTAAAGGGCACCAATCATGACCAAAATCATTTACTAAGTAAATACACTATGTGAAAGTTCAAGAAATCCGATTTTTAAAACAGTTAGAATTGTTTGTATAATGTAAATGATCAGCTCACTATACCTTCTGCAAGATCTCCCCTATCTCCACTGCAGTTCTAGCTGAGGCAGGCATCTTGGATTTCACTGGCTCCTCCTACCTATATCTTTCCAGCCAACTGTAGCTCTGAAATTTCGCACATGCTCAGTTCAAATTCCTTGTTTGCTTATCAACCCTTCTAAGCTATTTTCAAATCAGCCAAACCTGTGTGTTAACTGCTGTACAGTAGTGCTGCCACCTGCTGGAAGTTAGCAGGTGGCAGCACTTCTAGTGGATACTTCTAGTGGAGAAGTTTACTAAAACAAGGCATTCTGGGTAGAATACGAAAAGTAGTGTTACAATCTGAGCATGCTCCTGAAATTTGCACATTAGAGTCTCTGTTAGAGTCTCAATATGGCCTCCCTCAGTGAAAGAACGCATTTGACAAAGTAAGGGATTTTTTTAAAACCTGCAGTTTTTTCAAAAGACTATATATGTAGTTTGATTAAACGTATTTAGCTTGTACTGGTCAGATTGTTAATATGTGTTTGATTTTGGCTGTGATAGGTGCCCTTTAAGGCCCATTCAGACCTGTAGCCAGTGCCCGTTATAGGATCATATCCTGTGGTTTCCTGAGCTTTTGCTACCTGTTTCTGAATTTGCTATCCTGACTGATTATCCGTGTTTGACCCAGCCTGTTCCTGACTACTCTGCATTCTGTATCCTGACCCTTGCCTGTCTACGACAACTCTTCCTGCTTAACCCCTTGCTTGATCACCCGGTTTGACCCCTTGCCTGTTTGACGATTCTGATATCCGCCTGCCTCGACCCAGCCTGTCTGACCATCCTTCTGCCTTATCCAGTCTGTCTGTTATCTGCCTGTCCTGATCCGGTCTGTTCCGTTTCCACCAGACGCCTTGTCCTTGACCTTCTGCCCAAAGACTCTTGCTATCCGGCCGTGCCCCTTTGCCAGTCAGAACTCCTCGCCTTGTACCCCTCGTTAAGTCCAGGTGGCACCCAATTAAGCTGAGGGCTCCTCCCGAAGCCCAAAGGTGGTCACACTACTGGTGAAGCCGAGCCGAGACCAGGGTCCTTGGCATTTGTTCTGGTATTGGGTGCCGGCCGTGATATTATAACGGGCCATGATGGATGAAGAAGGTCAAGTTGCTGCTGCCGAGGCTCCCTCCACCACTGAACTGCTTCTCTCTGCAGCGTTTGGAGAATCAGGCACAAAGACAAGAACACCTGCTATAAGGCTTCCGTGACCTGTCGAATAGAGTGGAGGCCACTGAACAGTTGCTAGTGGGTCCTTCTGCAGTGTCGGGTAAAATCCATGAACCTAAAATCTCCTTCCCCGACAAATTCAGTGGGGATAGTACCAAATTTTATGTCTTTCAGGAGGCATGTAAATTGTATTTAAGTTTTTTCCCACACTCCTTTTCTTCTAGAGAGGATAAAGTGAGGTTTATTATGACCTTATTACAGGGCGACCCACAAATATGGGCGCTAAGGTTATCCCCCTCTGACCCTGCCCACCTTTCCCTTGAAGCTTTCTTTAATTCTATGGCAATCCTTTACAATGACCCGGATCGTGCCTCCTCTGCCGATGCCACAATTCGTAAACTTCGCCAGGGAAAGAGGGTTGTAGAAGAGTATTGTACAGAGTTTCGCCGGTGGTCAGTGGAGACCGGTTGGAACGATGCGGCTCTTCGCAGCCAATTCCGTTTAGGGCTTTCTGTGTCTGTAAGAGACAGCTTGGTAAATTACCCCCTATCAGCTAACTTGGATGATCTAATGACTTTAGCCATCCAAGTTGATAGAAGACAAAGGGAGAATAGGGAGCAAAAGGGCACTTATTCTCTTCCCGAGGATATTAGTGTAAAAACTCCTTATCCCTCTGTGTCTCTGCCTCAGGAGGAACCCATGCAATTGAGTACTATTCATTTAACTCCTGAGGAAAAGGCTCGCAGACGGTCTCTGGGTCTGTGTATCTATTGTGGGGAGATGGGTCATTTCCTTAACCCATGTCCTAGGAGGCCAGGAAGCTTCAAAAACCTAGATGAAGGTAGGGAGCTCCATTTGGGTCAAGAAGTTTCCTCTCCCCAAATTTCCTCCAGGATTGTGGTTCCTGTTAATTTAATTTGGCCTGCTGGTTCTGTAAGGGTTTCCGCTTTGGTAGATTCTGGGGCGGCGGGGAATTTCTTAAATGCTAACTTTGCAAAGAAGTTTAATATTCCCTTAACACCTCTCATTCCTCCTGTAAGGATTCTGGCCATTGATAAAAACCCTTTGAAGTCTGGGCTGGTAACCCGGAAATCTGTGGCTTTGACTATGTGCATTGACAACTTGCACTCAAAGGAGATATCCTTCCATGCTATCGAGGGTTCTCTATCATCTCCTCTGATTTTAGGGTTACCATGGCTGCAGGCACACAACCCCCACATTGATTGGGTAACTGGGGAGGTTATTCAGTGGGGTTCTGGGTGTAAAGATTCCTGTTTAGTTTCCACACTTGGGGTGGCAGCTGCTTCCCTCACAAAACTCCCTTCTGCTGGATTTTGCTCCAAGTCCTGTTCTGGGGTACATAGTTCCCTTTTGACTAACCCTGTCGCTCTGAAAAAGACAGCTGTTAAGTCCCATGGGGAGGTACCTAAATATCGGGTTGGGGATTTGGTTTGGGTTTCCACGGGGAATATCAAGCTTAAAATACCATCTTTTAAGCGGGGGCCCAGGTGTATTGGTCCATACCCCATAGTGGAGATTGTAGACCCAACCTCTGTCCGTCTTGAATTGCCTGATTTATTTTTGTTATCTAATTTATTTCATATTTCTGTTTTGAAACCAGCCATACAGGTCCCTCAGCAATCCCCCCCAGCAATTGCACACGTTTTGGCGCCAATTGGATCCCTATTTAAGGCCCATTCAGACCTGTAGCCAGTGCCCGTTATAGGATCATATCCTGTGGTCTCCTGAGCTTTTGCTACCTGTTTCTGAATTTGCTATCCTGACTGATTATCCGTGTTTGACCCAGCCTGTTCCTGACTACTCTGCATTCTGTATCCTGACCCTTGCCTGCCTACGACAACTCTTCCTGCTTAACCCCTTGCTTGATCACCCGGTTTGACCCCTTGCCTGTTTGACGATTCTGATATCCGCCTGCCTCGACCCAGCCTGTCTGACCATCCTTCTGCCTTATCCAGTCTGTCTGTTATCTGCCTGTCCTGATCCGGTCTGTTCCGTTTCCACCAGACGCCTTGTCCTTGACCTTCTGCCCAAAGACTCTTGCTATCCGGTCGTGCCCCTTTGCCAGCCAGAACTCCTCGCCTTGTACCCCTCGTTAAGTCCAGGTGGCACCCAATTAAGCTGAGGGCTCCTCCCAAAGTCCAAAGGTGGTCACACTACTGGTGAAGCCGAGCCGAGACCAGGGTCCTTGGCATTTGTTCTGGTATTGGGTGCCGGCCATGACAGGATGGCAGTGGCTGCTCGAGACCGACTGAGGACTGCTCGAGGTGGGGATCAAGCTAGTGCGGTGGCCATTCGAGGCCGGCTGAGGACTGAGGTGACTGCTCGAGTCGGATCTCCAACTGTGGATGGTGGTAGCCGCATGAGGCTGGCTTAGGACGGTGGTGACTGCTCGAGGCGGAGATCTAGCTGAGGATGGGAGTGGCCGTTGCACCTGGACCAGAGACTAGGAACGGTTAGTGACCTGTAAACCATTATTGCATATTGAAATATGATGAATTACACGACCGGTTCGGGGCATTTGCACTCTGACCCACTCAGTAAAAGGGTGAGCGCTGCAGGAATTAAGCCTGCATGATAATAATAACTATATAGAAAGGTAGTAGGATTTGAGCGCATTTGCATATTGGGCTTTTGGCTGAGAGGAGTAACCAAACTTTTTCATATGTCTGTAAGCACCCCAGGGCGTCAGCTTTAGGAGGATGCCTGTATAATTGATATTTTGTCTTTTAAGTAAAATCTCCCCAGCAGTTGGAGACTACCGGTGTAAATCCAGTTGTGGAGCTGGGGGGAAGGGGGGAGGAGTCAATAGGAGTTCTGTGGCAGACGCATAGGATGTGACATCATGGACAATCGTGTGCATGGCGTCACTGCCTCTAGCTGGATGACACTGGACTTAAATACAGCTCTGCTCTTATATAAATTCTAAATATCAACCTTTTTTACTGGATTAGAAGATAAACACTACTTTAAGAAGCCTTTAGAGGTGGTTGCTTTGAAGGGATAGTTCACCTTTAAATTAACTTTTAATTTGTTATTGGTCTTCATTTTTGTAGTATTTAAATTATTTCTAATACTCTTCAGCCTCTTTACAGCTGACCCTGGCAACAAAAACAGTTGCTCTGTGAGGGTACAATATTATCGTTACTATATATTTGTTATCTTTCTAGCCATTCCCTCTTATATTCATCTTCCATTCTCTCATTAAAACCTCTACGTGGTTGCAAGGGTAATTTGAACCCTAGAAACCAGATAGATACTGAATTCCAAATTGGAGAGTTTTTGAACAAAAAGTTAATCTAATTCAAAAAAATTAAGATAAACTACTACTTTAAAACACTGTTCTAACCCAAAATCACCACTGCAGCGAAAAGATGTTAAAATGAATGCTAGCTCCAAACATGTGTAAGTACTTACAGATAATTTAATTATTATTACAGATAATTTAATTATTATCAGTCAAAAAAGAGTATTTGGAAAAAATATTTTTTTTCTAGAAGAAACACAAAACACAAAACAAAAGTCAGTAATATAGACAGTTGTAGTTCAGTCCAAACAAGTTCATCAAATACAAACATGCTGAAAAAAATGCCAAGTGTTTCTCGTACATAATTCCTGGGGGAAAATAGGTATCAGGTAATAACATGACTTGTTTAAGCTGCTCCTCTGGAAGCACAGTGCTGCCCCCTGGCAATTAATATTAAGGTTTCCAGTTCCACAATATTGTCTAATTACTGGAATGTTATGTAAATTAATATTCTATTTTGTAATAATAATATGGGATCACTTTATATAATATTTTGTTTCATTTAATAGTGCATGTATTTGGCACTATTTTGTGGTATGTGAACTATCCTCTGCTGTGTGGTAAAACTTTTATTCAGGTAAATTACTGAGTATATAGTTAAAGGTCTTTAAAGAATAAATACCAATATGTTGGCCTCAGAGTTCCATAGTGCTAACACCCTATCCATGTGTGATTCAAGGTGCAAGATCAAAAAATTTTGTTTATATAAACAGAATGGATTAGTACCAAAGTCAACTTTCCAGTCCCCCTAGTGACCATATACAGGTATATACCAGACCAGTTGCAGTAGCTCCAGGGTTCCACTGCATACAGAGACACACTTGTGCTTACCAAGGAGCAGGAACACAGCCAAACACATTTATATTGCCATTTGAAAGTCTTGCAACTGCACTTGAACCCTAAGTTCATCATAGAAACATTATATAGCATTTAGGCAGAAAGACAGGAGTGTAACCCCATTTATAGAAATTGATTTACATGACAATCATCATGTAAAACACAATTAGACTATTATTAATCTACAGATTTGCAGATAACATATAGACGTATAGTCTTAGGCAGTTCAACAGGATGAAATATATATAATACCTGAGTTTAGTGGGGGTTTAGAAGATATAAGTTTGTCTGAAAATGAGCTAAAGCCCACTCGGGATTGACACAGCCAACAAAGGAATGATTGCACAGCATGTCCTGAAGACCTGAAAACAAAATACACGTCTGTTGTACAAAATAAATATACGCCTTATTGTTTACTATTGGTTTTTTACTATTATCCACTCACTCTCCTCATCATAGGCCCTTAGGGTAATGCAGGCTGGTGGTACAAGTACAAATAAATGACAGGACTGGTAACCCTTTGGAGCCTTGGAGTGCATGTAATGGAGTCTGTGAACATTACTGATACTTATGCAGATGGGACCTCTAAACAGCACTATTGTGTGGCAAGCAAGCACAAGTTTTAGGGAGTACAACTACAGTCTTCACACACCACCCTGTTATTCTGCAGCATGGTCCATAGCCACCATTGAGTGTTTGCTATATGGTAAAAATGTGCTTGCTTCAGAAACACAATTACAGTGTAGATAAACAGCTGGTGTTAAGCTATGGGGGTAGTAATTTAAGATTGAGATAACTGAAAAGCTGTTGTCAGGACCAGCACCCAGAATCCAGAACCAATGCTAGGCTCCCTGGTCTCGGCTCTTGCTTCCGCCTTTAAAAGCCGCCTTTCACCTCGGGAGAATTCTCGGCTAATTGGATGCTGCCAGGTCTTATAAAGAGAGGAGCCAAGCTAAGGGTTCTGGACGAGCAGAAGATCACAGTTAAAGGAACAGACAGAAAACATAGTCAAATAAGCTGGATCGGTGAAGGCAGAATTCAAGCGAAGTCAGACAGGCATGGGTCAAAACCAAGATATCAATCAGAGTCAGACAGGCACGGGTCGGGATATGGATTTCAGAATAGTCGGTTACCAGGCAGGGGTCAGGATCACAGAAGTCAGATAAGTCAGGCAGGCTGGGGTCAAAAACAGGAATCAGATACTAGATAATAGCAAGAACGCACCCAGGAACTCACGAAGACGAACCGTTTGAATTTGGCGCCATTGCGCGCTAACATCATCATGCCAGCGCCAATAAAAAGAGGAAGTGTGTGCCGCGCGCTCCCTAAGGAACCGGCGCTAAGAAGCAGAGGAGCAGCGTGGCAGGCGTCCCCGCCGACCCCCTCGAACCCCTAGTCCACCAGGGTGAGTAGTTATTACAGCTGTGTAGAATGCAATGGTTTTGCACATTAACAGGGGTGCTTCGCCAATGAGGCAAGTTGAGGCTGTCGCCTCAGGCGGCAGCACCCCACTAGGTACCAGGGGCAGCAAAAATGCTGCTCCTGGTACTTTAAGAGCGAATTTCCGGGGGAGGGGGGGAAGCAGCAACTGCTGCTGCCACAGGCGGCGGAGGGGCCAGGATCGCCCCTGCACATTAAAGATGAAGGAAAGGTGAAATCATCGGGGGGTGCCAAATGTTAGGCATCTCCCAATGCTTATAATTGCTCACCTGATACCACGGGGGAATGGAACATGAGGCACCCCTCATGTTTGATATCATTCTGATCGCCCCCAATTATGGATCATCCCATGTTGTTATTTTCAATATAATATTGGATACTGGAAAGTCCTAATATTATATTGCAGAAAACTATCTTGAAAACAGCAACCACCTACAGGGGTCATTAATCCTGGGCACTAAATAAGTGGGGAGATCAGAGGCGTAACTAGAGGGGGACGGGCCCTGGCGCGGGACGTGTAGCCGGGCCCCGCCCCCTCCGTACGGCCGGAAATGGCTGCAGAGCTGCCGGGGGACCCTGAGGGGGTGCGGGCCCTGGATGCTCGCACCCCCTGCTCCCCCGGTAGTTCCGCCACTGGGGGAGATATAACCATGGCAGCTCATACTTGAGGACTCACCGTTGTGGGAGTATGTGACCAAATTTACAACTCTTACCTCAGGAGGATACAAAGAAATTCTAACTTGGCATGTATATAGGGTTTCTCAATGTTTTATCCCCTTTTATTTTACATACTGTTTGTATTTCTGTATTTTATATATGTCTTTTTTTATATACTGTAAATGCATTGTTCACTTCTGTAACATTAAATATAAAATGTAATATGCTTGTGCTCTAAATGAATGCTTGTGCCTAGGTGTATTAACTTGTGTGTGTGTGGAAAGGCAAAGTCACTGATTTATATGCTAAATAACTAGTACGGCTAGCAGGAGAGTGTGTTTGAGTGTAATTTAACCCTTTAGCTGCTTGAGTGCTTGTTGAACTAGTAGGATCGAATCCTGACTATCTACCATAGGAGAGAGTGTTCGATGCATTGGTGTATTGTGAGTTATTACCTGTTAAAGAGAGCAGGGGAATAGTCTCATTAGGTTTCTATCACCTGTTAATGATAGATGGTGGCTGCAAATTAATTTTCTGGATGTTTGGCTAATAGTGTCGTTTTCCTGACAGTATTAATGTGTTCTTAGCATACAAATAATATAAACACCCTGGACAGTCATAATACTCCAAGGGGTGGTTCACTGTTAACTTCTAGGTTTTCATTAATTATATAGTTTTGATTTATATGCTTTATTCTCCTGTCTCTTTGACTATGTGCTCCATTGATGTGGGGCAGATTTATTAAGGGTCGAATTGAAAATTGGAATTTGAATTTTCGAATTGTTTTTTTGGTCAAAACTCTCAAATTTGAATTGTGAATTATCCAAACTTGATTCGAGTTTTAATTCGAATTTTAATTTCGAGATTTATCATACTCTGGCCCTTTATGGGGGGGATTCCTACTCCTCTGTATTCTCTCAGTTTGGCTTTCCGCCAGGAATATTTGTCTTAGAGTACTTACACCTAAGCTTGGTCCCAAGTTCATTGGCCCTTTTTGTCGAGATCACCAGTGGCAGTTCGTCTTCAACTACCTCCTGAGATACAAATTCCGAATGTCTTTCATGTATCTCTCCTCAAACCTCTGATGCCCGAGTGTCAAACGTGCGCAACGTCTTGACGCCAGTGCATCAGAATGGAAGTCAAGGTGTGCAACATCAGCACGCAGCGTCATGACACCAGCACGTCCATTTGGCACCAAAACTGGCCTATTTAAGACGCCAGAACATTATAGACCTTTCCCAAATATAGGTTCATCTTATTGAGTTCCTGGGTGTGATCTATTGCTAATTCCTTTGATTCTCGTTATTGACCTTGGCCTGTTATTTGGATTATGAACCTTGCTGCCTGGATTGACCCTTTGCCTGGACTTTGTTTACTCTTTTGCCTAACCCTTTTGATACCACCAGCTGTATCGAACTTGTAGCTTCCTCCTTGGTCTGCAAAATCTCAACAGAGCCGTCGGACCCTGACAGTTACATCTCAAAATTTTTCTACATTTTTCACATATGCAATGGCCCCCCTTATGTCTTGACTTTTTTTTTACATCCTCAATGGTCTTCCCTTTCATCTTGACATTTTTCACATACATAATGGTACCCCCTTAAATCTTCACAGCTATCACATATCCCCACTTACATCTTTACATTTTTCTACTTTTTTCTCATACGCAATGATACCCTTACATCTCAACATTTTTCACATACGCAATAGTACCCCTTTATGTCGTAACATTTTTCACATATGCAATAGTCCCCCCTTATGTCTTAAAATTTTTAACATCCACAATGGTCCTCTCTTATGTCTCGACATTTTTTGACATTTTAAACACATGCAATGGTCTGCCTTACGTATCAACATTTTTCACATACACAATGGTCCACCCTTGTGCCGTTACATTTTTCAAAATTTTTTTCATACACGATCCCCTCTTACATCTTGACATTTTTCATATTCCCAATGATCCCCCTTACCTCTCGACATTTTTCACATGCAAAATTTTCTCCCCTTACTTCTAGATAATGACGATATCCCCTTAAGTCTCTACATTTTTTACATATGCAATAGCCCCCACCTTACGTCTCAACATTTTTCAAATACGCAATGGTCCTCCCTTATGTCTTTAAATTTTTCGTCATTTTTAACATACGCAATGGTTTGCCTTACATCTCGACATTTTCACATACGCAATGGTCTACCCTTATGTCTTTACATTTTTCGTCATTTCTTACATAGGCAATGGTTCGCCTTACGTCTCAACATTTTTCACATATGCAATGGTCCACCCTTATGCCTTTACATTTTTCGACATTCTTACATCTCGACATTTTCCACAAACGCAATGGTCTCCCTTTCTGTCTCAACATTTTTCACATATGCAATGGTCCCCTCTTACTTTTCAACATTTTTCATGAATGCAATGGTCCCCTCTTACATTTCGACATTGGGCCTCCTCTCTCCCAGGATACCCTCTATTGTCACATAGGTCAAAAAATAATTTTATTGGTCTGGAAATGCAGTCTCATTGCTGATTTTGATAATGCAAGTTCAGGTCCCACCCTCTGCTTCAGACCACCATTATGAAACAATTCACAAAATACAAACAAAGTGTAATTATGTGCATTTTTAAAGTTTCCAAATTGTTCAACCCATGTCTACTCAAGTGTGCTTTACCCAGTCAGATGTTGCAGTGGTCACATCCCCCCATGTCCCTGTCACAATGTGGACTGTTCATGAGGACAAGAATGTGGGAACATGGAGTAACAATGGAGCAGATGGGAGGGTTTGGCTACCAGTCAGGAGGAGCCTTGCCGGAAGTTTGCCAGGCTACTGACCTAAACCATGCCTGGGGCTCAGTTACCATTGAAAAATGTGTAATTTTCTGTTAGAGTGATTCTGCAGATCTTTAACAAAACAACAATGATCCAAACTTTCAAAGCTACCCTAAGGAGCTCACAAACTTGGATCTCATTAGGTCATCATTTGTGTCAGTGACACTGCTTGTGCTTTTTTTTGGATCTGGGCTACTGATGAGAAACAAACAAAATGCTCACATCTTAGTAGTGGAAGGAGGAGGTTGTTGTAGGAGGTCCAGGTGCAATGCCCTGAAAATGTGGATTAAACCATATGGTAGTAGAGCAGGCACTGAAAGAGCAATCTTCCAGACCAGTGTTGGACTGGCCCACCGGGAAACCAGGAAAACTCCCGATGGGCCCAGGTGTCAGTGGGCCTCTTGCTTATAGCCATTTGGCCTATTTCATGGTCATTCCCTATCTTCATGGCAATAAAGAGGCTTAATAATGGAAGAATAGAGTATAGTATGTAGAGAAAAAAAAAACTAGGAGAATAAAGAGGTTGAGGAGAGGAGGTATAATAGTTTGGAAAGTGGGCCCTCAGCCTAAGGTTTTCTGGTGGGCCCCCCTGGCACCCCAGTCCAACACTCTTCCAGACAGACGTGTAGTTTATTTGGTACACAAGGACACCTCCTTATGCTTTTTGTATCTTACAGACACTTAATCATAGGCTGATGAGAAACAAAGCTAGGGTTGCCTGATCACTTAAAAATGCAGGGACACTTCTAGAAAATTCAGCTGGAAGGGCTGAGGGATTGCAATTTCATTTAAATGCAATATGCTTTTATTAGACGTGGGCCATGCTGGCTACTGGAATAATAGTATGGTGCTGGCTACTGGAATAATAGTATGGTGGAATGTGGCATTTTTGGAAGAGGCGCGTCAACCTATAGAGACATTTTTGAGGAAAAAAGGAGCAGTGGGTCAGAGTCTGAAGTGAGTAACTAGAAAAGACCCTCAATGATTCGACCTTTATTTCTCATTTCTTTATGTGTACTGTCTCCCTCACAGCTATACCCTATATAAGAACCAATGATGTGGTGGGGCCAGGCATCGCTGAACTGCACAACTCTGAACATCACCTCACATTCTATATATTTCGCCTAGTAACTGCAAACTATGACTAAACGAATTGTTGTTCCAGAATCTATTGTCTATCACGCGTCCCGACTCCGAAAGATATACCAGAAACTGAGATATTCCATCAGACTATACGAAATGGACAAGGGAGGTTGTAAAGGAGACGGCAGTGGGCGGGGATAGAGCGGAGTTCCCGGCTTTTGGGAGATAATGGAGAGCTAAATAACATTTGCCTCGCCTCCCGTGCAAAGAACAAAGGTAATCCCTCATTGGCACTTGCTGTGCATGTAAAATATTTTAATCGCACGTCAGTATTGGTTGCCAGTTCATGGCGCAGCTCTGGTGTGTTTGTGTATGTAATGGTAGTCCTCTCCTCGGAAAGTAGTTTAAAGAAGTAGCGCCAGCGACTGTGCGGATACATTGAGAAGCCAACGTTACTATGCAGTACATAGAATGAGAGCAGCTGACTGCAGACATAATTGTGTCCTTCAATCCGATATTGAGGCTCAAGCGAGAGGCAATAGCGGGTTAAAAACGTTCATGTGCCCCCTCAGATATGCAGACCCAGCGCACAGGTGAAATTGCGCCTTACTGCCCAATCTGCGCATGTATTCTTTCTTATTAACGGCTACTCTATTATGTTACTCTTTAGTCTTGGGGTTCTAGTTTGTTTTTGGTAAATCTGCAGCTATACCAAAAGATCAGACTTCTTCAGGAACTTCTATGGGCAACACCACTTTCAGTTGCATGTCTGCATCAACTTTGGTCTTGTTAAAGGGATACTGTCATGGGAAAATATCATTTTTCTAAATGAATCGGTTAATAGTGCTGCTCCAGCAGAATTTTGCACTGAAATCCATTTCTCAAAAGAGCAAACAGATTTTTTTATATTCAATTTTGAAATCTGACATGGGGCTAGACATATTGTCAGTTTTCCAGCTGCCCCAAGTCATGTGACTTGTGCTCTGATTAAACTTCAATCACTCTTTACTGCTGTACTGCAAGTTGGCGTGATATCACCCCCTCCCCCCCCCAGCAGCCAAACAAAAGAACAATGGGAACCAGATAACAGCTCCCTAACACAAGATAGCATTTCTCTCCTAAAGTGCAGGCACAAGTCACATGACCAGGGGCAGCTGGGAAATTGACAAAATATCTAGCCCCATGTCAGATTTCGAAATTGAATATAAAAAAATTGTTTGGTCTTTTGAGAAATGGATTTCAGTGCAGAATTCTGCTGGAGTAGCACTATTAACTGATGTGTTTTGAAAAAAACATGTTTTCCGATGACAGGATCCCTTTAAGAGTGCAGCATAATGAAGTCTATTTTACTTTCATAAGTAGTGGTATATTGTGTACACACCACTTACACCCAGTAGTGCAACTAGAAGTTACTGGGCCCCACAGCAATATTATGTTGGGCACCTCTAAACTATGTGAAATAAACCAGTGGTACACAGTATAACCCCCTTTAAACTTTACTAAACTTACTAAACACCCAGTAGTGTAACTAAAGGTTACTGGGCCCTGCAACAGTGTTATGTTGGGGCCCCTTAAAGCAGACCTGTCACCCAGACAAAAATCTGTATAATAAAAGTCCTTTTCAAATTAAACATGAAATCCAATTTCTATTTTTTATTAAAGCATTCATAGTTGTAAGCGCGTTTAAAAATCTCCGCTGTCAATCAAATATTGTCTGCCCCTCCTCTATGCCATGGGCATAGAGGCGAGGCAGACAATTACTTTCACTTTCCATTCAGCACTTCCAAGATGTCACTGCTCTCCCCACATTCCCCTGTTGCCTTTACCGTTTAATTGTGTAGCCAGGGCATGGGAATGGACATCGGGTCCCCCATTCTGGTGCACAAACAAGATTCTGAGATGATACAAGGCTTGTCTTAATAACATTGTCCATAAAATGGCTGCTGCCTGCTTGCTATCATTTTGAATTCCCAGACTGAAGGAAACAAGATTCAAATAATTTATATAGTGTAATTAAAGTTCATTTTGCTTGACTAATGTGATAAAATATGATTTTGAATATTTTCTTTGGGTAATGGGTCCCCTTTAACTATGTGAAAACCAGCCATACACAGTATAGACCCCCTAAACTTCACTAAATATTTCTAACACCAAATAGTCTAACTAGAAGTTACGGGGCCCCACGGCAATATTATGTTTGGCACCCCTAAACTATGTGAAATAAACCAGCCAAACCGTATAGCCCCCTCTTTTTGCAACGAGGGCCAGATTTGGTAAGGTGAAAATGTGTGATGGCCGACCGCTCAGCTTGACATTCTGGCTGACACCGCTAACCCTTCCGAGGTAGCTAGCTTGCGATTTAGGACCTAAACAGAAAGATGAGCAATAAAAAATAACAATAATTTCTAGCCTTCCAGAACATTTGTTTTTTAGATGGGGTCAGTGACCCCCATTTGAAAGCTGGAAAGAGTCAGAAGAAAGGCAAATAACTCAAAAACCATACAAAAGATATAATAAAGGCCAACTGCAAAGTTGCTTAGAATAGGCCATTCAATAACATAATAAAAGTTAACTTAAAAGGTGAGACACCCTTTTAACTGTTTTATCCACAGGCTGAAGTAAAACCAAATGGAATCTATGGCTCAAGATATCAGACAACTGGAGCATATTTAATTTACCATTTAAGGAATCACAAACAACATTGGCAATAACATTTATCTTGACAACTTTACCCATTCCCCTAGGAGGCTTTATTTATTTCTGCCTTCGTTGCAAATTTTCGCAAGACCGTACCAATATATCTATCTATCTATCTATCTATCTATCTATCTATCTATCTATCTATCTATCTATCTATATGTATATATCTATCTATCTCTATCTACTCTATCTATCTATAATGTATTTCTTATAGAACACACTAATAGCGGTGGCGGTACCGTGACCGACAGATGCCCTTACCAATCACATTGCTAGATGACTCCTCTACCGGCAGGTACCTAGCAATCTCTGGCCAATCAAAGCATGATATGGGCGGGACATTGTGCTTTGTGGCTCCTGTCAATTAATTAATAATTGTTCCTGAGACAAATTTATTGACCGATTACTTTGCATTCTGTCATGAGAAGCCAATTTAGCCCCAACAGGAACGACACGAGAACAAGGAAACTACCGCTACACATCACTACTCTGCTCATTCGTCAATACGTGTTTATTCCATCTCCGGGAGTGAATGATCCTGATCTCACTGTGCTGGCGGGCCGCATTATTATTAATTTCATGATGGAGGCTGTGGGCCTGTGTAAATGTGAAACCGGCCCTAGTTCTACATTGCATAAACGGAGAGACGTTGCGTCATTCATCAAGGTTCATTAATAATATGATATCAAGCTTGTTTACAACTTCCTTGTTTGGTGTTATTTATGATTTTCCACCATATTAATGACGCCAAATGACTTAAAGGTACAACAGCATATTGTGAATCTGATTTCTTAAAGAAAAACTATAACCCCAAAAAGAACAATTAAGCAAAAGATAATTTACATCATATTAAGTGGCATATTAAAGAATATTAAAGAATCTTACTAAACTGGTCTATATGCAGTGCCTTGCAAAAGTATTCACCCCCCTTGGCATTTTTCATGTTTTGTTGCCTCACAACCAGGAATTAAAATCGATTGTTTGAGAGTTTGCACCATTTCATTTACAGAACATGCCTACAACGTTAAAGATGCATATTTTTTTTTATTGTGAAGCAAACAGCAAATAGGGACAAATCAACAGAAATCTTCAGCGTGCCTAACTGTTCACCCCCCTAAAGTCAGTACTTTGCAGAGCCACCTTTTGCGGCAATTATAGCTGCAAGTCGCTTTGGAGAAGTCTCTATGAGCTTGCCACATCTTGCCACTGGGATTTTTGCCCATTCCTCAAGGCAAAAGTGCTCCAGCTCTTTCATGTTGGATGGATTTGCTTGTGAACAGTAATCTTCAAGTCTGACCACCGATTCTCAATTGGATTGAGGTCTGGACCTGACTAGGCCATTCCAACACATTTAAATGTTTCCCCTTAAACCACTCAAGTGTTGCTTTAGCAGTATGCTTCGGGTCATTGTCTTGCTGGAAGGTGAACCTCCCTCCCAGTCTTAAATCACGGGCAGACTGACAGGTTTTGCTCAAGAATATCCCTGTATTTAGTACCATCCATCTTTCCCTCGACTCGGACCAGTTTCCCAGTTCCTGCTGCTGAAAAACATCCCCACAGCATGATGCTGCCACCACCATGTTTCACTGTGGTGATGGTGTTCTTGGGGTGATGGGATGTGTTGAGTTTGCACCAGACATAGCATTTTCTGTGGTGGCCGAAAATGTATCATATGACCAGAGCACCAGTGCCTTCTTGTTTTTAACTTTTAAGTGATGGCTTTTTTCTGTTCACTCTTCCATAAAGCCCATGGAGTCTACGGCTTATTGTGGTCCTATGGACAGATACTCCAGTCTCTGCTGTGGAACTCTGCAACTCCTTCAGGGTAACCTTTGGTCTCTGTGCTGCCTCTCTGATTAATGCCCTTCTTGCCCGGTCTGTGAGTTTTGGTGGACGGCCCTCTCTGGGCAGGTTTGTTGTGGTACCATTGTTGTGATACCATGTCAGAAAAGGTGTGTTTTATGCTGACAGATCATGTGACCCTTAGATTGCACACTGGTGGACTTCATTTCACTAATTTTGTGACTTTGAAGGTAATTGTTTGCACCAGGATTTTTTAGGGGCTTCATGGCAAAGGGGGTGAATACATATGCACATGCAATTTTTCAGTTTTTTTTTTAAATTCTCTTTTAGATATATATTCTCATTTCACTTCACCAACTCAGACTTTTTTTGCAGATCCATCACATAAAACAAGATTAAGAAACATTTAAATTACAGGTTGGAATGTAACAAAATAGGTAAAAATGCCAAGAGGGATGAATACTTTTGCAAGGCACTGTATTTAAGTACATATTGCCCTTTTACATCTCTTGCCTTGAACTACCATTTCATGATGGTCTGTGTGCTGCCTCAGAGATCACCTGACCAGAAATAACACAGCTCTAACTGTAACAGGAAGAAATGTGGAAGCAAAAGACAGAACTGTTTGTTAATTGGCTCATGTGACCTAACACGTATGGTTTGTTGATATGTTTGTGTGCACCGTGAATCCTACGATCCCAGGGGGATGGCCCTTATTTTTTAAAAAGGCAATTTTCTATTTATGATTACCCAATGGCACATACTACTAAAAAAGTATATTATTGTGAAACTGGTTTATTTACATGAGGCAGGGTTTTACATATGAGCTGTTTTATGCAATATCTTTTTATAAAGACCTACATTGTTTGAGGGGTATAGTTTTCCTTTAAGGTATGAAGATCCAAATTATGGAAAACCACATGTCCTAAGCATTCTGGATAATAGGTCCCATACCTGTACTAGTGTATTTTTCAGGTCGATTGAAATAAGTTAAGTACACATTATACAAGGCATTTTGTCACTGCCAAAACTCAAAAATGTAAACCACATCTTTTGGTAATTCTAAACCAAAATCAAACTACATAAACCAAAAACAATGGTAAAACCTAAAACAACTTCTATATTAATTAAACCTGGCATATAGGTATAGAATAGCTATTAAATACAATCCAAAATTAACCAAAGTATTGTTCTTAGAAACAGAATTGCTGCTGTTATATCCTGCTTCATAGAAGCTCTTAAATCTGATTTGATTATTTTTAGTACTTGTATTTAAAGTTATTTGGAGTCGGAGTCAGTACATTTTTGGCAATTTGCTTCCGACTCCATAGCTCTGCCTACCTTCCCCAGCCGCCAATCAGCAGAACAATGGGTTAACCAGATAACAGCTCCCTGACACAAGATAACAGCTGCTTGGTAGATAGTAATGTTAATAAAATATATACTTCCTGGTTCAGGAATAACATATGGTAGCTGCTTGGTAGATATGAGAATTTGGGATGCACCGAATCCAGTATTTTGGATTCGGCCGAACTCCTGACTCCTACGCGAAAGATTCTGCTGAATGCCAGTCGAATCCTAATTTGCATATGCAAATTAGGGGTGGTAAGGGGTATAGATTTTTTACTTCCTTGTTTTTTGACAATAAGTCACGCAATTTCCCTCCTCACCCCTAATTTGCATATGCGTTTTAGATTCGGCCGGGCAGAAGGATTCGGCCTAATCCATATCCTGCTGAAAAAGGCAGAATCCCGAACCGAATCCTGGATTTGGTGCATCCCTAGTAAAATCCAAGTCCCACTGCTACTACTTCAGTTACATTGAGTTGGGGAAACAATAGCCTGTCTGAAAGAGGTTCCATCATGAAGTGCTTGCTCATTCTGAAAGCACAGGATCAGGCACAATGACCTGAGATGGCTGCCTACACACCAATAGTAATGTTAATAAAATATATACTTCCTGGTTCAGGAATAACATATGGTAGAGTGAATTATTATGTTCCGAGTAAACAGTGTAATTTACAAATAAAAACGACACCATAAAAATCATGACAGAATCCCTTTAACCTCACCAATTGTTTGTCCATGGTCGTATTATTATCACATATTTGTTGAGATAAAATGGATTCATCTGTATGCCACAATTCAGTTTTAAAATAAAAAATGCTAATTTAGGCCAGCACAGAAGCATTAGGCTATTAATACACAGGCTGTTGTCGGCCTGAATATTTTTGCAGGCTGAGACAAGCAGATGCCCCTGCTCCATTGCTTTGAATTCAGTCGGCGAGGTCAACCCAAATACTAATCTCAGCTTCAGCTCTGCTGTGTGTGACACACAGGCTGACCAGATTCAAATCAATGGAGCAGGGACACTGAGCAGATCTGCTTGTCTCAGCCTGCAAAAATACTCACAACACTGACAAAATCCTGTGTGCCCATAGCCTTGCTATTTACTTACAGACACTTATCTTAAAGGTGCAGAAGGCTTTGTGTATGAAAATTTATACTCTAGAAATTTTAAAAGCTCAGCAAATCTCTTTACACAATCTGTTAACTGAATACTAGAAACTAGAGGTAATTCTGAAAATGCCAGTGCCAATATAAACAGAAACAAGGAAGAATATTAGTTTCTATTATGGCTAGGGTTGTGTTAGAAATTGAAACCGAAACCTCTCTTCCCCAGTTTTACGTCACACAGAAAACACAGAGGGGAAGGTTTAAAAGAAAACACGGATGTATTCGTGTATTAGTGACTCCACTACAGCTGGAGATTGAAGCTGCTAGCTGTTGCTGCTGGATCACTTGATGAAAGAGGTGCTTTTTTAATATCCATGATTTATTTTAAAAGCCTGGGTAAGGGAATTTAATTAGATATATACTGTATATATGTACATATATTAAACACAGCCTATTCGCTTTTGCACTAAAATAATAGCTTCTGTATTATGCTCATTAATTGTGTGGCTTCCTGACAGTCTGATTATTTTTACATCTTCTACACCTCTTTTAATTCATTTAGAGCTATTTTACAGCGATTTTGCATGTTTATAGATTGTATACAGATGATATGCTGCTTCATTTCTCCTCTGGGGTATTAATCATAACATTTGTAATTTGTCCTATGGGTATTAGCTCTACCGTTTGTAGTTTGCCCATAAAAAACCCCATAAATAATAAACATAACTTTAACACTTGTTGATGATAGCTGTGTGCCATATGCCTTAAAAATTGTATAAATGATTCAGAATACTCCTGATTCAGAATACATTTGCTTAACCTCAGCAATTTTTGCTATTAGGTATTCATAGAATACCAATGGATTTATATGCTCCCATGCCTCTTGTAATTTAGACCAGCACACTATACTGTTTACTAACAAATGATTCTCATAGGATAGGTGCAGACACCTTTGTGTGAGAGCTTATAGTTCAGAAGATTTGAAAGCTCAGACACTTTCTATGCACTACCCAGCAGAAAGCATTAAAGTACTAAAAATAATGTAATAATAAAAAGATAATGAGTAAGCATATTAGGTTATTTTATGGCAAGGTATGTGTCAGAATATAAAACCGAACCTTTGTTTCCCAGTTTTGCATCACAGAAAAAAGGCAAGGCATTGTGGGAAGGCTTTGAAGAAAATGCGGATATGTTAGCAGGGGCTGGGTTTTGTTGACTTAACTACAGCTGGAGACTAGAGCTGTTAGCTGTTGTTTTGAATCTGTTTATTTTCACTGGAGGAACAAGATGCTGTTTTTATATTTATAATTTGTTTAAAAGAAGAGAAAAAATATATATATATATATATATATATATATATGAATATATCATGTATTATTTCTATGTTATTTTATATTTGTTTTCTGTGAAATAAATTTTATGGTAATCCGATGCTTAAATGCTATGATTAACTCAGTATCATTCTTAATACTTATGTTGCTTCCTGGCATGTTCCTTATTCCTCCACGTATCGTGGAATACAGAAACTAGCGATCACTTGAGCTCGAAAGAAAAAGTTTGAACTCACCAAAAGTCAGAACACTGCACAAAAAATGACAGAGATAACATAGTGTTTTCATTGTCACAGCAAATAAAGACAAACTACTCTCAGGATGTTACATTGTAGTTTTGAACTCAAGGCCAAACAAAGTGGAGGCCTGGCTGAATTTCTGTGAAACGGTAAAATGTAACTACGTTTAAAACCCAGACTTTAGAAGGCAACTGAAAATATTATTTGTAGCATACTATAGGCAACTTATACGTTTTGTTTAGGCAAACTGTGAAAGGCAGCATTGCAAACTACTTGCTAAAATGTCACAAATGCTCCAATGATGTCTTCAAGCCTATTTATCATTATTAGCCTTTAACAACCTTTGTAAAGTATTGCATAAAGTTGTACTGTATAATGATTTTCAGTGTAGTTTAATTCCCAGTGTAGCTTACAGTCTATTAGTGATGTGGGGGTCGGGGTTTTCCAGCTGCTCTCCCTCCACCTGCGCCCACCCCACTTCCGGGTTCCTTTTATAGACCTGTGCCGCCCGCCCCACTGGTAACATCACAAAAGGGGTGGGGCGAGCAGGAACGCGTCTTTAAATGTTTAACCCGGAAGTCATAAGCTGGCATTTGTAAGGTCGCAGATGGGGAGAGCAGTCAGAAAATCTCAACCTGCACCCACCCATGGTTATCAGGCTGGCCTGCACATCACAACAGTCTATGGATCAGTTTTAATTGTGGGAGGATACTTATGCAGACATACAGAGACAATACAAACTCCTTGTGTATTATAAATGTGGATCTACTCCCGGTAGTCACCACTAGTGGGTGCTGCTGGATGATCCTATATATTTAGATGTTCTTGGCAATTTTTCTTTATGCTTATGAGGAAGGGCGGAAGTGCCCAAAAAGCGTCAGGCCTATGATGCTATGGGTGTATTTTAATGTTGATGAATAAAGTCTCACATTTTTAACAAGGGAACTTTTTATAAGGATAATAATAATACCAGGAATACATAAGGCCTAAATGTATTTAAATAATACATATTGTGTGAATGATGTCTTTGGGTTCTACGGGCGTTTGTAGCTGTGTTTTTTTCATGGAGAAAAGTCGGTTTTGTGAAAATATTCACGGCAAAATGCAGAATTTCTCCACAAATCCAACCTGCCGAAAAATGCTGCTCATTGTTAATTACAGAGTTTGATCTGGCAGATGTAAGTAGTCACTAGAGTTGACATTCAGGCAAAACAGAAGGTTTATTCTGTGATAACACTAAAATAGTGTTAAAGAAATGCTTATAACCTTTAGCTCACCTGATCCTGGTCTTTGTTAATTTATAAGCAGAATATATGTACTCCGGTTACTATGTGCATCTTTGAAGAAATGTTGTCATATGGCAGTGATTTATTATTGTATGGTAAATTTTTTTTAAAAAAAAATTATTTTTTTAAAATTTTATGTGAAACCTCACTAAGCTTTTTAAATTGAATTTACCCAGTTTAATAAATCCGCGCCACCACATTATTATGTATAGATTTTTTCTCTCTCCTACCAGAGATTCCTTCATACCAGCATAAACCTAGAAGAATAACTGCCCTATCCTTCATCAAGAAAAGAGTATGAACTTCAGAGGAGGCCAGTTCATGTAAGGAACCTTGTTGTAATTTTAAAGCCTAATTAAAGTTTCAGACCTTTCAGATGGAATTGTAAATATGGATACATATATAACTTGCTTGCAAACAAGATGCTGGAAGAGTGGTACCGTAACTTCATACTGTTTCCCTATAGTTATTTCAAAACTACAAATTGCATATATGTAAGAGTCTCTACATTATTGGGCTTCTATATACTTAAGATAAATAAAGGTTTCTACTTTAGTATTTGCAACTCTTCCTGTGGGCCACCTGCTGCTACTCCTTGTAAGAAGACTTTATATATATATATATATATATATATATATATATATATATATATATATATATATATATACTGTATATACTACATACCTCCCAACATTTTGGAAGTAAAAAGAGGGACAACATTTTTTTTACAAAATTTGGCAGGTTAGGAAAGTTTGAAAATATTTCTCCTTATCTAAACTGTGTTTTTGTGTCTCAAAATTGTTACAAAGTATCTTATTTGCACCTGTTAGCTGTTCTGTGCTCTCTGCTAAAAGCCAATTAAGTGAGAAACTTTGTTTCTTTTTCTGGCTGTTCAGTGCAGAGAAAAGAGGGACTTTACAGTGCAAATGAGGGACTGCGGGTTGAGCTGTCAAAAGAGGGACTGTCCCTCCAAAAAGGGACAGTTGGGAGGTATGATACTATTATATAGCGGGATGCTGCCATTATGAAATGCAGGAGTCAATGGGCACATGTGCACTCCCCTGAAGTGGCTTTTTTATGTATTTCACCTGAATGGAATTCATTAGTTAATCCAGTCCATTTTTCCCTGTATGGCCTGTACCCACAGCACCTCTCACTCTGAACCTAAGAATGCAGGTGCCTTCTTTTGTTACTTAGTTTAGAATACAAAAAGAAAGTAAATCCAAACAAAAACAACGATCAATAATAACCAAAATAAGAAACAATTTGCAAAGGATATGCATGCTGCCTCAGGTTGTTAGTGTAATGCAGATTTGTGTGGACCTTGCAGAAGAAAAATATTTATGTATTTTGAAAATTACAAGGTGTAAATTTGTTTGTTCCTCCCAACAGGATAGATCATCGTCAAATTGCAGAGAACTTAAAATTACAAGGGAATGACTTTTATAAAAATGGTCACTATATAAAAGCCTGCCAGACATATGATGAAGCAATTGGTTTTATTTCTCAGATTATACATTTGGGGTAAGCATCTAAACATGCCAAAACTCCTCACAGTTTATTCTGATTTATTCTGAAGAGATTGTAAATTAGACTTAATCTATCTGCTTTCTAAAGTGAATTCAGTCCTCTACCCTGCAGCTTTGCATACATATGCACATTGACAAGTGAAAATTTTGACTGTCACTGTGCATACTGTGCATATAGAAAATTCACATGATGCAATATGAGAGAAATCCTCCTTGTGTGTGCATTTACATTCATATACCACCGATATCAATGTTGCACATACTGTATGGGGCAGTTGAGTGTGATTTTGCCTGTACTCCCTTAAAAGAGAAGCAAACCCAAAAATTAAAAAAAAAAACAACAGCCCTACCCTACATACTCCCTCCCTCCTCCCCCCAGCCTAAGTGTTACCCCGGGCAAATGCCCCAAAATTTTTAGTTTGGGCGCCTTCTTCTGCCGCTTCGGTAATCTTTGGAATCAGACCGGCGCTTTAGCAATTTTCTTGAGTTTCGGTGCATCCCAAGTTGTTGCGAAACAGAATATTGCTCCAACTGCGCATGCGACACTCCACTGGTCTCATTCTCGAAGATTACCAAATAGAGGAAGATGGTGCCTGTGAACTCTGCTGGAAAGAATCGGCACGGAGGGGTAAGTAAAGACTTAGAGGAATTTGCCCGGGGTAACACTTAGGCTGGGGAGAGGAGGGAGGGGGTCTATGTAGGGTAGGGGGGTAGGGTTTTTTTTTAACGTTTGGGCTTGATTTTCCTATAAGGCAAAAAAGGTAATGCAAACAGTTCAATTTCGACTGTTATGTTTTGAAAGTGCGAGCTTCAGCACTCTTCATACTTCCAACAATTATTAGACCCTAAACAGCTTTAGTGCAGGGGGGAAATTTTTAGTGTTTTGATGGTAAAATTTTTGGAAGAGAAAAATATGGTGGGCAAAACACCAGAGAGTCATTTTGTGTATCATAGGCCTAACTGCTTACTTGCTCATTCTGTAATACACACTACAGTAGAACTCAAATTTTATGCTTTCCTGTGGACCTAGAAAATCAAGTTGATTAAAGTCTGGGAAAATGCAAAATCCAGGAAGGAAAGATTGGCACTTACACCAAACAGCAAACAAACAATGTAATTTCCAGGAAAGCATAATCTTTGGGTATGTAAAATTGGGTTGTACTGTATTTAAATTTTAGTCTGTAACAATGTTTACAAGTGGATTTAAGTAGCGCTCAAATTTTACCGCCTCCAATGCATCACTGGCTGCTTTCCTAAATTGGCTGTATCCACATACCGCTAAGACCAATGTTGGTGCAGCAGTGTTAGCTGCCCCCATCTTCCATCTTTTGTTTCCAACCTTAGCATCAGAGATTGGTGAGCAGACACATTTACACACTAGAAACTGTCTGGTGATCATGGGCCACTGACTTCTGATCACCAACACTGCAGTGCAAATCTCTTTTTCTCTTGACACTACAGGGAACTGCTAATTTATGAAAGCAGTGATTAATTGTGAGGGGCCTCTGCAAAAATCTAACATGCTGATAAATATATTAATCTTTGCAGAAACTTTCAGAGAGAATTGTCAGTGTTGTGGTACAACCGTGCCAATGCCTTGTTCAAACTCGAGAAATGGCAGGAAGCCTTAATATCAGCAAATCAAAGCATTACATTGGATCGTCAATATGTCAAGGTATGTGAGTGTTAGTTTAAAAGGCAAGTACACGGGTGACTGACAATTTGTTAGGTGCCCCCCAAGTGACTTTAATTGCTTACCCCATGCTCCAGCAGTGTGTGCCGCTGCCATCTTCACATGTACTGTATTCCCCATGGAAGGTCCACAGTTCCAGACTTTTCCAAAGATTCTGAACTGTTCATTCATCAAACCTGACCTGGCAAGTCGGATACTTTGGAAAATGGCAACAACTTTCCCTGTTGAAAATTAGACAGACCAGTGCAAGGGTGGCCATACACGAGCATACTTTTATCGTTCTGCGATGAACGATCATATTGTTAAACGATGGTCTGACAATTATTTTACCATGCGATATGCCATCCACGGAGAACAATTATATGAACAGATATAACCGTATTGTTTGCTTCGTGTACGGACGAACGCTGTTCAACAAATGAGGAGTGGTGCTAGCATTGTGTCACTGTCTGTAGTATACAGTGGTGTGAAAAACTATTTGCCCCCTTCCTGATTTCTTATTCTTTTGCATGTTTGTCACACAAAATGTTTCTGATCATCAAACACATTTAACTATTAGTCAAAGCTAACACTAGCATGAACCGCCTTTTTAAGGTCATGCCACAACATCTCAATAGGATTCAGGTCAGGACTTTGACTAGGCCACTCCAAAGTCTTCATTTTGTTTTTCTTCAGCCATTCAGAGGTGGATTTGCTGGTGTGTTTTGGGTCATTGTCCTGCTGCAGCTTGAGTTGACGAACAGATGGCCGGACATTCTCCTTCAGGATTTTTTGGTAGACAGTAGAATTCATGGTTCCATCTATCACAGCAAGTCTTCCAGGTCTTCCAGCAGCAAAACAACCCCAGACCATCCCACTACCACCACCATATTTTACTGTTGGTATGATGTTCTTTTTCTGAAATGCTGTGTTACTTTTACGCCAGATGTAACGGGACGCGCACCTTCCAAAAAGTTCAACTTTTGTCTCGTCGGTCCACAAGGTATTTTCCCAAAAGTCTTGGCAATCATTGAGATGTTTTTTTAGCAAAATTGAGACGAGCCTTAATGTTCTTTTTGCTTAAAAGTGGTTTGCGCCTTGGAAATCTGCCATGCAGGCCGTTTTTGCCCAGTCTCTTTCTTATGGTGGAGTCGTGAACACTGACCTTAATTGAGGCAAGTGAGGCCTGCAGTTCTTTAGATGTTGTCCTGGGGTCTTTTGTGGCCTCTCGGATGAGTTGTCTCTGCGCTCTTGGGGTAATTTTGGTCGGCTGGCCACTCCTGGGAAGGTTCACCACTGTTCCATGTTTTTGCCATTTGTGGATAATGGCTCTCACTGTGGTTTGCTGGAGTCCCAAAGCTTTAGAAATGGCTTTATAACCTTTACCAGACTGATAGATCTCAATTACTTTTGTTCTCATTTGTTCCTGAATTTCTTTGGATCTTGGCATGATGTCTAGCTTTTGAGGTGCTTTTGGTCTACTTCTCTGTGTCAGGTAGCTCCTATTTAAGTGATTTCTTGATTGAAACAGGTGTGGCAGTAATCAGGCCTGGGGGTGAGTACAGAAATTGAACTCAGGTGTGATAAACCACAGTTAAGTTATTTTTTAACAAGGGGGGCAATCACTTTTTCACACAGGCCCATGTAGATTTGGAGTTTTTTTTCTCCCTTAATAACGTAAACCTTCATTTAAAAACTGCATTTTGTGTTCAATTATGTTATCTTTGACTAATAGGTAACGGTTTTTGATGAGCAGAAACATTTAAGTGTGACAAACATGCAGAAGAATAAGAAATCAGGAAGGGGGCAAATAGTTTTTCACACCACTGTATAGTCAGAACATGCAATTGAGAGTACAAGTGAAGCTCACCTAATCTCTTGGTCGGATTTTCCCATGGGGTATCCTGTGCGTGATATCCCAATTTGGTCAATCTGTAGAAATATGTAGAGGTGTGTGACAAATCCAAGGCAGCAACTGGACTGCAAAACTTCTTTATTGGGGATAGAAGTACACAACATGTTTCGGGCAGCGCCCTTTGTCAAGTGTGCACACTTGTTACAATGTTGTGTTTGTAATAGATCATAAAGCCATATCTTAAATAAAGACTTTTTAAACTATGGAACCATTGCATGTGCTGTGTCATAATTGGAGTTTTGGAAAGTCGGTTGGAGAGTGGACTACTGGACATGTGCACTGCCTTAGAAAAAAGAGGTGGAAAAGCGGTGAGTGCTGACTAAAAAACTTTTTTATTAAGGGTAGGGAGAGAAACACCCTGCAATCTGCAAGTATTAGATTTGGGTGCCAGGTAATAGAGGTAGAGGTGTGGAAAGGCCAGTCCTTCTTTTGTAATGGGGGCCGTCAGTCTTTCCCAAGACATGCGGGGGGTCTTTTTAGCCCAAATGAATGGAAGTATAATTTTGTTAAGTCTCCTAAAAAAGGAACTGGGAATTAGAAATTTTGGCATCAATGGGAGGCCTAGTGTTTAAGGGTACCAGAAAAAGAGTCAATAATTGGGTCTAGATTGTGTTGTATGCAGGAGTGTGGGTCTGTGTGGATGTGGACACCCAGGTATTTGAAAGAGTTGACCCACTTCAGGTGTAGGCCCAGGGGTGGTAGAGCTGGAGGATTAGCGTTGATAGTATATAGTTGGGACTTTTCCCAATTAATTTGCAGCCCAGAATACTTTCCAATGTTCTGCACTCTGGTCAGAAGGGCAGAGAGAGAGAGAGAGTCTTCTGAATCATCTAGGTATATGAGGATATCATCTGCAAAGAGGGACACCTTTTCCGTAATGTTAGCATATTGAAGCCCTTGAACAATTTGACTGCCAACGCAAAGAGGACTGGGGCGAGGGGGCATCCTTGTCTAGTTCCCCTATCTAGCTGGAAATGTTCAGAGATAACGTTGTTTCACTCTGATTTTGGCAAATGGAGGCTTGTAAAGCAGTTTAAAGTACAAAAAATCCTCTATCGTCATGCTATATTAAAAATATATATTTATGGAAACCTATAAAATACAACATTGCCCCACATGGAGCCTAAAGCGTTTCATGCTTACCCAGCACTTAGTCATAGGCCATCTCAGAGGTCTATGATCTGGTCTGGATGTATCAGATCTCTGGTGGCCCGTGTGACTAGTATTTTTGCTAGTATTTTCGCGTCAGTGTTAATGAGAGAGTGGTCTTTATGAACTACATAGGGTGGAGTCCCGCCCTGCCTTGGGGATAACTATTATGAGGGCTTCTGAAATTGATGGTGGCAAGGACCCGCAGTCCCAAGAAGCCTGGAAAGTTTCAGGAAATGGGGAGAGACCAACTCATCTAGGCACTTGTACCAATCGGGGGGAGCCCATCTAATCCTGGGCTTTTGTTGGAAGGTAAGGCTTGTATTGCCGACCTCATTTCCTCACTGGTGATGGGTGTGTCAAACCAAGCACTCTCCGCAGGAGATAGTTTACGTATGGCTATGGAATCTAAGGATTGAGTCAGCTGGGGTGTGGTGGAGGAGGTGGATGAGCTGTAGAAATATTTGTAGTACTTGGTAAATGCTTCAGCTATCAGATGTGGTTTGTGTACCATAGTGCTGTGGTCAGAAATCTTGGTATGGCTGTGGAGGCCTGTTGTTGTTTGGCCAGTATGGCAAGTATTCTACTATTTTTGTCTCCCTGATCAAACATTCGCTGTGGCAACTGACTGTAGCGAAGGACAAATAATGTACTGGCAGCGCAGGAAGAGGTATCGGCACAGAGAGGTGGAGAAGGAGATGGGGGCAGAGAACACCGTGTCACTAGAATAGCCAGGGAGGAGAAATCAAGTGCCACAGTATGGATGGTCGCCTTTTCTGTAGAGGACAGGAAGTGGAGTAAGTTTCTGTAAGTTATTTCTTAATAAAGGCTTTGCCATTTTAAGATTTTATTTGTCTTGGTGTTTTTTTTCATTGTATTCTAACGAATTCTTTTAAAAAAATTTTAGTGTTACTGTTCCTGTTACTGTAAGGATTTTTGGTGATGGAAGTGTTTTCCCTAGCTAAGGCTGCTTCGGCCTGACGCACCTGCTCATACATATCTGTGGGTGGAGCATTGAAGGGATGCTGTTTGGTTTTTAGCAGTCTTATCTCTGCTTTCTCAACTCCTTCTTTGGCAGTTCATCTAGTTTGGGCAATGAGCGTGATAAGAGAGCCCCGGGTGGTGGCCTTAGAGGCTTCCCACACAATGCCTTGTTAGGTAGACCTTGAATTTAGTTCCCAATATTCCTGATAACCTTTATTGTGTGGTTCAGCTAAGTCTGGCTTTCTAAGCCAAATGGGGCTTAGGCACCATAGCTTGTTTGGAGGTCTGCGAGCCACTGCAGTGTCAGTTGGAGGGGGAATGATCGGATAAGGACTGTGGTAGATAGATTTGTTGCACAAGACGGAGTACCTCAGGTGTTCAGGGCCAGGTCAATCCAGGAGAATGTTTTGTGTGGTAGAGAGTAGGGATGCACCAAATCCACTTTTTTGGATTCGGCCGAACCCCCGAATCCTTCACGAAGGATTCGGCCGAATACCGAACCGAATCCGAACCCTAATTTGCATATGCAAATTAGGGGTGGGAAGGGGAAAACATTTTTTACTTCCTTGTTTTCTGACAAAAAGTCACGCAATTTCCCTCCCTGCCCCTAATTTGCATATGCAAATTAGGATTCGGATTCGGTTCGGCCGGGCAGAAGGATTCGGCCGAATCCGAATCCTGCTGAAAAAGGCCGAATCCTGGCCGAATCCCGAACCGAATCCTGGATTCGGTGCATCCCTAGTAGAGAGTGACACGAGTAGGCCTTCATGTCAGGGTGTTCCTATTGCCACACATCAGAGACCTAGAGTGTTTGCCCATTGTGTTAGGTGTGTGGGGCCCGTGGTGGTGGAATGTAGCCTATCGCTGGACAGGTCCATGACTTCATTCATATCCCCCATTATGCAGGTTCGTGCAAGAGGCAGGTCGGCAAGTTTCTTCCCTATAAGTTCTAATAGGGTGATATTAAATGGAGGTGGAGCATATACGTTCACTACCATCAAGGGTTTATTTGCAATAAGACAAGCCATTATAATAAATCTGCCATATTGGTCTGTTATTAGTTTGATCTATTCAAAGGGGAGATTTTTCCTTATAAGGATGGACACTCCTCTGAAGTGGAATGAGGCATGGAAGGCCCACCCCATCCATGGTTTTTTAGGGCTAGTACTTTTTGGCCCACTAGGTAGGTCTCCTGTCGGAGCAGGATAGAGGGAGGATATAATTTCAGGTATGTCCAGGCTGCGTTTGTATTTTGAATTGAGTGTTCTGACATTCCATGACATAAAGCTATAGGATGGCATTTGTGTGTAGGGGGGGGCGTTATAACTGGACGACTGCATCCTGCACCAGGTAAAACAACAATCACATAGTAGGAATTGCGTATATACAAGTAAAAAGAGAAAAAACAGCAATCAGTCACATCATTGACCCCGTTACCCCCCCCCAAAAGTGATTTGCCCTGAGACAACCCCTTTCCACCCTGCCCAACCACCCATCTTGGCGGGCATTAGCCCAAAACTTAAAACTAAAGGCACTTTCAAGGGTGTTTCACCTGTGGAACTGGGAACAAATGGAGCCCGTTGAGTTTCCCCATCCCTCCAGCTAGGGCCAGCGAATGTTTGTGGTCTCTGCGGGAGAGTTGGTGTTTCAGCACACCATATATAAGGTATCATAGGCTTGTTCAAAGGATACTGGGACTGATTATGGTGTTTTACCCCCTTTAGGGGCTGCTAGGATTGGCTTTGTATAATGCAGTTTGACTTCAAGTCAGTATTTTGGGCACCCCATATAGATGTAACTTCTGTTGTTCTCTTGTGCAGTTGAACCCAGAAAAATAAGCAAGCTCAGAGGGATAGGGCTCCTTCACCACAAATGGAATCAAAGTCTGGGGCTGGCCCGAGAGCTTTGGCCAGGCCTCTAGTCCAGCCAGGCATCGGCTTCTTCAGGTGAGGTGAAAAAAAAGGCTTTGGGGCCATCCACTATTCTCAGTTTTGCTGGATACAGCATTGCATACTTCAATTGGCGGTCTCTCAGTCTGCATTTCACTCCCGCAAAGGCGTTGCACTTCCTTTGAAGGCTTGAAGAGTAGTCTGGTAATTGGAGATTTTTTTCCCCCTCATGTAAAAGATCTCTCTTGATTCTTGCCATGGCCAGGATTGTGTCCCAGTCCCTGTAATTTAATAGTTTCAGCAGAAAAGGTCTCGGGTGCTCCTGGAGCTGGGGTGCGCCCATGGACCCTATGGACCTGTTTAACCACCAAGAAGGTAGAGTACATGTCCCACCATCTGTCCTTTGAGCCACTCCTCAATGAAAGCAACTGGATCAGCACCTTCTGCCTTCTCAGGTACTCCCAGTAATCTTCGGTTGTCTCTCCTCTGGCAGTTCTCGTAGTCTGCCTGGGTCTGTTGTTTATGTTGCCGAATCTGGTCTGGAACTGGATTGCAGGTGTTTTCCAATTCTGAGACACAAGCTTCCATGTTATTTACCCTTTCTCTGACAGTTTGGAGATCTGCCCTTAATAGGGGCATGTAAACTTTTCATTCCTCAATCTGAGTTGAAAGGGCTTGAGTGATTCTGCTATGGCTGTGAGCAGGATCTGAACGCCCGGGTCTTGTTGGGTGACCATTGGCGGTTTGGACTTGGGTCCTTCATTCACCCCTTCAGGCGTCTTGGCAAATTGCTCCAGAGTCTTTGGTTTAGGACCGTATTTACCCATGAGGAATGGCAGATTAATGCTGGTGTGCGGATGCCACAAAGGGGGTTAGCCTTACATGAAGGGTGTAAGGTAGGTATTT
The DNA here is from genome assembly GCA_038501925.1 of Xenopus petersii. Taxonomy (NCBI): domain Eukaryota; kingdom Metazoa; phylum Chordata; class Amphibia; order Anura; family Pipidae; genus Xenopus; species Xenopus petersii. The sequence continues at coordinate 102,554,807 of CM076682.1, forward strand.
ACCCTGGTGGTAGGGCTGCACATTGCAGGATGTTGATGCTCTCTATGACCATTTATGTGTTAGTCTGTGGCAGTGACAGGGTTAAGTTGTAGCAAGGGCAGACAACACTGCTGTAAATGAGCACCAATAGGGAGAGCTATACGTGCAGTGTGAGTTTTCCCCCAGTCTCCAGCAAGTCCCTGGGGAGAGCGCCCCTGGGATCGATGGGAGGTGAACTTGGTGGTTGGAGGGTCTCTAAGGGTCCCATCTTCCTGTGATGTGGGTTAGGGAGAATTTGCAGTCTCCGCTGTTTGTGCGTGTCTGTCGCTTCTGGTCTGGGCGGCTCGTGGCTAGGAACTACTCAAGACTGTGGCTGGATTTTTGGAGCCAGCAGTCGCCCAAGGTCAGCTCTTTTGCGGACTGGATGACAACAGGGCCCTGAAGTCCCCCAGACTACTGCAGAGGGGTAGATTGACTCAGATGGGTAGGATTCAAAATTAATCCCAGGAGTGCCCAGAGTCCGTCTTCACTGTAGCGTGGTTAGCTTAGCCCCCACAATCAAGCTTTATTGAGTGAAAATAGTGTTTCATTGATAAATTATTAGGTTTAAGATTAGATTTAACTATTGCAAAATAAATTGATCACAATTTTATGACTTGGAGAAATGGGACCTGTTATCTAGAATGCTCTGGACTGGGGTTTTCGAGGTAAGGGGTTTTTCAGTAATTTGGATCTTCATACATTAAGAGGCCTGTTTATTAAACCTCAAATTGTTCTGGTCGAGTTTTAAAGGGAAAACCTTATATTTTTACAGATGTATTATACCACAAAGCTAAAAATCTGAAAATACTCCATCTAAAACCTGTCATGGTCATGTAGACGTTAATGGCAGATGCTCCTGAAGATGTTTCTTGACATCGCGATCCATACTGGTTTTCGTCCGTTACATTGGAGTTGTCATGGCGAGAGTTTGATAAATTCGAGTTTCCAGAGCATCAATTCGAAATAGTTGCACAATTCTAATTGATGCTTGATTTTGTTTTATTATTATTATAGAGAAAAATGAAATAATTTTTAAAATTTTGAATTATTTGATTATTATTTGATTATTTCTGGATAACAGGTTTCCAGATAACGGATCCTATACCGTTACTATAAACCTATCCTAAAAGACACATTGGGTGACAATATTGGTGAGCATGAAAGAGAGAAATCCATCAAGTTAATTTTAGCTCAGATAACTTGATGCCTAGATTGTAGTTAATCCAACAGAAGGGCTAATAACAAAAACACCAAGGTCATTAAAATTTGGGAGTATGGCAACTGCTTGAGTCTTATCAATCAGCATTTTGTTTTATGTTCTATTTTTTCTCAGCTTTGGACATTATGTACAGACAATTTTTGCTTTCTGAACCTGAACATACAGGTGCACTTGTGTTTTTAGAAAATCTGATGGTAAACAAGCACCCATCCAAATTATTGTGTGGTCATACCAGTGCTTTATAGAGAGGCTGCATTTCAGTCTTACTATTTAGGGTTTAGGCTGTTCCCTTCTCGCTATCTTGCTGGCATAGCCTCAGATCACCATGGCTTGCCAATGTCAAATTGTGAATATCCCTTCAATGAAATGTAGAGGTTAGTCCTATGAGCTGTATATGAGCTGCTGATTTATATATAAAACCACTTTTTTTCAGGCTTATTATCGATCTGGCTGTTGCTTTCTAAAGTTGTTTGATACTCGCAGTGCCCTAATGATGTTCTCTAATGGACTTAGTATGCTGTCTGGCACCTCAGAAATAGAAAGTATAGCAGACTTCTTAAATGGCGTATTCCAGACATTCGAAGGTATGTACATCACATATATTAAATTATTATAGAATGACCATCTTTAGTTTGCTTTCAGTTTTGATTACTGAAAACTAAGTGTAGGTGCATTCATTACTGAGATTAGTGAGGTGATCTTTGTACTGTATGACTGTATGAGTAGCGCAACATCAAATACAATCAGAGCACACCGCATAATATACAGGCAGTAAACAGGGTCATAAAGTATGTTTCAAGTTTACACAATAATAAGAATACATACCAAAAAATGAAAGCATGTATGATAAAAGCAGACAAATTTAGCTAAAACCCCAAAGCCATTGGTTATGTACCATTGTCAAAGAAAATTAGAATGACATATAAAGCATTTGTGCACATCTACATTTACCAATGTCAATGTCAGCTAAAATCTTTGAATAGTGCAGCATCAACATATTGAAGGTTATGCTTTTAATTCTTTAATATGAATAAGAATGGTTCTTGCTATGTCATAGTGCTCCATATGGGCCAATCAAGCCTCCCACTCTCTTGCAATTTTGGGAGGAACTCTTCTGCTTAATAAATCCTATTTTATTATCCTAGTATTCTGTAGAGTTTAAATCTTTACATTTGTTACCATTTTAGAAGTAGGACTACACAACATGACGTTTTAGGTGCCTTCGGAAATGTGTTGTGTCCAAATAAAAGGTCCCCAATTGCTTAAAGAAGAAGAAAAGCTACAGACACAGTTTATTGCTAAAAGATTAGCCACTATAGTGCAAGCTATAACACTATTTATTCTGTAGAATGCTTTACCATACCTGAGTAAACCGCTCTAGAAGCTCTCTCTGTTTGTTTAGGTTAGCAGCTGCCATATTAGCTTGGTGTAACATCAATTCCTGCCTGTCTCCCTGCTCACTCATAGCTCTGGGCTCAGATTACAGCAGGGAGGTAATCTATCAATGTTGTATATTGAAACGCTATTTAAAAATGTATTTGTGGTGGTGACTTGTGGTAGAATAATTTTATGTTTGGTATAAAAACAAGTGTTTTATGATTTTCTTTCCATTCCACAGAGTCAGACTTTGACCCCATGTTCTTGCGCATATTTGATAGAATCCTGAAAGAGAAATACAGCAAGCAGATCTGGAAGATGCTGATTGAAAGACTGGTAAATAAAAAGATGTTTAAGGTGAGAAATTCTTGTTTGCATATGTAACTCTGAGGTAAAATTCAGTTAAAAGGAGCATTTGGAAAGTCCATAAATTTCCTAAACCTCCTAATTACTCTGACTGCTAAAGTTTATCTTTATCTTGTGATCTACTGCATATACCTTTTTAAAGGTTTTTGCGAATTGTATGGGATTAAAAGTACCACATTTCTGAAAGGAGGAAGAGAATTTGTGTAGAGTATGCTATGTTTAATAATGGTTGCTGTTAAATAGTAAGCAAAAATGCCACTTTTACATTACATGAAAGAGAGGCTACATTTGTTCAGTGGACCATCAGTCCCTTCAAGACACTTTGTTAGTTTCAGTTATTTTCTGTGTTTTGACTATTGTCAAAATTTTAGACAGTAACATTTTTGTTCTAATCTGTGCTAATTTTTAGGGCTCCAAAAATTGTGGGTGTTGTGGGCATTTTCTTTTAATTTACTAACCAGTACACCGTTTGGAAAATGAGCTGTCAAGTATAAAATGTTGTGCAGGTTTAAAGGAACAGTAACACCAAAAAAAAAATTTTTCTGCACTGGTAAAAGTGATCTGTTTGCTTCAGAACTATAGTTCATATAAACAAGCTGTGTAGCAATGGCGAAATTGAAAAAAGGCTCTATAGCACAGGAAAAATAGTGGATAACAGATAACATTATGTTCTACAGAGCTTATCTGCTAACTGCTGTGTAACTTTCTCCTTTGAATAGCTGTCCCATGGCTACACAGCACCTTATTTATATGGACCAGGGGTGTCCAAACTTTTTGCAACAAGGGCCAGATTGAAGACTATTCAGCCTGACATTCTTTGAACCATTAACAGCCGTTTTATTTGGGCACATTATTGAAATGATCTGCCATTTGGTCTATACTGCTGCCTGTGTGCTGAAGGTGTTCGCAACAGACAGGCACTGGCACGTAGTGATGCGCTGCTCTTGCAGATGTCTTCAGTTTACTGTACTGGCACGTCAGTTCGTCTATTGCACCTTCAGCCCTAAGTATGTGAGAGCGGCGCGCCACTCCGTGCCAGTACTGGTCTATTGCTAACACCTTCAGCACACAGGCAGCAGTATAGACCCAAGTGGCAGATCATTTCCCTATGTGCCCAAATATTACTGCTATGTGATTCCTGATTGCACTGTGCTGGCGGCCGCATTATTAATCATTTCAAGATGGAGGCTGAGGGCCGGTGTAAATTTGAAAACGGGCCGCAATTGGCCCCCAGGCCTGATTTTGGACATGCCTGATAAAAACAATAGTAGTGTTTCTGAAGCAAACACATCCGCTTTACCAGTGTAGGGCAACACTGCATTATATTTATTTATTTATTATTACTTTTCATTTACAACTTAATTTTTTTTTTATGTTACTGTTTTAAGAAAAAGAAAAGTAAATAAGGTTTGTTAAGTTTCAGCTTGCTGGATCACAGTAAATACATGTAGTATATCGAAGTATGAATGTTTCAAAGCCGGGGGTAGCCATTCAAAATATATGAATGAAAAGGAAAAGTAATAAAACATATTCCTTTATTTGTGCAACATACTGCTTAGCAAGATAAATGGCCTTAAGCTCCAAACATGATGTGTGAATAAACACTAATTAACAGCTTGTTTACTCTCAAATAATTATATACGGTAAATTCAAGCGTTGGCACTATACACCTGAAATGGGGCTGTTTTACTGAAATAGGGATCTCTTTTTGACTATACAAACACGGTCTCCACATATTTCAACATACTGGATAACAACATTGTTTGTCTGTTCAACCTTTCATCTGGTCTGTGCTCAGTTTCTATAGTGATCATGGCAAATAACATTTTGTCTTGCATAGTTTAAGAATCCATAGGCAATGTTTTATATCTAGTGATGAAAGATAAACATCCTAAGATCCTACTGTCAATTTTAAAGAACTTTGTTTATGGTGGCCAGGCTTTCTCTGCAAAAGGTGACATGGTGCTCATTTCTCTCTTCCCTCACCCTTTTTTGAATTTCCTCGTAAACAAAAATATTGACAAAAATATAATGATAAGTATGTCATTGCCAGGCATACAGAATAGTAGTCTCTTGATTTTTGTATTTGCATTTATTTAAATGTGCTGTATTTATATTGTGTTTTATAGTCATGTCTTTTTGTCATGGAATCTCGTGATAAGTTGCCAAAGGATATCTGTGATTTGCGCATGTCACTGAAGGGTATATTTGAGGTAAAGGATTTTGAATTTATCTTGCAAAAATTATATATATGTGTAGAATTTTTCTAAAGGGCTGTGACAGTGCCCTTAGCACTGTTTTTTCTTTAATAAACTCACATTTTATTTTTTTATCTAGAATTTAAAAAAAAAGACATGCGTGAACTGTTTATTTTTTCCTTATTAGACATTTGCGAATTCTACTTGGTGCAGAAATACGAAATCAATAACAGACCTTGTGCAGTGGCTGACAACAATGGGCGCTAATGTCGAAAGCACTAATTATCCTTTGCATGCCATCATTAATTTGTGCATAAAATCAGGTAGAACACTTTTCACTGGTTTGTAATAAAATATTACATAATCTAATATTCTTCTGGCATAAAAAAAACTATTCCTGGTGGTATAGATGTTAATGCTAGAACTCATGATAAATGCCTGTTCTGGCTATCATGCCTTTAGCAAATCTGTTCCTGAATTGTTACTTGAAAATGCACAGTGCAAGTAAAACAGTTGCAGTTCACAGGACCCAGCTCATTGTTGCAAATCCCATTTGCTCAACTTAATGCACATGCTTCTGATGCTACAATAAAATTAAAAAAAGGTCCTCACAAATCTTCCCAATCTGTATACATACATTTAGGTCCATAAATATTTGGACAGAGACAACCTTTTTTCTAATTTTGGTTCTGTACATTACCACAATGAAATTTAAATAAAACAACTCAGATGCAATTAAACTGCAGACTTTCATCTTTAATTCAGTGGGTTGAACAAAAAGATTGCATAAAAATGTGAGGAACTAAAGCCTTTTTTTTTTTAACACAATCACTTAATTTCATGAGTCCATGTGACTCATTCCCCTTCCTAACTTCCATGTGCTTTGTTCTCCCACCATCTTTTTTGAATCTAGCATGGCCTAATGTAACCGACACTAGATTCATACTGCAGTCCACATGAATTGAGCACATAGGTCTGTGACTATTCACAAAATGCCCCCCCCCCCCAAAAAAAAGCCTGGTTGTGGACTTTTTTGCACACTCCATGGGGCATTGTAAATTACCCCTCTTAATTGCATCTAAACCTTCCACTCAGCTTCTGTTTTCACAAGATTTAAAAATCTTTCAGCCTACATTTTAAGTCTGTCCAGTGTTTTCACAAAGGCATTTTTTCTTGGGGGGTGGTTATTAAATGAGTTTTATTTTGGCTAAGTGAACCTGAAGGCTAATGCTATCTTGCAATTATGTCTATGTACAGTTGGATGAATGCTAGCCCCTTTTTTTTTTTTAATCAAAAATGCCTCTGGTGAAGACCATGTATTTCATAACCTCTTCTTTTGAGTTAAATCAATCTTAAATGCTTCACATCCTCCCTCCAAAGGTCAACAATATATGTATATTAATCACTTCTGGGAAGTAGTGAGTTTTATGTTGAATTTCTTACTCTGGGCCTCTCCAACTTACAGCCAGAGTAAAAAAAGCTAACTTTTTTAATATTATATTTGCAGATAAAAGATAATTTGCTAAATGGTTGCTGTGCATTACTGTACAAGGGCAGATTTGCCCAGGGCTAGTAAATGAGCCTCATTATGTGTTATACCAAAGAAATCCCAAAAAGGCATCTTCTCAGCCTCAAAATTAGATAAATAAAAAAGCTGCTGTCTGTGGGGAGCTTGCTTGTCTGTCAAATTGCCAATGTCATGAGTAAAATATAAAGTTTCAAAACAGACACCAGCATTTGTCATGTGATCACTTGATTTGTGCGACTTCCAGTAAAAAAGAAATACCTTTGAATAAAGCAGCACTTGTTATTAGGTTTGAACTGTTTGTGAACTTAGTTTTATGTTTCTTCATACACCAACACAGAGCCATACAGTTTATTTTTATCACTTAACAACTCTGAACACTTCTACATAAACTTTTTTTCCTTTAGATAATTGCAACCTCTTCAATCAGATTTTGAGAAATAAACCGTCTTTAAGAGAAAAGATCAATCAGAAAGATAAGGATGGAAGAACACTGCTACATATAGTAGCTTTTTCTTGTACATCTACCTCTGGGTATACAATGAAACGTAAGTTTTTGTAATAATCATATAATCTCAGTTTAAAAAAATAGGAATGCCTATCCTTTTCAGTGATTACAGAATCACTGCAAATAAAATGTTTTTGAAGTTCTTCATTCCTCGATTCTTGCACCATAAATTAAAAATAAGTAAGCTCACACTGAGCAGATGTGGAATAAAGTTTCTGGGGATGATGCACAAACAGTGCAGAATTTATTATATTTTGACCTGTGTTTTAGACTAATACAGTGGCTTTACCAGTTGATATGATTTAATGTAATTCAAGTATCGAAAGTCTAGAATATCTTTTGCGGCGGGATTACCATGGATGCGCTTCTTAGTAGAGGGGAGTGCTATATAGCCCTTGAGTGGTCCAATCATTGGTCTGGGGGCATAAAACTGAGGCCAGCCATATTTGACCTATCAAGGTGGTAGAGTAGAGTTGGCTCTTCTTATAAAGTAGTAGAGTAATTGGACCTCCTATTACAAGAACTTGGTCAATGTAGCTAACTGTAAATGTATTCCACTAGGTCAAGCAAACGATATAAAGATGCTATTGGATTACGGAAGTGACCCATCTATTCCAGATCAACAGCAAATGTATGTTTCTGACATACTAAAGAGAAGCAAAAATTTTAAAGCTGAGTCCATAATAAAGAAGCATTTGGAAAACCTGTCCTGTCATCCATCTCAGACCAAAGACATAGAAGGTACTACTTCAAAAATATAAGAAACCCGATCATGCCCGATCTTAGCAAGCTTAAAACTAAAAACAACCCAATTTAAATCATACAATTGGAGATACCCAGCATATCTGAACGCCTTTGCGGATTTTCAACTATTCTTAACGAGTTGGGCGAACTACATAGATGACAATATTGACCATTGGGATAACCCTCAACTACTATGGGCAGCAGCAAAACCGGTACTAAGAGGACAGATAACCAGGGATGGGCGAATTTGACCCGTTTCGTTTCACCAAAAATTCGCCGCCTGCGAAATGTTGCAGACGCCCATTAAGGTCTATGGGCGTCAAAAAAAATTTGTCGCGCGGCGAAATTATTTTGTCGCGCGTCTTTTTTTTTTTTTGACGCACGTCTCCATACAAGTCTATGGGCGTCATTTTTCGGCGAAAAAATTCGCCCATCCCTACAGATAACCTCATACTTAATCAAACAGTATAACACCTTACAAAAACAATTAACAAATAATTATATAACATTAAAGAAAACAAAAACACAGGAAGGCAAGGAATAATACAAAGAAACAGCTGCTTTTTGACACTTTATTAACTGAAAAAACATACAAAACAATGTCATACAGCAAATACATTTTACAGATATGGCAATAAATCAGGCAAATTATTAGCACAACTAGCCAAAAAACAAACCCGTAACACATTTATACATAATAATAAAACATCAGAGGGATGGACACACAACCCCAAACAAATCGCAACTGAATTAACCGAATATTTTAGGAAATTTTATGACATTTTAGAAGATGATCAACAAGACGGGCTGCAATTTTTGAGAGAAGCCAATCTTTGAAAATTATCAGTCCAAGACAGGGAGATACTACATGAACCTGTAAAAGAAAAATAAATATTAGATAAATTAAAAAAAATGAAAAAATGGGAAATCACCAGGACCAGATGGTCTCTCTGCAGAATTTTACAAACAACTCTCAACAGAAATAACCTCAACTCAACTCAAAATATATAATGATACCTTACAAAGCAAGCCAATATGGCATGAGGCAAATGTGGCTAGGATAATACTTATTCCCAGAGAAAACAAAGACCTGACAGACCCAGCCTCATACAGACCAATATCGCTCTTAAACCAAGACATAAAGATTATTACTAAAAAAATGGCAGACAGACTACAACATATATTACCTAACTTACTATTATAGTAATCTAGAGAAAAGAAACCATGGAATGATAATAAATCTAGATGCAGACAAAGCCTTCAACAGAATATCACATTCACACCTAAGACGTATACTTACATTCCAACACTTTGGAATAAACATATTAAACTTATATAAAAATCTCTACTCCACACCCACAACATTTATGACAGTTAACAATATTAACACAGATAGGTTCTCCATTAAAAGAGGTACGCGCCAAGGATGCCCATTATCGCCCCTTCTTTTTAACATAACTATCGACCCACTGATAAAACACATCATTCAAAACGCAAATCTAAAGGGAATACAAATTGGATAAACAAATTTAAAGGTAACCGCCTTTGCTGATGATATTTTCTTATTCCTAGGTCAGCCCAAAACAGATATTCCTACACTATTACATAACATACACAGATTTGGAAAAATAGCAGGATTCCAAATGAACATGAACAAATCATAAGCACTTCAACTCCACAACTCAGAACCTACAGACTGGCTAACACATTTTCCCTTCAAAAAAACCACACAGCATATAAAATACCTAGGAGTTAAAATACCCAAACACCACAACAAAATATATGAACTAAACATATGGAAAACAATACGTGCCATACAACAAGAAACACAACAGTGGAAACTCACAAATTTAACATTCATGTGCAGAATTCATATTATCAAAATGGTCCTATTCCCTTAAATCTTATATCCACTACACATTTTAAACCAACAGATAACAAAATAATAAATCATATATTTAGAACATTTATTTGGAACAAAACACGCCCAAGAATCAGTCTATTTAAACTAGAACAACCTAAAGCTTTGGGGGGAACCAACTTCCCCAATATTAAAGAATATAACACAGCAGCACTACTGAGATATGCAGGAGACTGGCTCCTCAATAGATATCAATACACGACTAGATCTCTAGATGAACATTTATCCAAAGAATACTCTCTCAACTATTTACCACACACACCTCCAAATGAGATCCCACCACACCTATATGATAATCCTTTATTCACAGGTACATACAAAGCATGGCAATTAACCAGGAAAAAACAAAACTTATCACTGCATATTTCCCCAATAATAATAACAACTTCACAACTATATCAAACCATCAGAACATTAATACAATTAGGAGATGAAGAAAAGCCTAACTTTAAATGGACAACAGACATCCCTAATATGACGGAAACAACATATAAACATAATGAAACTACTTCCTGCGAGCAGATACCAAGAGATGGCCCTCCATATTCTACACAACTCATACCTTACGCCAATTAGAAGACATAAAATGGGAAATCTGTCCTCTGATAATTGCCTTAGATGCTGCTCCCCAGTGTCACGGCCGGCACCCAATACCAGAACAAATGTCAAGGACCCTGGTCTCGGCTCGGCTTCACCAGTAGTGTGACCACCTTTGGGCTTCAGGAGGAGCCCTCAGCTTAATTGGGTGCCACCTGGACTTAACGAGGGGTACAAGGCAAGGAGTTCTGGCTGGCAAAGGGGCACGACCGGACAGCAAGAGTCTTTGGGCAGAAGGTCAAGGACAAGGCGTCAGGTGGAAACGGAACAGACCGGATCAGGACAGGCAGATAACAGAATCGTCAGGCAGGCAAGGGGTCAAAATCAGATAATCAGACAGACTGGATAAGGCAGAAGGATGGTCAGACAGGCTGGGTCAAGGCAGGCGGATATCAGAATCGTCAAACAGGCAAGTGGTCAAACCGGGTGATCAAGCAAGGGGTTAAGCAGGAAGAGTTGTCGTAGGCAGACAAGGGTCAGGATACAGAATGCAGAGTAGTCAGGAACAGGCTATAACAGGCTATCAAACACGGATAAACAGTCAGGATAGCAAATTCAGAAACAGGTAGCAATAGCACAGGAAACCACAGGATAAGATCCTATAACGGGCACTGGCTACAGGTCTGAATGGGCCTTAAATAGGGATCCAATTGGCGCCAAAACGTGCGCGATTTCGCGCCGTTGCGCGCTGGCGCAATCACGCCAGCGCGCAACGGTGCGAAATCGCGCACGTTTTGCGCCTTTAAGAGGCGCGCCGCAGTAAACAAAGATGGCGCCAGCAAGGGCAGGATAGGAGCGACACAGCGGGCGTCCACGCCAAGGACGCGGCGTGGACCCCGCTGCCCACTAGACCACCAGGATAAGTTTCTTACACCCAGGAGCTGAATTAATACATAACCTCTGGTCATGCCCAACACTACAAACCTTTTGGCACGAAGTAACCTCATACTGTGAACAGATAATTGGGAAAACTTTTCAAATGCAAATTGAATAGGCATTATTCAGCAACATCACAACATATACCCAAGTACCAAAGGCAGGGAAAAATATGACCGGGAGACTAGCAGCAGCAAAACTATATTACAACAATGGTTAACGCCTGAATCCCCATCCATACAACTAGTCAAACAAAACCTACACTATATGTTTCATATGGATTGGTTGGAAGCAGTCATAAGAAAAGAACAAAATTCTTTAACACCTGGATAACATACATAACATCACTCCCACGTCACACCAAAAACCTTACAGTCTATATGTTCAGACAAATGACATGGTATGACGAAGAAACTTAAGAGAACACCCACTCATCATGGAGTCATCCCATTACCTTGATACCTGGCAACAGGAACAAGAAAGACTGGTCTGCAACCCCCCAGAAGTTATAAAATTAATAGATTGTTGGCTGTTTACCCACAAAATACCGTATAGGGTCCTATATTTATACCTCCTTTGAGCTAAAAGTTAATGTACATTGTTGGAACAATTGTTAAGAATTTAGATTCTTTCTATTCTTTCTATCTATTTTTTGGAATTTTATTAAAGTTTACAGCTATGCTGCTTTGATTTTTTTTCCACCCCATTAGCAACACTTTCTGAGAAGCAAAAACTGGCACCTCAAGAGGAAATGTCCCTTTCACTTGCAAATGCCGTGGAACAATTTATGTATTTTTGCAAGCAGGAGAGTGTACCAGCACCTAACCTCTTAAAGCACAAAAAAGTTAAAAGTTTTTTGCATATCCTCTCTACCGTCAAAGGTAAATTACATTGTTTTACTATTCATCTATGTGTTTATTTGTCTGAATTGCTGCAATTTTTTTTGTATAATCATTCATTTGTACATTCCACAGATATCTCTGGATATGCCTGTTTTCTAGTATAGAAGTATATGTAGTATAAAAGCATGGAAGCCAATTTGTTTGAACAACAGTGCATACCATCACTAACTTGTTATTCAAAGCTTCAGGTCCACAAGCCAACTGTCTATTAATGCAATCAAATTATAATAGAGCTTTACAAATATCTGCACTTTGCACCCTGCTCTTTATTTGCTTCATTTGCAAAGTGGTGTATTTATAGTGACTGTCAAGTGGTTGTTAAAGGACAAGGAAACCCCAAAAAACATTGCCTGTAAGTATGCTAAGTATTAGCACTCTCGATTCACAATCCATTTCCTAATATTACTGATAGCCATTCTAAAATATCAGTGAAGTGCTATAGTACTTTCCACATACTAAAGTTTTCCACCAGGCCCGGACTGGCAATTGGGAGTTCTGGCAAATTTCAGCCAAACGAAATGCAGGTGCACACCTGGTCCCTTTTGGGAGTTCTGGCAAATGCCAGAGGGGCTGCTGTAAGATGCTAAAGATACTGTGAAGTGGGCTGGTGGGGGACTCTCCTATTTTAACTCCCAGTCTAGAACTGTTTTCCACCAAGACTGTTGATTCTGCACAGTACATAGTAACAGGGACTGCAGCGTGCTCAGAGCAGTCTGGGTAATTTTCGGATTTGACCAGGTACTCTACACACATGTGCAGACATCGCTTCATAGCCATATTTGAAGTAAAGATGCAGATAATATGGCGGCTCGAGTGGAACTGCAGATGTATTTGCTGGGTGCAACAGAGTTAAAGTAAGCATTATATCACTGAAATAATTTAGTGATCAAGGAGAGGAAAAGTTCCTGTAATATATAGAACAGAGTTGCAAAAATGGGTTGCCTTGTCCTTTAGTAACATGACACTTTACTTGTGACACTTGACACTTTGCGTCTTTCTTCATAGATATCCCACCTGGCCTGGTTTGTGATATCCCAGAATCTGTTGTACAAGACCTAATCACACAGCTCATAATGCAGCAGAGGTGGCAGGAAGTACTGTTACTATTAACTGGAGCTGTCGATGGAACACCAGCAGGGGAAAGCAAAGGACTTTTGAAAAGATGCCCACTCCCTGACATCAACATTGGCCATGTGGTACATCATCTAAGTCGTAAATCAGAAGTTCGTCTGCCTTTAGTCAAATTGTTATTAGACCAAGGAGGTAAGAGAAGCCTTTCTACTGTACATATTGTGGTCCCTCTGGGTGTTAGTTCTTTTTGTGTGTAGCCCATTATTAGCAAATTTCTTGAGCATTGTGCAATTCTGCCTTAAGCTTTTTATTGCAGAAAATACAGGTATATTGTGATTTAAATGCAATTGCCTTACTACTTGATTAGTATGATACTGTTCCATAGAGACAGCTGTTATTTTTGGTCATGATGTTTGTCTTGGGTTAAACTTTCTGTATGTTCTAACTACCTACAACACTCTTGTTTGGTTCACAAAGTATGCCAAGCTCCATGAGGATCTATATTTATCTTACATTATGTATAAAAGATTAAGTGATTAAGTGTCTCTTGGTGACACAAAACATGTAAGTCTTTTATACATTTTGTAAAATAAATATTTTTGTACTATTTAAACATTGGGCTCCTGGATTCTACTTTCAGGTATTCCTGATTGGTGCCTGCCTACAACTACAATTTTCCATGATTGACTCACCTTTGCCGAGGGTCTGGGGCATGAGCACCCGGACCCAACATTGACAGTGTTAAGCTTATACATTTGTCTAGGATTTCAGCTTCAAGTGTTTCAGAAATGGATATATCCATTAAGTTAAACCCCAAAAGAACTCAAGTACACATATTTACATACACTCATACTGACCTATCTATACACTCGCATATATAAATAGTATCTATAACCATATCACCATAAAGAACCACCTACACTGCTTTGAATTAAATTGTGTTCCTCTAATGTAAATGGGTGCCCTCTGGAGAATTGGTCATTCTTATGGGAAAAAGATCCTCAGCTATCTGTCTTTAATGCTTTCTAATGCACTTGTACAGAGTAATCATGTAACCTCACAAGCATCTTTTTTTTTTTCCAGAGAAAATAACCCCAACCCCAAATTATGGGTATAATACCTATCTTAGCCCACAGCTTTCTCCTGTTTCTCTGGAAGCTTTTGTATCCAAACATCCTATGTTTCACAAATATTAATCTATTCACTATGTAGTCTGTGAAGTTTTGAAATGTTTGATTCATTTTTGCTCTTAACAGTTTCTCCAGATGGAGTTGGAGCACTCTGTGAACCACCAATGTGCACTTGTCTGAAGAACAATGACTTTGCACTGGCTTACTTATTGTTGAAGGCAGGTGTAACTCCACAGAATATCTCCCTGAAGCAAGGCGATACACCACTGCATGCTGCAGCTTACATTGCCTTGTGCAGAAAAGGTGAGTTTGTTAGAATTAGTTGCTTTTCTTGAATAGTACTTCAAAAAGAATTAGATAAGATAATTGAGAATTAAGGGGCCAAAAAAACTTTTTTTTTTTTTTTTTGAAAAGCCAGAAACTAAAAAGTTAAATGTTTCATGGGTACTTGAATATGTGTGTTCTGCGGTGACAATGACAAGGCATTTTCAAACACTTATAAACACTTTAGGCTCTGTACAACAGGATTTATATATAATCTATTACATATGATGATTTAGAACCTTTTTGCAGCTATATATTTTCTCCACTTTTTCTGATCCACTGAAATACTGTCTCTTGTTTAAGTACGTTTTCTGTGTGACATTCTCATGATTAAGTTGGTTAACTAAAGGGACATGCCATACATTAAAGAGAAAAACTAAACCCGTTTGAATCCTGGACAGGAAGACTAGGACGAGGAATTTACAGTTTCCATGTTTTTTGCTATCTTTCTCAAGGAATCTTCTCACTTTATTTTCCTTTCTTTATCATTGCCTGTAATACCCTCAAATACATGTGAATTTGTAAATATCCATTTTTTTAATTTTTATTAAAGGTGTCGGTTAATGTTTAAAAATGAATAGCACACACACACACACACTATTTGTTCCCAAAATTAAGGAGAGGAAGTGCAGTTGGATTTAGTCTGAAGGATGGTATTGGAAAAAAGTGTCAGGATAACCTTAAGGCATATTATTTAGGGATACACTGAATCCAGGAATCGGTTCGGAATTCGCCCAAGATTCAACCTTTTTCAGCAGGATTCGGAAGTGCTTGGCCGAACGAACCGGATCCAAAAAGGAATTCAAAAATGTCTTAGCCGCATGTGTGGTTCTCTTCTCCCTGATTTACATATGCAAATTAGGGTTCCGATTTGGTTAGGTATTCAGCCAAGTATTCAGGATTCGGCCAAATCTTAAAATACTGGATTCGGTGCATCCCTAAAATTTTTCAAAAGCTCTTTTCACTACTAGTATCTCTCAGTAATTTAAAGGCACTACTTGTCTAAAGGCACTGTTTCACAGCGCAGCTCCTTTCCCATTCAATAGATTGAGAAAAGTGATGCAGTTCACTCTTAGGGGACTATAGCAATTAAAATGTATTTGCACCACTACTTTTATTGTTATTAATTAAATATATTCTGGTTTGCTTTTAGATGATTATGGTATCATGATAATGAAGCATCTTCTTGACTTATACTCATCTGAACCATTAGAATACTCTTATTTAAACCCTAACATACAAGATTCCAATGGGGACACAATAATGCACATGGTTTTTCAGAGTCTATATCAAAAACAGTATCGGGCAGTAATTGAGCTGCTTTCAAAGTTTGATATAAAACTTACAATAAAAAATAAATTGGGCAAGGATGCTAGACACAGGATCAAGAATACAGATGTCCATTACATTGCATGGAATGAAGCCAGTAAGAAAAACAAGCAAGATCTACCTTGCACTTCTTTAAAACTTAAAAAGACCTCTTCAAATGGGAATAAGCCACAGACAAAACTGCAAACAAAGTCATCCCCTCCTTTAGCTGCTATAGAAAATTCTGATATTTCTAGTGCAGAGACAGATATAAATGTTGACAAGCAAGTTTTAGTTAATCCACCAGTACTAAATATGGTAAACACAACCAAACCAATGACTGCCAAAGACATTCTTGCTCAAGCCATCCAAGATTTAATAAAGGGTATGGATTTTACAAGGGCACCCACAGAATCTAGAATTCTCACGTCTACGGTTTCTTCAACAACAAAGGACAATTTGATTTCTTTGTGCTCAAATGATACCCAGTCACAAAGTGAGGATTTTTGTGAAGATGAGCAGGCTGTAAATTATGTGACTGAGTTTGATGACAATGAACCTGAATCTAACTTGCTGGAGGATGACTTAGATATTTCAAAGACTGACTTTGGTAATATGACATGGGAAATTGAATGTGCACCTGAAGCTCTGAAAAAATTAGGGAGTAAAGCTGTACCACAGTATATGAAAAATAAAATAATACTCTCTATCCAGAAGCTTGGAAATGGGGAATGGACACGTAGCCTTCACAAACAGCTGAAGTACTTAAAGTGTGATATAAAGCTCTTTGAAGTGAAACTGGACAAAGGTGCAAGGATGCTCTGGGAACTTGCTATTGATTTTTCACCACGTTGCAGTGAGATGCCTGAAACAATTATGGGGGATGAATCATCTTCCAATGCCTCAAATAAAACAGGAAGAGTTTACACTGAAATCATAAGAATATGGGACATTGTGCTTGATCATTGCAAACTCAGTAGTGCTATTGATGTCATATGTCATGCTTACAATCGAGGGTTGACCTGTATATTAAGAAAAAAACTTAAAGGCATCACTACGTCACATTTATTCTCAAATGTAGAAAAGCGTGTTCCACTTTGCTTTGTTGAAGACATTGAACTGGAAACTAATATGATTCATGTCATACCAAATTATTTTCCTCCAGCAAGTGCTGCAGAAACAGAATACAGTATAATGAAATTCCATAGTTTCAGTACAGACATGGCCCTTAATATTTTAAACAACATCAGTACACGAGTTGAATATCCTTTTCGCGTTGGTGAATTGGAATATGCAGTTATTGATCTTAATCCAAAACCAATGGAAGCAATAATATTAATTGGAAGAAGTGGAACAGGCAAGACAACTTGCTGTCTGTATCGTCTTTGGAAAAAGTTCCACTCTTATTGGGAAAAGGCAGAAAAAGGCCCCTGGCTTGTGAAACAAACATGGCAAAGAAGAAATTTTGATGAAAATGTTGAAAACGGTGACACAGAAGATGAAGACACTACAGATACTGAAGAAATGGATAGCACAGAGGAAGAGCAGATATCATTGGCACAAGATTCACTCAATACTAATGAAACATTATCAGAATCTGAAGATGAAAAAGATCCTTGCATATTAGAGCACTTTCATCCTATTTTTATTACCAAAAACCATGTGCTTTGTCAGGAGGTACAAAGAAATTTTTGTGAGCTGAGCAAGTCTACAAAAGCAACAAATCATTTCAGACCAGCCGAATCAAATATTTACAGGCTGCAAGACCTAAAAGATGAGAACTTTCCCTTGTTTGTCACTTCTCAGCAACTTTTGTTGCTGTTAGATGCTTCAATGTCTGATCCATTTTTCCCCAGAAATGAAGATGGAAGTCTCAAGAGGAGCATCATTGGCTGGTCTTCTTCAGATGAAATTGATATTCCAGACTTGATGAGAGACTATGATGAAGACGATGGTGAACTAGACAATGAGAAAGAGGAAACAGTCTGTGAACTGAAAGAGAGGGACCCTCGAGTGTTTGTAACCTTTGAATTATTTGCCAGTGAACTGTGGCCACAAATGGTGAAGGGAAAAACAACTTATAATGCAGCATTAGTTTGGAAAGAGATAAAGTCATTTTTAAAAGGATCTTTTGAAGCTCTTAGCTGTCATCAGGGTAAACTTACAGAGGATGAGTACTATAAACTAGGCAAGAAAAGAGCCCCCAACTTTCAAGAAGATCGCAAGGAAATATATCACCTTTTCTCCATGTATGAGCAAATAAAGTCAAAAAAAGGGTACTTTGATGAAGAGGATGTTTTATACCATTTATCTTGCCAATTATCAAAACTTGAAGACCTGCCATGGTCCATTCATGAGCTCTATGGAGATGAGATTCAGGACTTCACACAAGCAGAGCTTTCTCTGTTGATGAGATGCATTAATGATCCCAATTCAATGTTTCTTACTGGAGATACAGCGCAGAGCATAATGAAGGGGGTTTCATTCCGTTTCAGTGACCTACGGTCTTTGTTCTATTATGCAAACAAGAATGCAAAAAGTGACAGAAAAAAATGTGTTGTTAGAAAACCAAAACGCATCTATCAACTATATCAAAATTACAGATCCCATTCAGGTAAGCAAACTACTTTTGTAAGTGTGCTACTTTTGTTATTTAAGTAATAGTTAACCCCTATTTCCGGACTAGCACCAGGTTACTTGTATAACTTTATATTTGGAAGTAAGGATATATAATATCAAATATATATATATATAATATAGACATGGGTGAAAATTTTACTTCAGGTCTTGTAGTCTATTATAGTAAACAGAGTGATGTTTGCTTTCATTATTGTAACTCATAGAGACCAGTAAATGCTAATTTTTGTTTTTGCAATGATTAATATACCCAGCTAATGTAGTACCTATTACTTAATTCCCCCACAAATATCATGTTTTTTTGTCACACTATTACAAATGGTTGTAGCACTGTCTTCCTCTTCCCTTTATGCTAACTGCATAAAGGGATGCTATTACTGCTTAAACAAGTTCAGTGAACACTCCTTGTCATGAAAATATATTAGCTTATTGTTCAGTTAAGTTATGTTTAGGATGTCTATCATTGCTTCATATTACGTATTACTAATTCGTAAGAACAACTCTGGAAGGAAGAAGGCAGTTACTGAAATTTCTCTTAATATCCCTGGTTTAACAATAACAGTTCTGTTGTATCTAAAAGCCTTGGACTCTGGCTGCACCTAGTGAAGGTCCCATGTTCCATGCTGCAAGTACAGTATATGCAGTATGGTGTGCTTTTTCACTCTCTTTATCTATGTTTATGGAAGCTATCCGGATTGTAGCCTACACAACTGAAAGCGGTGCTTAGGCAATTAACTTTTTTATTTTGCTGCATAGAAGCATTTATGGCTCTGTGACAGACGTCCAGTTCCAGGGCAACTATCAGTACTATATACAGTTAGGTCCATAAATCTTTGGACAGAGACAACTTTTTTCTAATACTGGTTCTGTACATTACCACAATGAATTTTAAATGAAACAACTCAGATGCAGTTGAACTGCAGACTTTCAGCTTTAATTCAGTGGGTTGAACAAAAAGATTGCATAAAAAAAGCCTTTTCTTAACATAATCACTTCATTTCAGGGGCTCAAAAGTAATTGGACCATTGACTCAAAGCTATTTCATGGGCAGGTGTGGGCAATTCCTTCGTTATCAGCAAACATAGGTATGGATGGAGCACATAACACGCAGTCGCTGCCGCAAATAATTATTTATTGAATCACGACATGTTTCAGATCAAAAGGATCCTTTATCAAGGTGACTGAACGAATTTTCTGAAAGCTACAATTCCTTCGTTATGTCATTATCAATGAAACAGATAAAAGTTTATTTGAGGGGGGGTGCTTGTTTGTGGAAAATTGTGCTGTGAACAGACTACATGTGGTCAAATGAGCTCTCCATGCAGATGAAACAAGCCATCCTGAAACTGCAAAAACAGAAAAAACCCATCCAAGAAATTGATACAATATTAGGAGTGGCAAAATCTACAGTTTGGTATATCCTGAGAAAGAAAGAATGCACTGGTGAACTCAGCAATGCAAAACGTCCACAGAAGACAACAGTGGTGGATGATTGCAGAATCATTTCGATGATGAAGAGAAACCCCTTCACAACAGCCAAACAAGTGAACACCACTCTCCAGGAGGTAGGTGTATCGTTATCCAAGCCTACCATAAAGAAAAAAGTATGTAGAACAGCTCATGATCCAAAGCATACCACATTATCTATAAAATAGGACAGAGGCAGTGTGATGGTTTTGGTGTGCATGGCTGCCAGTGGCACTGGGACACTAGTGTTTATCCATGATGTGACACAGGACAGAAGCAGCATTAATATTGAGTTGTTCAGAGACATACTGTCTGCTTAAATCCAGCTAAATGCAGTCAAATTGATTGGGAGGCGTTTCATAAAACATACAGCCAAAGCAACCCAGGAGTTTATTAAAGCAAAGAAGTGGAATATCCTTGAATGGCCAAGTCAGTCACCTGATCTGAACCCAATTGAGCATGCATTTCACTTGTTGAAGACTAAACTTCGGACAGAAAGGTCCACAAACAAACAACAATTGAAAGCCGCTGCAGTAAAGACCTGGCAGAGCATTAAAAAGGAGGAAACCCAGAATCGGGTGAAGTCTATGAATCGGGTGAAGTTCAAGACTTCAGGCTGTCATTGCCAAAAACGGGTTTTTAACCAAGTATTAGAAATGAACTGTTTATTTTCAGTTTTTTAATTTGTCTAATTACCTTTGAGCCCTGAAATTAAGTGATTAATTCCTCACATTTTTATGCAATCTTTTTGTTCAACCCACTGAATTAAAGCTGAAAGTCTGCAGTTCAACTGCATATATAGTATAAGGATAGCACACCCAATTTTTAAATAGGCAAAAATTTATTCCATCAGAAAATTACACACTTACATATCAGAAAAAAGATAAAGGCAGCCTTTTTATCTTTTTTCTGTAATTTATGGAGTTTGCCCCTGATGAAGACCACTCATATGGTCAAAACACGGGCCACTATTGGGCCAAAGCTGATATGTAAGTGTGTAATTTTCTGATGGAATACATTTTTGCCTTTTTAAAAATTGGGTGTGCTATCCTTATGTTATATATTTGATTGAAGCTTAAGGAGATTATATTTGGGCAGTCTCCATGGAATAAGCACCCCACAAAATAATATAGGGTGTGCGCCCTCTAAATTGTAGTTTTATATGCAGTTCAACTGCATCTGAGTTGCGTCATTTAAAATTCATTGTGGTAACGTACAGAACCAAAATTAGAAAAAAGTTGTGTCTGTCCAAAAATTTATGGGCCTAACTTTAAATGTGTTAAGTCTTAAGACTAGTAAGACAAAGCCTAGATATTATTTTAAATACAGTTATCAATTTGCATGTTTTAACAGTTGTATTTGTATTTCTTAGGGATTCTCCACCTTGCTTCTGGTGTTGTTGATTTGCTGCAATATTTCTTTCCTGAATCATTTGATCGACTCCCACGCGATTGTGGCTTGTTTGATGGGCCAAAACCAACTGTTCTGGAGTCCTGCAGTGTCAGTGACTTGGCTATATTATTGCGTGGCAACAAGAGAAAAGCACAGCCAATAGAATTTGGAGCTCATCAGGTTCATTTATACATTACTATTAAACTTGCTCAAACTCTTATAATGATGAATGTGCACTTTTGTTTCATCTCTTCTTAATTATTACTTAGATTAGTACATCTACCATCATTTGAAATTATCAACAAAACATTTTAATCTAGAACAAGAGCATTGCATGGTGAACTATCTCAAACAAAGTGTTGGAAGGTGAACAACCAATTAAAATGATGCTTTCCTATCTATGATAATATGTGTGTCTGTATCATACTGTATTTTTTTTTAAAATATCTCCCCCAGCCGAGCATAGCCTCAACACTTGATCTGTTACATAAGACTGGGCAGTGGAGCAGTGCTACGATAGATTTAAATTCTGATTTACATTTGTACTCTCGATGATAGTCACATCATACCACCCACAGCCCAGCATGGCTGACCTATCCTGTCCCCATTGTACTGTGGTTTTTATGGATGACTTCTTTCATAAATATGTTTGCTATCAGTCATCTAATAAAGACTTGCCCGTCTTTAGTGTTCAGAGCTTATATAGTCACGACCTGTTCCAAAAGCCCTATGAAAAATGACACGTTTTTCAAATACAAAGTTAATTCTTTGCAGAACAAAAGTTCAGACTATGCACACATTTTTAATACACACATTCATATGAAATGTTGGTTTGTTTAAGCTACTAAACCATATAACTTTTCCTTATAGACATGCAAAGAAGTTCTTAGCAAATAATGATATTACGCCCTTAACATAATAAAACATGTCTCGCTCATTAAGATATAAGGTGTACACCTATAGTTCTAAGAGTGATATAATTCTGGTGGAGCATCAGTGCACATTATCATAACTATAATTTAGCGCAAACACATTCGGGGGAATGTAATAAAATTCGGTAACGGAAAAACTATTCGCAATGCGAAAAGTTATGCCTTTGCGCAAACAAATTTTGCTTTGTGCGAATTTAATATAGCTTTTGCGAGCCCGGAAACTCTTTAGCGACCACTTCCGATAGTGAAAGACCGTTTGCGAACTTTATAGTTCAATGTAATAAAACTTCTTACTGAAAAAGTCATTATGTTTGCTCCAAAAGATCACGACACCTTCAAGCACTTCTTATGAGTGCGCAATTAAAATTCGCAATGCGCAATTAAAATTCGCAATGCAATAACAGTTTAAGGAACAATATTACATTGCGAGATGTGGATTTCTAGTCTTATTGGTGCGAATTGTTTTGTTCTAAGTTCTAAGCACCGACAACAGCTTTACAGTAATCTGCATGCAGTGGTCATAATAGTAGCACTGAAATTTGGAGTGGTTGTCAGGTAATCTGTATTTCCTTGTGCACTGTGGGTGGTCTAAATATTATTATCTATACTTTCTGTGTAGAATAACATGAACCTTAGCATGTTATAGTTAAACCTGTGTCACTGTTTTAGGTGATTCTGGTAAAAAATGAAAGTGCCAAAGAGAAGATCCCAGAAGAGTTGAGTTTGGCTTTGGTTCTGACAATTTACGAGGCCAAAGGTTTGGAATTTGATGATGTTCTCCTATATAACTTCTTCACTGATTCAGAGGTACTTGCACAACGTGTTCGCAAAAGTCTTGCTGACATTAAAGGGGTTGTAAAGGAAAAAATAATTGCCTTTTTCTGGGTCTCCACCTTAATATAAGCCTATATACAATATACTTCTAAATTCTATGATTACAAAATCAGTGTAATTTTTATTTAGCCTTAGGCAGGGATTCACAAACGTTGACCCCATCCCCTTTAAGAGGGGCCCATAAAAGGGCAGATTTGAAGAGAGTGCTTATTTTCTGTCTTAGACTCATTGGCATCTTCACCATTTAAAAACACCCACAGGAAGTGCTGTATGGCAATTACCTTGTAACATAGTTACAAGGTATTTGTCAATGCAATGTCAATGATTGTCAATGCAGCAAGATTTATAGTCATATGAAAAAGTTTGGGAACCCCTCTTAATTCTTTGGAGTTTTATTTATCATTGGCTGAGCTTTCAAAGTAGCAACTTCCTTTTCATATATAACATGCCTTATGGAAACAGTGGTATTTCAGCAGTGACATAAAGTTTATTGTATTAACAGAAAATATGCAATATATATCATAATAAAATTATACAGGTGCATAAATTTGGGCACCCCGACTGAGATATTACATTAATACCTAGTTGAGCCTCCTTTTGCAAATGTAACAGCCTCTAGATGCCTCCTATAGCCTTTGATGAGATTCTGGATGGTAGTATTTTTGACCATTTGTCCATATAAAATCTCTCCAGTTCAATTAAATTTTATGGCTGCCGAGCATGGACAGCCTGCTTCAAATCATCCCATAGATTTCTGATGATATTCAAGTCGGTGGACTGTGATGGCCATTCTAGACTATTGTACTTCTCCCTCTGCATAAATGCCTTTGTAGATTTTGAAGTGTTTTTAGGGTCATTGTCTTGTTGAAATATCCAACCCATGCGTAACTTCAACTTTGTGACTGATGCTTAAACATTATCATGAAGAATTTGTTGATATTGGGTTGAATTCATCCGACCCTTGACTTTAACAAGGGTCCCCACTCCCTGAACTAGCCACACAGCCCCACAGCATGATGGAACCTCCAACAAATTTGACAGTAGGTAGCAGGTGTTTTTCTTGGAATGCGGTGTTCTTCCGAAATGGAAAGTGCTTTTTGTTATGACCAAATAACGAATTTTTTGTCTCATCAGTCCAAAGCACTTTGTTCCAAAATGACTGTGGCTTGTCTAAATGAGCTTTTGCATACAACTAGCGACTCTGATTGTGGCGTGAGTGCAGAAAGGGCTTCTTTCTCCTCACCCTACCTTACAGATGTTCTTTGTGCAAATTGCGCTGAATTGTAGAACAATGTGCTGATAAACCATCTGCAGCAAGATGTTCTTGCAGGTCTTTGAAGGTGATATTTGAAGTTGTCTGTAACCATTCTCACAATCACAATTTTTCTTAGCCTGCCAGACCTGGGTTTTACAGCAACTGTGCCTATGGCCCTCCATTTCCTGATTACATTCCTTACAGTTGAAACTGACAGTTTAAATCTCTGAGATTTTTGTAGCCTTCCCCTAAACCATAATACTGAACAATCTTTGTTTTCAGATCTTTTGAGAGTTGCTTTGAGGATCCCATGCTGTTACTCTTCAGAGGAGAGTCAAACAGAAGCACAACTTGCAATTGGCCACCTTAAATACCCATTCTCATTATTGGACACACATGCCTATGAAGTTCAAGGCTAAACAATCTAATCCAACCAATTTGGTGTTGCCAGTAATCAGTATTGAGCAGTTCAAATTAGCAAAATTACAAGGTTACCCAAATTTTTGCACAGTCAGTTTTTCACATTTGATTTAATTTCATACAACTGAATACTGCTTCACTAAAAATCTCTTCAGAAAACACCCCAGTACTCAATGTCCATAGGAAATGAAAGACATACCACTGTTATCTTTTTTGTTGAAAATGGAGTCAATTATTATGCAGGCTGAAAGGGGTTCCCAAACTTTTTCATATGACTGTAAATAGATGAGATGACATGATTATGATGTGTTTTTAGAGAGAAAATGTGCATTTGTAATGCAAGATCTCTTCTTAAAAATTAGTGCATGGAACTAATCCAGCTTTGCTTTAAATGTATAGTTTACCCATAAATGTAAGTGTGATAGATGTGAGGATATTCTTGGATAATCAGATTTTAATTTTTGTTTGATATATACCCTAGTAACCTAGACAGTGATCTAAAAGGGGGGCCGGAATAAGAATAGAGGAGGGACTGAGCAGAAAGATAAGTAATAGGACATCTACCAATCATAATAAAATGGTAGCTTCACAAGGGAAATAGTTATTGGTTGCAAGGTCCGTGACCCCCTTTAAAAATAGGCAGCAGTTGCAGGCAAATAGTTCAAAAACTAAAAATTGGACCAAATGCAGTTGCTAAGAATAACAAACAAGGGAAAGTTGTGCTCACCACTAATTTTTAAAACCATTAGGCGCGGGGTGCAATGAGGCTGTGACCACAAAATACATATAGACAAATACAAGAGTCCTCTGCACTCAACCCATTATCAATATATTTAAGACAATGTCTTAAATATATTGATAATGGGTTGCTAAGAATAAGCCATTATGTAACATGTAATTCTGGTATGTTCAGTTTTAAAAGATTTTAAACTGCTTCCTAAAAAAATGTTCTGCAAAGGGATGGCCATGCTTATTTTTTTTGTATATAAAATATTAACCTGAAATATGTATAAACAAGTGTAAAATACTTGCTGATATTGTTGAATGAAACCACATAATACATTGTTTTTAAGTATGTAGCAAGTGCACAAGTATTTGCCCTGTTCCCAGCTGTTCTTGTACTGTATTCATCAGTAACAAAATTTTCATGTTTTTTTGAAAATTTGCAGTTGGGCTATATGTGTAATAGCAGTGACACGTTATTTTACCTTTTTTAAAGGCTTCCAAGGAATGGAGAATCATTTCCTCCTTCATGCCAGAATCTCATTCAGATGTTAAAAGCCAGCCACTGATTGAAATTTCTATGGATAAAGTCTGTATGCCTGTTAGTAGACAGTTGAAAATGAACCCAGAACTACATAAGGTACTCATTCAATTTCTGCTGTATGTCAAATAATGATTTTTCAGATTTTAGCAGAGGTGATTTTAGATGTTATTTTTTTTTCAGTTTTGGGGCAAAAATGTTTATATCTGCACTCAAAATATAGTGAATTCTCAGAGTAGTGTGGTATGATTTCTAGATGCTGAATGGAGAACTGAAGCAGTTGTATACAGCTGTGACAAGAGCTCGGGTTAACCTATGGATATTTGATGAGAGTCAGGAAAAACGCGCTCCAGCTTTTGGATTCTTTATCAAGGGAAACTTTGTTGAAGTTGTACGCACAGATGAAAACAAAGGTACAGTTCCAACATTGGGAAAATGGTCTTTCCTTTCATGGTTATCAGATGGGAATGGGAAAAAATACATTGAGCTAAAGCTTCCATTTGAAAGAACAGGACATTGTAAGAAAATTGAAGGATAGGTTAGAACAGTTCATCCTAGGATTATTTCCCCTTTCTTTTCAGTGTCTTTCCCTTTCTAGAACCACAGAAAGTATGTTACTTTAAATAGATCTGAAGCCTGACTTGTAACGTTGGTGAGATAGTAAGCCAGTGAACAGTGTCAGAGTCTGGCCCTGCTAGCAGAGATGTTGGTGTAGAATATGGACTACAAATTTATCAGAAAAAAATTTATATTTATATATTCCTTTGAATAAAAGAAAACATATGTCAACAATGCAAATCCTACTTAAATACTCACTTTACATATTGGACAACAGCCACTCCATTTAGACATTAATTCCCTTGGCCAACAACCATGTTCTACTTAAGTTATAGCCCATATACCCTTCGAGAATGCCCAACAGATTAAGATGCTGTAAATGAAATCAGAATGCAAGTAAAACTGCCCAATGCTTGTCTGTATATATGTGTGTAGCCAGCAACATAATTTATCTCTGTCTAATTCTGTGTCTAAAGCATAGAATAACCTTGCTTGTTTAAAATACTTCAGTACTAAGGTAAGGAATATAATATTAAATGTGTTTTAAAGGGCACCAATCATGACCAAAATCATTTACTAAGTAAATACACTATGTGAAAGTTCAAGAAATCCGATTTTTAAAACAGTTAGAATTGTTTGTATAATGTAAATGATCAGCTCACTATACCTTCTGCAAGATCTCCCCTATCTCCACTGCAGTTCTAGCTGAGGCAGGCATCTTGGATTTCACTGGCTCCTCCTACCTATATCTTTCCAGCCAACTGTAGCTCTGAAATCTCGCACATGCTCAGTTCAAATTCCTTGTTTGCTTATCAACCCTTCTAAGCTATTTTCAAATCAGCCAAACCTGTGTGTTAACTGCTGTACAGTAGTGCTGCCACCTGCTGGAAGTTAGCAGGTGGCAGCACTTCTAGTGGAGGAGTTTACTAAAACAAGGCATTCTGGGTAGAATACTAAAAGTAGTGTTACAATCTGAGCATGCTCCTGAAATTTGCACATTAGAGTCTCTGTTAGAGTCTCAATATGGCCTCCCTCAGTGAAAGAACGCATTTGACAAAGTAAGGGATTTTTTTAAAACCTGCAGTTTTTTCAAAAGACTATATATGTAGTTTGATTAAACGTATTTAGCTTGTACTGGTCAGATTGTTAATATGTGTTTGATTTTGGCTGTGATAGGTGCCCTTTAAGTCATCCTAATTTCATTCTAATTAAAAGAAATGTATGAATAATTAATGCTGAGCAAAATAATATTTTAATAGATCTCGATGATAATATGTTTGTGAGAACATCTACTAAAGATGAATGGATTTCCAGAGGAGACTATTATGCCAGCCACAAATGTTGGAAAGTAAGTGTAGACTGCTGCAGCATATACAACTTACATAAAAAAGTGTTTTTGTCTTCTGTGTGAGTTCTCACTGATGGCAGCTAATGCATGCACTGTTATGGGCATTTTACTAAACTTAGCAGTGCAATCACAAATCAGCAGATCAATGTGACCACCATAGCAGTCTCTGCAAAGGTATTTGCAAACAATGCTTTTTTCCTGGTGGAGAAGCGGTGCAGATGGCAAAACATGTTTTCAGGAATGGGGAAGAGAATGAATATTTAATCTTTGTACTTTGAAAGTATCTTTAAGATAATAAAAAACTAGTTTTATTTTAATTTACTGTGCTTGATTTATTATAAAAATAGTAACAGTCTTTATTATATGCAAATTAATATGATTATTAACAGTTCTCTAAATGCATACAGGTTGCTGCTAAGTGTTACCAGAAGGGAGAGGCTACTGATAAGGAGAAACTGGCCTTTGCTCATGATGCGGTTTTGCATTTGCAGACAAAAAAAGCCAGTGCCAGGTAACGATACCTTTAACTGCTTGGAAATGTCTATCTATAGAACATTCTGAAATTAGAGGCAGATGATTATTTTTTTTTCCCCTAACAGAGAAAAGCAAATGGAGTTCTTGCGGCTTGCAAAAACATACATGGAATGCAGAGAGCCAAAACTAGCTGTCAAATGTCTAGCATTTGCAAAAGAATTTCACCTTTGCGGAGAACTCTGTAGAAAGCTTGGAAAGGTACACCATATATATATATTATACATATTTCTGTACCTTTTAAAATGATTTTTAACCTTATAAAACAAATGTCAAGAAATGTAAAAGAAACCGTAAAAGTGATCTTAATTTATGCTAGAGGGAACAACACTTGAGTAGTACTCATGGGAACTTTGTAGGGTTGCTCTGCTTTTGTGACTGTTTCCAAAAAAGCGTCAGAGAGGATAGAATGGCTCTGGAACAGCATAATATGGGCAGGAGGATCAGAAGGGGAAGGCAAGTGAAGAGAGGTGCTAGAGCACTGAGGAGGGGAGAGAAAAGGAAATATCAGCATGAAACTGAAAGAACAGTAGAAAAGAGACACATAAAACAGAAGAACCTTTATTCATCAATTTGACACAGACCAACACAGCAACATTTCAGGTCTACATTGACCCTTTGTAGTGGCCAATCAAAACATACAAATATTTACACAGATTCCAATTATTAACACCCATGGATATATCATTATGCAATCAATCTAAATTATAGTCTAGACCAGTGATTCCAAACCAGTGGCTCACGAGCAACATGTTCTCAAAGCAGGTGCTTATTTTTGAATTCCTGCTTTGGAGGCAAGTTTTGGTTGCATAAAAACTAGGTGTACTGCTGTACTCCTGTATGCTGCCAGTCCACATAGGGGCTACCAAATGGTCAATCGCAATACTTATTTTACACCACCCAGGAATCTTTGTAATGCATTAATTGCTTCCCAACTCTTTTTACATCTGAATGTGGCTCATGGGTAAAAAAAAGTTTGCCCCCCCCCCGGTCTAAACTATCAGAAAAACCCAGAAGAAGCAAACTAAGGATCACTGAGAATAATTTATATAGGGCACTGAGGCAGCTTCATTGAGCAATTGGTTAAAACATTACAGCACTCTTAGGGAAACAAACAACTACCATATCTTAAGTTTATTCTAAGAGTAGAAAACGAAGACAATTGCTTGCTATGTATGTATGTTACAAGACTTGGAACTTCACACATAATACTGCCCTCCCTAAGGGGCATATTTATTAGAATAATTGTGACTAAATGCGATCAAATATTTTATTTTGATCACAATTTCATAAACGGCAAAAAAAAAAAAAATGAAATATTGCCCATGGTTTTACGCCTAACTGACTAAAGGGAAAAGTGCAAGTTGCCCATTTCGTTTGTGGTCGTAAATGAGCCAGTAAAAGATACCTGATGATTGGTTGCTATTTTCCAACTTCTTAGAATCGCTTTAGTTGCAATTATAGTTATTTTATTCTTGTCATTAATATATATTATTATATATATTCCTCTTTGGTTACAGTGTGTAACATTTGCCCTAGTGGCTCCTTGCCCCAAAAAGACTAAACATAATGGGAACAAGGCAGCTTGTCTATCAATATCCTCGGCTGCTATAGAATGAATTTTCAGGAACATGGAATCACCTGTGGAGCATTCATGTGTATTCTTCTGCCAGCACTCTCTTAACTGTAACTTGTCAAGCTCAAGCATTTGGGTTGACTAACTGGACTGAATATTTATGTAATCCATTTTAATCCCATAGCAATGTTATCATGTATTACAGGGTGGTTCTATTTTTCACCAAATTATACCAATGTGCATTCTAACTCTGAGATGTTTCTAGTCAACAGAGCTTTAATTTTTGCTGCTTTTCAAGTGATTGGGAGCCTCATCTTTAACTACTCTTATGTCTTGCACAGAATAAGGATGCTGCATACTTCTTTAAGAAGATTCAAAACAATGTGATTGCGGCTCAGTGCTTTGAAGCGGCTGGGGAATTGGAGATGGCATTAAACTTATACCGCCAAGAGAAGATGTATGAAGCAGCAGTTCTTATGTTAGAAAAGTAAGTAAAATAAATATCTTCAACTTATCTCTCCTATACAGTTTTTTATATAGGTTTCTCTATTTCCCTTACAAGATTTATAAAAATCTGCAACAGCCATAAAATTCAACTTTTTATACCAGTTACTATCACAGGTATATGACCTGTTATCCAGAATGCTCAGGACCTGGGGTTTTCTGGATAATGGGTCTTTTTGCAATTTGGATCTCTATACCTTGTCTACTAAAATATAATTTAAACATTGTTTAAAACCAAAACTATTATTTTGTCTCCAATAAGGATTCATTATATCTTAGTGGGGATCAAGTACAACATGCTGTTTTATTATTACAGAGAAAAAGGAAATAATTTTTAAAAATTGCAATTATTTGCTTAAAAGGCATACCTGTACTTTGAAACTTTCTGGATAACGGATCCTATAGATCCTAACAGTCCCCCCCCCCCCCCATGTCATCTCTGGCAAAAATTTTGTAAGAGGAAATAAACATTTGATAAAGTGCATTGCAGATACAGCGTAAACAAATAAATACCAGTGGCTTTCATATATTTGCATATATTATTTATCATACATATTCCAGTGTAGGCACTGGTCTAGTCAGTTCTGTGCATTATATCATCTGTAATCATTCAAACTATTGCTATTCAGTCCCTTGCACACTTTCATTTTCCACTTTTTAATCTTTATTCATTCTTCTCTCTAATATTCTCTTCTTTTTGCTACTTCTATTTTAAGATACTTTGTAGATGAAAGTTCTAACATTAATTATAGATGGAAATATCTTGACAGTAGATTGTAAGTGATGAAGTTAGCATCCTTGCATCTTTAGGTTATTATAGTTATCATTATTTACATCTTTCACTACAGGCACAAGAAAAACCCAAATCTACATGTACCATTTACAGCAAAACATTTCTATTTGGAAGCTGCTGCTAATTTATTTACCAATAATAAAATTAAGAAGATGAATGAAATTCTGGCAAATCTTAATGTTGAAGATCAGTTGGTCTTTTTGAAGAAGCACAAGAGATGGAGTGAAGCTGCCAATTTGCTTAAAAAACACGGGCGCTGTGAAGAAGCAGCATTTCTTATGAGAGATCATGGAAAATTGTTAGAAGCAGCAGACCTGACCATGAATAAAGAATTTCGAGCATTATGTCTGCTTGCTGCAGCAAGATGTCAGATATATGATTGTGATGTAAGTAATGAAATAGGTGACACCATTGCTGAGGCTATGCAGATATTTAAGGAAATACAAAACGGAATAGGTGTTGCTGAGGCTACTCTCCTGGAAGGAATTATGACAAAGGATTTTGGGAAGCTTCACTCCTCATTTCAAAGCTTTGTGCGGCAGTTTCATTGTGCAGGGGCTGTAGAAGCACTCTGTGAATGTATAAAATGTGATGAATTCAATCAAAAATTGCTTTTCCTGGCTGCTTCAGGATTGCAGCATCTGATTACTCTCCTTAAAGCTCTAAAAGCACCAAAGACCAATGCGGACAGGGAAAATGTTAAATCATGTCTTGAATTTTTTGGAGTTGTACAAAAGGAAGGAGACACATGTAAAATTCTACAGCATGAAGGATCAAGAATCTTCCAAATTTTCACTGAAGAGAACTTTGACATAAAAGATAGGAACATTGAACTTAATATAATAAAGTCATTGTTAGAAAGGCATTTTCTTAAAAGATTGTGCAACATCTCAGCAAAAGTACTTGGAAATGTTTATCCAGAATCCGATATTTGTCCTAAATTCATAGCCGGACTAGATTGCACTGATGAAAATTGTCAAGACTTCCACAGGCCTGTGCTACAGCATGAATTTAAAAGAATGTTACTGTCTAAAAGAAATTTAACAACTATCAGTGGATTGTTACTTGATGCAAGACATCTCTCAAAAGAATTTGCCAGTGAGCTCCAAGAAATTCTGGGTGCTGATGTATTTCGGTTTCCTCGTTCTCTTCTAAATTTGTTATTCCCTAAACATTTTCATCTTCGAATCCTTTCAGAAAACAAAGTGGTGTGCAAAATATTTGAAGAGATACGACGCAACTTTCCAAAGCCTTGTATTAACATGCTTACTGAATATGGCAAGTCCCTTTTTAAAGAAAAAGATGATAGCGAGAGGAGAGCATCAACAGATCTATGGTTAGAAGCAATGTGCATTTTCTCTTTGTCTTCGTGTTATCCAGATGAATTAAAATGTTTACTTGATGAGGTAGAAGTCAAATTTAACAGGGATTACATGCCTCAAAGCAAATATAGACATGAAGCAAAAGAAGATGGTAGGCGAATAAAAGGCCTTGATGTTAAATATGGCATGTTGAAACCTGATGTCTCTAGTGGCTCTTTAAAAGATAGACACATTCACTTTTTTCGTCTTTTTCAAAGTTCAGTGGACCAACTGTACATCCTCAAAAATCCAGAATCCAGTAAAACTCATTTTTTCAGATTCCTAAATTATATAGTCAAAAAGTCAATTTGCCCATTAATTCCAAACATTGGAAACTCAGTTATGCTGTTGGAATTCCAGTTTATATTCTGTTGTGTAGTTCTTATGCGCCTTTCTCCTAGCATTAGGGTTCTGCTTCCAAAAAGTTACATCTCTGTACTCCATCATTGGGAATCCATGTTTGGAAGGAAAGGAAAGTCTGTGGTGAAAGATACATATTCTATTTTGATGGAATACAAGCCAAGGAATGAAAAGCAAGCTATAGGAAACTTCAAATATCATCTTACTTATCTTGCTAAAGTTCTTTGTGGGGCAGAGGAGCATAACTTCAATGTCCTCCTTGATGCATTTCGTGACATTGACTGCATCTATTCTGGGGAAGCCGAGAGAACACTGGTTCTCTACTTAGTGATGATGGTGAATGTTAAAGGAGTCATGAACTCACAAACTGATATAATACTTAAAAATATTTTTCCTTTTATTCAGCAAGAGCTGAAAAACCAAAAAGAAATTTTTCCATCAAAAGTACCAGAGAGGTTGATTAATACAGTAAACAATTTACCTGATAACGCAGAAGAAATTGTTAACTTTCTCCAGAATCTGCTAAGTCAGAGGGATGAGGAGCATTTAGTTGACTGCTGTTGGAGGTGGGATGGCGCCTTTTTTAAAGGATCTGTACGTGGAATTTTCTATGATGATAAGTTCAAGTTTAAAGAATTTGCTAATGTCCAACACATAAAACAAGACTTTGAGTCTCCATATTTTGAAGATGGACAAGAATATTTTCCAGAAGAAAAAGTTGATATTGTGGCAACATTGGCATCTCAGGTGCAGCAGAAGCATTCAGCTATGCAACAATTTCATGAACTTTTGATTTTTGTCTGCTTTTGCATAAAGTGGAAAAGGGCTTCCCTTCATGCAAAAAAAAGGAGAATGGAAGAGTCCACTCCAGACAGCTTTAAAATAGCAGGCATTGACAGAACCCAATGTGACCTATGTGGAGTAAAGTTTTCTCTCTCTCCAACATTGTTCTCCGCTCCTACAGAAGAATATGAGGAAGAAACAGTGTCACCAACAACAAATGAGATCGAAAATAGTGGATACCTTGAATCCCTGGTTGTACCAAATATCAGCATGACCTATGAGAATCACATTAACCTAGAAACTCACTGTCACCAAATGCAAGCTTACAATAACTACCTTCAGTTTTACAAATTAAAAGTGAACGCTGTACTTTCCGAGGCAAAATCCCTGGTGCAAAGCATGAAGCAAATGACTGATGATCAGTTAGCGACAGAGTTAAATTTAGAGCAAACAAAGATTAAAAACAAAATGAAAGACATTGTAGATCGGATGGAAGACATATATGAGAGAAAAAAATGGTCTGAAGGTAAGTCAATGCATGTTTGTATGTATTGCAATGTTGCTGAGTCAGTGGGTTGAAAACTATGAGGTTAATTTATCAACCCTCTGTAATTTTTCTTGTGAGATAATAGAATTGATAAACGTGAAAATTTTAAATATCTTGGAATATCTCTGGGTGATTTTAATAAAGCTTTCTATGGACAGTGGTGACTCACATTTTGGACACCATTGACTTTTAAAGCAAAAATCTACAAAGTATATTATATCAGATACTTTCTTTACATACGTTTTGCCTGTGATATTATGGTGTGATGACTAAGGAGGAGGCTGATCTGGTACACAAACAGAATAGGTGCTTGACAAACAAGAACAACTTGAGCAGGTAAAAGGCAAGGCAAAAAGGCACTGCCACAGGTACAGGGCCGGCCTTAGGCAGTTTTAACGATTGGGCCCAATAGGACATTTTGGAGCCGCAGACATGTAGTTTGTGAACTAGCTGGCTTGTCCACATCAGACATTGGTCATTCTACCACAGTTCTAATCCAGTTGGTGCTACTATCATTGGTTTCTGCCCTATCTGTGATTTCGCTAGCAATGCAAGTACGTTTTCTTAAAGGAACAGTTCAGTGTAAAAATAAACACTGGATAAATACATAGGCTGTGCAAAATAAAAAAATGTTTCCAATATAGTTATTTAGCCAAAAATGTAATCTATAAAGGCTGGAGTGACTGGATATCTAACATAATAGCCAGAACCCAACATCATTCTTTTCAGCTCTATAACTCTGAGTTAGTCAGCGACTTGAAGGGGGGCCACATAGGACATAACTGTTCAGTGAGTTTGCTTTTGATCCCTAGAATGCAAGTTTGATTCAAAAGCAACAGCTATGACACACGTGGCCCCCCTCAAGTCACCAATTGATAACTATTGGTTGCTATCAATGGAAATCAAGCGAAACCATGTAGTGTTCTGGCTATTATGTTAGACATCCAATTACTCCAGCCTTTTACAGGGACAAACGGTGGGTTTAAAAGATATGCGCTCAGTTTAAAGGGGTGGTTCACCTTTAGGTTAACTTTTAGTATGTTGTAGAATGACCAATTCTAAGCAACTTTTCATTTGATCTTTGTTATGTATTTTATATCGTTTTTGAATTTTTTTCATTTTCTCTGACTTTCCATCTTTCATATTGAGGTCTCTTATCCCATCTA
Source organism: Xenopus petersii (assembly GCA_038501925.1). NCBI lineage: Eukaryota > Metazoa > Chordata > Amphibia > Anura > Pipidae > Xenopus > Xenopus petersii. Next base: position 102,590,622 of record CM076682.1, read on the forward strand.
AAAAACAAATGCTCTGTAAGGCTACAAATGTATTGTTATTGCTACTTTTTATTACTCATCTTTCTCAGGGCTGCCATCAGAAATCACAGGGCCCCGCACAACAACATTTTTTGGGCCCCCCTTCCCCACCAATCAGTACCCAGGCACAAGTGCTAAAACATTTAAGGCCCACCTACAAGTTAAAGAAAAAAATTGGTGGCCACGAAGCACCCCCTACAAGTTATTAAAACTTTAGTGGCCCGGACCCCCCTACAAGTCATAAAACAAAACAGTGCCTGGGCCCCTACAAATTATTAAAAAAAGATAAAAACATAATATAACAAAGTTATATAAACAAAATTCCTGGGCAAGGCTCCTACAAGTTATATTTAAAAAAAAATGATGGTGAGGGCCCCTATAAGTTATTTAAAATAAAAATTGGTGGCTGGCCGCTACAAGTTATATAGAAAAATAGTGGCCAGGGCCCTTACATGTTATATTTTAAAAAATGGTGGCCCGGGCCCCAACAAGTTATATTAATATAATTGGTGGTCAGGGCCCCTACAAGTTATATAGAAAATAAGTGGCCAGGGCCCCTACAGGTTACATGAAAAATTGGTGGCCAGGGCCCCTATATGTTATATAAAATAAATTGGTGGCCAGGGCCCCAACAAGTAATATTAAAAAAATGGTGCCAGGGTCCCTGCAGGTTACATACAAATCGGTGGCCAGGACCCCTGTAAGTTATTAAAAAGAAAATAAATATACTTACTTCAGCTGCAGAGTTCGGGGAAGCTCAGATGTCTGTGTCTTTAGATTCCTGTGCTCTGATTTGTCAGTGAAATGTAAGTCCCGGTAATTTTGTATGGTGATTGGATAAGCTGGAGGGGAGGTTCAAATTTCACCCATCCAATTACCATGTGACTTAACCGGGAGACCAACATTGTGAGGGGTATAGTTTTCCATAGCTTCTTTCTGAGCAGCATCAATCATGCTGCTTGTCTTTCTTAGACTGTTGCAAGGATATCTAGTTTCCCATTTGTTGATAGGTGCTTCCAAACTTTATTGAGAACTTTTTCTTAAAATGCTAATTTCAAAATGACACTGTGGTTGGATATAATTAAACTTTTATTTTGATGACAATAGAATATTAAATATGGGACATATATTCCATGTAATTTCCAACTGGATTTAGCTTGCGAGCAAGTCGGATTGTTTGATTTGTATATGCCCACCCACTTTACCTGAGCAAGAAATGTATCTTATATTGCTTTTTTTGAGTGCTCATATTTATTGTCATAGACAAGACAGTATAGGAATGGTGTATGACAATGACACATCATAAACAACCCTTTAGTCATGAAGTGCATCAGTGTAGGCTTGTATAAAAATATATACCAATAGCATGTAAAATAAAATTCCGCTGGAGAGCCAGGCTATGCTATTCAATGCAATGCAATGCTATTCATCTCAAATAAATGTAACACTTTATTGCACTGACTGGCTTTCCAGCTGACTTTTTTTGAATTAACATACAAAAAGCTTATGCCCCTTCTGAAATTCATGTTTTTCACTGACCCAGTGTTTACTTTATCTCCAAAATGCCTATGACAGAGTATAGAGACGAATAGTGCCATTCTTATTTTGCAGCATATACATCTGTTTCTAAAACCCAAGCCCTTTCATCAAGCATGCTGCATTTGTAGTGGCCTAGTAAAACTTGCTTTTCAGCGATAAAATATTGAATGCTTTGGTAATTTAAAAATCAAATTATAGTGGTTTGTATTTTCTGTAAATATTAAACTAAAATCAATTAAAGCTACAAAGAGTCCTCATTAGGTATGCAGTGAAGTATATGAAATATTTACAGACACATTTGCTAATTATTCTCACTAAACATGCTAATTGGAGTTATTTATTACAGCTGAAATGTTAATGGAGAGCCCACTTCAAGCGTTAGAATCCACTCTTTCTGAAGCTCAAAGTGTCCTGAATAAAGCAGAACAGCATATGGCAAATCAAGAAGGTAATTTCAAACTGAATATTCATTGTTTATTGTTTCTTTTGGTAAGTAAAGAAATTGCAGTAACATACGAGAAGACGATGTGGCTAATGGCGGAGCTCTCCCCGTGTACGCCGGCTCCTGCTAGGCCGCAGCTCTCGCGATAAATCGGCTCCTTCTAGCCGGCTTCACTGATACCGCTGCGGAGCGCCGTTCAAAGCGTGTTGATATCAAATTGCTGGCTTTATTAAGCGCATTAAAATTGTTAAGGAGGGGGATTACATCTAACGCGTTTCGTGTCAGTAAACCTGATGAAGTGTCAGGTTTACTGACACGAAACGCGTTAGATGTAATCCCCCTCCTTAACAATTTTAATGAAGTGTAAGTAAAGAAATGCCCACATTTGGATTACATAAAGCTATACAGTAATCAGATGAATACAAAATCTTCTAGAAAGTAAAAGGTAAATCACTTCACAGTTTATAATACAGATTTGTTGTATAATTTTAATGTGTATAAATTTTACGTTTTCTGATTTTGCACATTTTGTTCAGCAAGTAAAGTTCCTTGCAAATATCTGCTTCTTAAATGATAGTTTGAGATTGCAGTTAGTCAGACACTAACGGTTGGAAAGTTGTGATTAAATTAGATAAAGGAAGTAGGTTTGTATGTATGGTAAGGGCATGCAACATCCAAAAAGTACCTTGGAGCATTTTGTAAAGACAGGGTCCCAATGTGGGCTGTGTCTCCTAGTGCTTCCTAACTTGCGCATCTGAATGACGGACATTTACATGCCTCCCCCATTCCTCTTGAATAGAGCACTGCCTATAACAGACAGGTGGCACTCTGAAAAGGAACTCAGAGTCTGCCAGAAATACAAAAACTAGAGAATGCTATGTTCAGAATGAAAAAAAAAGCAAATTGCAGCTTCTTTGTACAGATTTTTTGTTGCAAATTAACCCTTTTGTCTGGTAGCAATCAAAATCCCTGGTATCACATAATATTTTCTATTGACTTAAAATAGGAAGTGCTGTAATTGCAGATCTGAAATGACCAATGAGATTTTCCATTCAGGTTAAGTGATTTGATGTAGCCAGTGGGCATTTGATCTTTTCAAACGCTAATTGAATTGTGCCGTCTTATGTAGTCTAAATGGCAAATGTTGGGACCAGCAAGAAAACATTTGGTTTCATTTAAGAAGTGGAAGGCAGGCTGCACAGTCCCAAAAATGTAAGCTTTGCACCCTGCCTTCCCAATTCATAGGTTATGATCAGTAAAGTTTTAAAAAAACAAATGTATCAGCTGCCTTTTAGGGCCTGGCTGTGGCATTTTTAGTCAGACTATATCTAGTATAGGTCAATCTAAAAAACAACTGGACTTGCTGAGTAATCAATGAAGACGTTTCACTACTCATCCGAGCAGCTTCTTCAGTTCAACTGACTGGTGTGGGAAGTTCTCGGCATATAAACTCTTCCACTAATCCATTTACAATGGCACATTGTAACTCTTCAAAGAGGTGACATCTGAAGAAACTCACAGAGGTGTTGATTCTGTGTAGTTGTGATAGGATTATCCAATGTGTCAGGCAACTCCTAGATACAGGTGTTACTTGTGAGAGTTGCATGAATGGATGTGTGAAGTGTTCTGAATCCGCCGGGGTACAGATGTTAGAACAGCATTGTATGTAGCAGACAGGTGGTGTCGAAGGCCCCCACCTCTGTTCAGAGATGGTCTCTCCACCTTGACATGAATCGCCTCTTTCACGCCTTGTTCAAACCAGCGGTCTTCTTTATCCAAGATTTGGACCTTGCTGTCTTCAAAGGAGTGTCCCTTGTCTTTTAAGTGTAGAAAGACAGCTGAGTTTTGCCCTGTAGAGTTCTCCCTGAGCCATTCGTTTGGAGAGCAGTTGTTTTGTCTCCCCGATGTATAGATCTGTGCAATCCTCGCTACACTGGACTCCGTATACCACATTGCTTTGTTTTTCTTTTGGTGTTTGATCCTTTGGGTGTACCAGTTTTTGTCTCAGTGTGTTGCTAGGTTTGAAAAACACAGGGACATGGTGTTTGTTGAAAATCCTCCTGAGTTTCTCTGACACTCCAGCTACATATGGGATGACTATGTTTCGCCTACTATGTGTCTCCGGGCGGTTATTTCTATTGGTGTTCCTGTTGGGCTTGGTTGCTGCTGTTTTGACAAAGGCCCAGTCTGGGTAGCCACACGCTTTCAAAGCTCCTCTGAGATGTTTTTGCTCTTTGTCTTTGGACTCTGTATCAGTTGCCACACATTCCGCCCGGTGGTGCAGGGTTCGAATGACACCCAGTTTGTGTTCCAGTGGATGGTGGGAATCAAACAACAGATATTGATCCGTATGAGTGGGTTTCCTGTGTACTTCCGTCTTCAAGTTACCCCCCTCTTGGATACATATCAAACAGTCCAGAACACTTCACACATCCATTCATGCAACTCTCACAAGTAACACCTGTATCTAGGAGTTGCATGACACATTGGATAATCCTATCACAACTACACAGAATCAACACCTCTGTGAGTTTCTTCAGATGTCACCTCTTTGAATAGTTACAATGTGCCATTGTAAATGGATTAGTGGAAGAGTTTATATGCCGAGAATTTCCCACACCAGTCAGTTGAACTGAAAAAGCTGCTCGGATGAGTAGTGAAACGTCTTCATTGATTACTCAGCAAGTCCAGTTGTTTTTTAGATTGACCTATACTAGATATACTATGACCTGGATGAATGAAAATCTTCATAGTCATATAGTCAGACTATAACTGATTTCTGACAAGATGGTAATACGTTAGGGGAGGATCTTGTGATTCCTGTTCCAGTATGTAAGGAATTTTTGTTGTTAGTTAAAAATTGCCAAGAGATTGTGTTCTGGTACTACGTTGCTTCCTGGGAGTCTGTATACCAAGAAACTTCATGTGCTGGGTTGCAAGGATCTCTGGCTCTTAACGATGAGTCATCTGTGTTGACTTCTTGCAAGGACCTCTGAAGTGGCCTAGATTAGACTGCAATCCCAGTATGTTATTACATGGCCTACAGATCAGAGCCACAGTTGGCTACACATGAAGCCTGGTCTCCTTAAAGAGATATGGTACACTAAAAGGCCAAATGGCAGTGGTTCAATAGGCAGTGTTTGATCCCACAGTTTGTAATAGCAATATTTTATTGGAGTGCTGACTTTTGTGATGAATGTTTATATTGAATGTGATTTGGTATGCTTTGTGCTAATTAACGTTTGTTTGCAAGGGACCCTTTTATTTATAAATTTTCCATAAAGAAAAAGTTTATAACATAACAGCATATTTTAAGATGACGGCCAAAATGGCAGCATATATACTTCAATTTGCTGATGAGAGGTGTATAGTGTACGCATAGGGAGTCACCAATTGAAAAAAGGTAAAAAAACTAGTGGTTCATTTTGCTAGACACTCCAATATTTAATGTTTGAATTTGCAGTAGGTTTTCCATAGGAAGCATATATCTGTGTGTTTGTCAATCTGGTCTGTTAATAAAGCAGTTAAAAAATATTCTGCATTGTGTATTCTTTTTATTATACCATGAGTCATGATGGAATTTAGTAACCGTTTTGATAAATTAATTTTAGCCTCTGCTAAGATTTGGGGCAGTAGCTTATTTTGTGGTTTGTTTAAATCTTTAGTAGGGAGAGCTAATAGGGCTAAGCGGAAATCTTCCTGTATATAGGTTTGCCAAATATACCATGCATCATCTTAAAAATGTCTTCCCAATATGCATTCACCACTGGGCTGTCCACCAGGTATGTAAGTTTCTCCACAGCCCCAAAAACAAGTTGGAGAGGTAGAGGGATGGATTTTACGCTTCCTTTCAGGAGTTGTATACCATCACTTGTCATTACTTTATAAGTTGATTCTTTAATTACTGTATTTGAGGATATCCTAGATAAAGTGGATTTTGTGGAACCATTGTGGAGAGCCCCTTTTAAGAGGGTGAAATACTTTTTAGCTTATTGTTTAATAAGTATTTTTGTTTTAATGTTGAGGTACAGTGTGTTAAATGTTGACATTTTGTAATTTTTGATACAGGTTTAAAGGTCCTCCAATTTTGCAGCAGGGGCAGAACTGAGACCTTAAAGACTTTGAACTTTTGATGGTCTCTGAGAGTTAAGAGGACATAACTGACCTTTAAAAGACTATCCCAGCTAAGCACAAATTTAGTTTTTGGAGGATTTGAACTCTCATGACAAACTTTCCTTTCCCCTAGTTAGTCAAGTAGTTTTGCTAGCACAAGTTTTAATGTTTTTTCCCATGACCCAGTGCAGTTCTGACAATCAACATGGAAGTTTCAGTCTTGGCTTAATATGACTGTGCTGTTGCAGTTTCTGATGTTTCTCTGATTGCAGAACCTTCTCTAACCACATGCTTCTTTTTATCTGTGTTTGATGGAAAGACGTACATTTTGTATGGTGCTTTCGAGATGGCTACAATTTGGCCATTTGCACTCTGTGATGAATGGACTTCACCAACATTAAAATCTGGCTCTGTCCAAGTTTGTCAGCTTTGGAATTAAACAAGCAACAGGCTTGTTTTTCCAGCAATGAGAGTGTGAATGGGCCATATTGGATTTAATCTCTTGTAACTGAGGAAACTGAAACTTAAACTAATGTTTACAAAAATACATTTATGTGTCAAGGTAATGGGGGGTGAAGAGAACTGAGAAGTCATTTTGCCTGGTCATGCGCTTTCAGAATGAGCCAGCATTTTAAGATGGAACTGCTTTCTGGTAGGCTGTCGTTTCTCCAACTCAATGTAACTGAATGTGTCACAGTGGGACCTGGATTTTACTATTGAATGCATTTCTTAGATCTACCAGTGAGGTGTTATCTTGTGTTAGGGAGCTGCTATCGGGTTTCCTTCCCATTGTTCTGTTGTTAGGCTGCTGGGTGGAAAGGGAGAAGGGTGATATCACTCAACTTGCAGTAAAGAGTGACTTAAGTTTATCAGAGAACAAGTCACATGACTGGAGGCAGCTGGGAAACTGACAATATGTCTAGCCCCATGTCAGATTTCAAAATTAAATATAAAAAAAATTCAGTTTGCTCTTTTGAGAAACTGATTTTAGTGCAGAATTCTGCTGGAGCAGCACTATTAACTGATGTGTTTTGGATAAAAAAAAACATTTTACCCATAACAGTATTCCTTTAAGCACTGAAACGTTGATATAGGTAGTAAGTAAATGGTCTCCACTTAAATAGACATGATCCCCAGGTGTGCTGCCCTGAACCAACAGCCATGGCAGTTGATAAATAAGAAATTGGTATGCCACAAGCAAGAAAATTTAAATAAGCTGTAGAGCTCTTACAATGGGTCTCTCATTTTTGTGGGATGGTTATATAAAAAATGATATGAATAAGTCTTCTGGTGGGCCCTGGCCAAATGCCACTTTTACCCATTTATAAAAATAGCCGTGATTGCACTGTTAAACAGGACTGCAATAGACAGAAATATGCATACATTGTATTCCAATAAACGGTGATCGGGGATTATGTTACTGCTGAAGTAATTAAAATGTTATGTTTTTTATATTAATACTATACTAACTGAATACACATTCATTAGTATATTTACTAGAAAAATGCTAGTGTTTGATCATCAGATCAATTAGACTGAAATTTTTTATTTAGGCACAAAAATTTAGGCACAAAAATCCTGCTCTGGTGCTGTATAAAGGCCTTGCTATCTCTTTATATTAATCAACTTTTTTTCTCTTTTAAACAAGGTTTACAAAAGAAGGATCTGTTTGAGCATGAAATAGACTATGATTTTGAAGAACTTTGGTCAAAAAAAACAAAGAAGGCCAAGAAAAAAGGCAAACGCCACTGAAGTGAAAAGCTTTCCAAACATACTGAAAATGGTGCTGAATTTAATTCTATTGTTTATAATTTAAAATGTAATTTTGTAACAATCACATATAGGGAATTTAAATGGTATTATATTTTACTAAATAATGTTTCAGAAATCAACAAGCAAACTGTTCTGTACCTAATATCACTTTACATTGCTACTACACCTTTCTGCATTGTGTCACATGAAATGTATAGGGTTTTTTTCTGCACATCAGCCCGATGATGGCAACACTTTTTATAGATGTTTGCACATATATATCACACTTTTATTCACACAATTTGCCTTTTCTGAATTTGTTTTTCATTTTACGCACAATATAACTGAATTTGTGTAAAATGAATACAGTATATATATTTAACAAGGAACTATTTCACTGAACGTATTTGTGTCCTTCTATTTATGTATTATGTTTGTATTCCTGGCACTATACATCCAATGTTCAGTGTTACATTTCGAGTGGTGGAATATGGAACTTATTGAAACCTCTGCTGAAGTAACTTGAGCGCTGCTGGCAAAGTATCAGAATATACCTTTGTGTAGAACTCCATAGCTGTTAAAACATCTGAAATTCAAATTTGTACTGGCAAACAATTTTTCTGATATTTGTCATCCATTCTGGAGGAGATTTAGCATAGGACAGCACTCAACTATAAAAGGTCTTCAGGTCTTCCCCATGATATTCACCTCATCTTCGCATCCTTCTCTCAAGAGCATAGTAGGGTGTTATTTGTATCCATCACCCAGGTGCTGCTCTATGACTGCATGTTTTTGGTGCTTTTTGGTTGCAGGATAACATAGAGCATAGGGAGACACAAATTTGATTTTGTTTCAACTGTGCCCCTGTAAGTTAGACATTTTACAGCAGCTGTGTGCACACATAACAGTTGGGCTTCATTTTTTGTTTCCGTTCGGATCGTTTGGCTGGATGATTCGCATTTCTGAGAGAATAATAGAAAATAATTCATACTTATCCATAATTACTAGATAACAACATTGCATTAGTGCTGAAGAGATATGTTAGGAGATTGATCTTTTTTAGAAAGCTGTTTTTTGGTGGTTTATTACAATCATTTACTTTGTAAATTACTAATGCAACATACTTATTCTGTTTTTGATAAGTGATCATTCAGCATTTCCAATGGCTGTCATTTTATCTAATTTCATGTTTTTTTTTAAGAATTGTGACTGTTTTCAAGTTTATATCTTTCCATGCTACCTTTTTTAAATAAGATGTATATTTGTAATTGAATTTTTTTGTATTAATGAGCTTAAAATGTTTCAAAACTTTCAATATGAATCTAAAAATACAGGCTTGTTTTCTTTAAAAGATTTAAAAGATTGTGTCAGTTTTATTGCAAATAGAAAAGCCATACATATTAATTTAGTCTTAATTTTCTTAATAGGTTTTTAATTATTTGTCTTTCTCTTCTGTCTCCTTCCAGCTTTCATATATATATATATATATATATATATATATATATATATATATATATATATATATATATATATATACACACACACACACACACACACACAAACTACTGGATAGGTGCACACAGAAAACAATGGAAATGCCTAGGTGCTTGAACATGTATATAAATCTATAGAGCAAAGAAATCCGCACTCATAGGTCTTTTGTGAAGAAAAACCTTTATCAGGTAGAGACTGCACTCACAGGTCTCTTCTCTACCTTTCTGTGCAAATAACCCAGGTACTTTATACCTCATTATTCGCGAGTGCCGATATTTTTCTCTTGTTTTCTGCCTGCTTCACACTGCTAAAGCTGGCCTAAGAAGCAAAGATTTGATCGTACGAATCTACATTTCGTACGATTTTTGGGCCGTGTGTGGAGTGTCCTGACATTTTTGTGCCATCGCAATCGGTCGTTCAGACGATCGGAGAGGTTAGAAAATTTCTGTCGGCTACCAATAATATTTCTCCATGTATTGCCGATATGACGATATCGGTGGGAGACTGTCACCAGCTTTTGTCAGACATTACTTTCGTACAGTTGCTGTCAGGGGGCAGAACATCGGCTGATCTGTTCTTTTACTACTTTATTTGATCTAAATGGTTAGTGGCAGGTCGGGAGATGGCACCGAACAATCGTTCATACGATATGCAGGTCTATGGCCAGGTTAAGATCTGTGTTTTTTTTTTTTTTTTTTTTTTTAAACACAGTTTTGGCCAAGCCTGTGTCTGCTAGAAGGTATACAGCATGTTGGCTCTTTACTAACAGCCATTCTGACACCAGAGCTGTGTACATTAAAGACTGACAGAATTAGGAGGCAGAAGTCCATAGGGAAGTTCCCCAAGTGGAACTCATAGAATTTTGTTTTAATTACCATCTGCATCTGTTTCTTACCAGATACAGGGTCATTCAGACCCTATCAGACAATATGGTGATTACTCAATGGAAGTTTGACCTGAATTACATTTTCCCTCCTATTCCAGTAATGCACCTAGTCTGCTCAGACTAAACCAGTTTTCAATAATGGCAATAATGAATGCACCATAGTGGACCAGACAGGCTTTCTTTTCCACTACGCTTTTAGGGCACCAATTGCTTACTCCAGATCTGTTTCTGCAAGGCTCCTGTTGTCATCCAAATCTACAGACTTCCTCTCATGGCATGGCTTTCCACGGCACCATCTGGAGATGTAAGAGGTTTGCACAGCCATGTTTGGAAGACCTACATAGTGTGGTAAAAGATTAAGGGCTGTGATGCATTCATGTACTAAATGCCCTTTCTGCTGAAATGTTACCAGATGGGATATATCAGGCCTGGGGGTCAAGTATATCAAAGGTTTTTGATTAATTTTCTGCCCTGTCCATCCACCATGTAAACACCAACTCCATCTGTGGGACTGACTTCAGTTTAGTTCAAAGCAAAGAAAGTATAAGCAATCCTGCGCTCATTTATTTCATAAGTGAAACAATTATTTAAACTCCCTAAAGTGACCTGTGCTAAGAGACTTGTGCTTGGTAAAAATGGAACATTTTCCAAAAATCCTTTTCCAAAGAAAGAAATTGATCAAGTGATATGTCAATCAGGAACACCTTCACTATGAATAGTATAATTGCATGAAGGGTTAGAAAAAGATGTGGTAACTCCAATACACCATTGGTTGAACAAATAGTGCACCCTCTTCTCCTCTTCAATGTATGGGTGACCGCTTGCTGCAGGACTTGAAATGAATCAGTGTTGCCCAGAGTTTTAGATCATAGGAAATCATCATGCATACAAAACAAACATTGCTTTCCAATGCTCGTTCTTTTCAAGCCCTTGCTGCCAACTGCCATCCATCTCTTTTTCCAGAAGACTAGGCAATTCCTAATATGTAGCCTACCCCTAGTCTGGGCCCATGTCCCTACCTCCCACAATTTGAATAACTCCTCGAGCTACTTGTAAGAATTGGGCACCTGCTGGTTTGCACGGGAGGGGGATTGGTGGCTGGCTGGGTTGCTTAGGATACCCGGCAGGCTTGGCCCAGCGCTGATCTTTTCTCCAACATGACTCTCCTTTGTGGTCTCATGGAAATTTATTAGGAGATGATTGTATAAATATAGTATAGATGATATGGGTGGATTTACAAGAATTTGAAGTTTATAAGAAAAAAGAAAGTACACTGAATTTCTTGAAATGATAGTTTATTAAAAATTGTTTAGAATAAACTCGTTTAAATTAGCTGTAAGCATATTACAGAGATTGGGGCACAAACAAGACTGTATCTGGCAGGACACCATATTATCAGGTGGTCTGATCAGACTATATATGTTACTATTAAAAAATACTGTATCAACATTTTTATATTATTTAAAAGGAATGTTGTGCACAAAAAAAGAAAGGGGAGTCCTAGTTTAACAAATTCATTGCTAAATCTTTAAATTGCTATGGGATTATGTAATAAAAGGCTCTCAGTTTGCACAGGAGCAGTATCTCATAGCAACCAATCAGCAGGTCGCATTTACGGGTCACCTGTTTTAAAGCAAGCATCTAATTGGTTGAAATGGGTTACTACCCCTGGGCAAGCCTTTTATTACATAGAGAGGTTAGTGTGTTTTTACTGTTCTGCTTTAGTGACAGATGAGAGATATAAAAGGTTTTTCATAAAATTATTGCAGCTAGTAATGTTTTAGAGCAGATCTCTTAACAGAAGTTTTTTCCCTCTCTTTTTTATGTAGGTGATACACTTGTGGGCATAAGAGCATTTGTTGCCTAGTTGCAATGTGTCGCTCCCATGGCATTTAGAATACAGACACATGCTTAAGAGAATTTGTAATAGTTGGATTAGTAAAAATGTTTGTAGAGAAACAACACACATTCCTATTTCCACTGACTGCAGTCCTTAATAGTGTTTGTGACACTTTGCCAACAGCTGAGGTCATCACAGAATGTCAAACTGACTGACTACTATGGAAAACTATGGCTTCAGCATTTGTATTTGATTTGACTGACATGTTGCATTCTTGTTTATAGTTTCCCTTTATAGTGTAAAATGAAAGCATCAGTTGTTAAACCATACATTTCATGGGCCAAGAGGAAAATGTGTTGTGTTGCTAAAACACAATTTTAATTTCTTTACAAGATTTTTCTCATTTATTTAATGCTTTAATGAAAAGACTTCTCTACTTCTTAAACTATTCCATTGTTGTACTTGTGAATTGTGATTTTTGGTCCCTGTTACCCTGATCTGAACCCAGCTTTTGATTTGGATTTTGGTTTCTGGATTTCCATTGTACCTGCTGCTAGTTTATGCTGACATTCTTGTTCCTGATACTTGTTAAAATACTTTGGGGCAAATTTACTAAAGGGCGAAGTGTGACGTCATTTTGGCACTTCGCAGATTTACTATTGGGCGATGGCGTAATTACGCTAGCAAAGGAATATAGACTCTGGCACAACTTCGTACTCTAACACCAGGCGTATTTTCACTCTGGCGAAAGAGCGTTACTAAGCAAATTCACTAAGTTTTCGATTTTACTGACCATCACCTCTGTCGCCAGACTTGCCTCCGCCACCTCAGACCTGGCGAAGTGCAATAGAATAGATAGGAGTTTGTCAAGTCCCAAAAAAACGCTGGCGTCTTTTCCTTTTTACAGGGTGATAGGCTGAATTTTTTTTTGGGGGTACCCTCCTTTCCCCCTACATTTCCTTACATATGGCACCTAAACTATACTGTGGGCACATGTGTAGGTCATTATATAGTTTTATTAAGGTTCCCTGGCCTTGTGTAGTGTAATATATTTGCTGCAGCAAATACGGCCATTGTACTTTAACTGCATGTCGTATGCAAATTACCGAACACTAGCGTAACTTCGAACTGCTGATCGTATTTTTGCTAGCGCAACTTCGCAAGCGTTCGGTAATCTGTGCGCAACTTCGGATCTTCGTGAATTACAGTTGTCCAGGCGAATTTACGCCTGGCGAAGTGTTGCAATGTGCGCAAAGCCAAAGATGGTGGATTTTTGGAGGTAAGTAAATTTGCCCCTTTGTCTGCTTTCCTGTGTATTTTGCCAATATCCACATGCTCTACTCTGTGCTTGCCATCCTGCTTGCTCTCAGCTATCAGACCTCACTGACTGCTAGCAGTCACCTTCCTACTGCCACATAAACTTACATTAGCTGCTATCTTAGTACTTAACATCAGAAATTACACTATCCCCACTCTGACTAACTCTGCAATGCCACAGTGATGCTGGAATTGTGGGAAATAATGTATTTTGGGTTTTAAAAAAATGGTGGATTGAACTTTTTGGCCATAGGTTATGCCTTTTCACTTCCTTTCTCTTTCATACCAGCTAACAACTCTGATCATCTTGGTTATTGTTATTTCAATTCTTTTTTTCTCAAAAAAATTGTTCAGAATAAAAATTCAGTGGTATTATAGTGGAAGACAAAAAATTGGCGAAAAAATGTCTATATTTTATCTAATGCACCTTAAGAAGTGGAGTCTAATGCACCTTAAGAAGTCATTGTGGTGAAAGAACCTCAAAAAAAAAAACCTACAGTCAAACATGGGGGAGGCTCACTGATATTTTGTGAGCTAGTTCTCTATTGCAGGCGGACAATGACCTGAAGCACACATCAAGAAGAACACACACATACATTATTCCACAACCTGTTCTCTACTCACAAGATTTCAATAGGTAAGACCAGTGGTGTAACTACAGAGGAGTGCTTTGACAGATCCACTCACAATAATATGCAGTTGGGGAGGTATCAACGTTTCAGGTTGTACCCCCTGAAACGTTGATATTTATGTGACTCGATAAATGGGGTAAGCTCCCCAACTGCATATTATTGTGTGTGCAGCTCTGTTATAGCACTTCACTACAAAATCCTGACCTTGGCCAACCAGACTGACAACCTGCACCACCAGTGCAGTATAAAGTTGAATGACGCGTGTGTGGTGAACACTATACATATTCTAGTAACTATAGAGGAAGCAACATTGGTGAGGAGGTGGGATGGGGCACTGACTTTGGGCTCTGCTTACAGCCTCTCTTCTGCCTGAAAATGTGCATTTCCACTGCAACCTATACTGTGGGCAGGTGTGTAGACCTGTGCACTGGGCTCCTCCAAAGTTTTTGGTTTTTTTTCCCGAGGATGCTCGTTTCTGCATTGTTACTTGCTGTGTAAGGCATTCCATATGAAAGTTTTTACTCTGTATAGACCGCTCTAATTTTTGTACTGTTTAACAGGAGTCCCGTCCAGACTAAACGGTATATCTATCCCTACACACTAGAGATCCGCGTAGTAGTCAATGTCCAGACACTGGATTTTTCACTAATTGGCAGGCCTGATAAGAGCATTAGACTAGTATATCCAGATAAGCAATCCTGATGAGAGTATAAGACTGCTTTGTTACCTAGCTGTAATTACCTAAAACTTACAAGTGGATCTAGCACCACACTGGCTAACCAACTAATTTCTACACTCTTCCATTTCGTCTTGCCCAGGGCAGCACCTATCTGCAGCAAGATTTATTCTCATTTTCTCACCATTTTCTCATAATATCCTAGTATTCTCCACTCACTGAAAACGAAATATGTTATATTGTATTATATTATACTGTATTGTATAGGCCATAACACAACTAACTATAAGACTCACCTATCTACACCTACTGTGTGATGGCATAACATAAATTAAAACGGATTGTAACACATTTCTCATAAACATTTTTTTTGGTAGCCTGTCCTAGCAACATAGCAATATTACGGTTTCAATATTTTTTATTGGGTTTTTCAAGAAAGAAAGAAATTTTACAAACATTTCAATAATAAATGTAGTGAATCTAGTAATGTCATTACATCAAACATGTACATTCAATGATAGTAATCACAGCAACAGTAGTAGTTAGCAGTAAAACAACAATAAGGATTAAACTATAGTCTAAGTTATGATAGCTAACAATATTCACTTAAATCAACAATGTGTGTATTTCACACGTGCATATAGGTTGAACTGATGGTATTGAAACATAGCAATATTAATGGAATTACATGTTAGTACTTTGCAAATAAGTGGCAATAATACAATACTTAACAAAACAACAATTTGAATAAAAATTTACATATACCCTATTTCTCAGTATATGGCTACATGCAGTAATTCTTACGAAGCTTGCCTTGTGCCCCTGTACACTGCCATCATTGAAGCTGCCACCTGACATACCCCACTTACTGCATAATATGATTCTGGTACTGCAGGCAATGCAGCTAGACGTGTTTTTAATTCTTATCTAATCTTATCTTGTTATGCACATGCAAATTTTTGTTCATCACATTTACATATTGCTTCAAGATGATTTCATTGTGCCACACAGAGATTGGTAGTGGACACATTTTATTTTTACTATCTCTACACTACTGGCAGTGGTGTTGGCAGAAGACTCCATGGAAGCTGCTAACCCCTGTGCAGAATGGAGGAAGGATATCCTTTAGGAGCCAGGAAATAGTTTTTTTTTTATCTACCACTTCAAAGACATTATACTCAAAGTCAATGAGAAGCCTTCAATCCTATCACTGCCTTCACAAATACAAAATTCCATTAGGTAGAGACGACTTTAATCCACAGTTGCTATGATTTGGTTCCCTTCTAGTCAGACCATTGAGCTAAATGCACTTTGCCAGGCTGATTATGGCCACTTATCCCCCCCCCCCCGGTATTTAAAGGTCAGTCCAAAATTGGCTTTTAATAAATTAGGGAAAAGGTTTTTTACTGGAAAATGCACATACTGTATACTCTGCGAAAACTTTTCATTTGCAAGTTGGTAAACAACACAAACTGACAAAGGTCTTCCCTTAAAGGATTTATAAACAATTTATGCTTTAGTAATTAAACCTCTAACTATATATCTAATACATATTTATATGTGTTTGTGCCTGAGCTTTTAGTGCTGGATCTAGCAAGGTTGCTATGTTACCTAATAAATATACTGCGTAATGTCTTGATCGCTTACAGAAACCCCAACAGAGCAACATAATTTGGCACCCTCTGTGCTGTTGCCGAGCGAGGATAGGGACACACTGAAACATCCTATAGAAGATAACACTGTGCTGTTTGCAGTCAACAAAACCTTTGGCTAGAGAGAGAAAATAACATGCACAGATACATTACCACCCAGACACTGGCTGCCTCCCTTAGAAGCATTAGTAATCCCTCCTCTTATACTTTCTGAAGTTTCCTTCTTTCTTCCCAAGTCTGGAGTGGAAGATTGGCTTGTTTTCTGTTTATTCGTTATGTGAGGCTTCAGCTCCGAGCTGTTAGTAAGCCTGGGGGAATGCAGGGCAAACCAAGGAAGATTTGAAAGATACTGAGCATCTCTTGCAGCTAAGTAAAGCAGCAGAGGCTATTTTCTAGGGCCTGCTTTCATTTCTAAACTAGTATCTGCCAAATTATTATGGCAGGAGGAGCTCTAGCATCTTCTGAATATGCAGCATGCAGCTGCAAACAAAATGGTAAGTATCTGACTACTTTATCATTTTCTTGTTGCTTATATTTAAAAATCTTTGTATTCTATATTATAAAGTGATCATTTATTTATACTTGAGTGTATAGACACACAAACGCACATATCATCAGCACCATTCTGGTTACCATTATAAGAATAACGGCAGCATTAACTTGCATTCCCCCTAGTCTTTTCTTAACTTTAGCTTTCTCTTTTAAAACATGCTTTTCTTACTCCTCCCCTGGCACGTCTAATTCAGGTAGCTAAAATTGTAAGAAAAAAAAAACCCAACCACTTATTGAATCCCAACACATTTTGAAGTCTTGTTTGCTCAGGGGCAGATACTTTCCTCTCTAGTTTAGAAGTACATTACCAACCAATCTTTGCTATTTCTGTGGTAGTCCTGTTTATGTATTCTGACTTCTGTTTATAATCTCTACCTCCCATATGTACACTCTCATTAAATATCCTCCTGCCTTTATGGGAATACATATACTCAAATTATAAGTATTTTTTGTATCCAGTAGTGTTACTAAATATTATTGGGCCTCATAGCAAATTATTGCTCATTGAGCCCCTATATATCCTGGGCCCCCCAGCAGCCGCAGGGTCTGCTTCCTCTGTAGTTACGCCCCTGTTTGTATACCTTTTTTTATCATTCTGTCACAGATTGCTCTGCTCAGTGAGCATCATTGTAATTATGGATGGGGATCTGCCATATTGTTTTATGCCAGCTGGCTATAGATTAACAATTTCATTCACCTGGAGGTCCAAACTCATTTGAACAGTTGGAAATTAATTGTATTAGCCAAGTCGTTGGAAGGAGCATAAAATATAGCAGGCTCGCTCTTGCTGCGTACTTATTAGTGTTGTCCCTTACCATGAAATTGTGCCCACCAGTGGCTAATATCACATGAATACACAGTATAATACCTTCTTATCTTTAACTGGTGACTTGGCAGAATGAAATCTATTTAGTTAGTTCATGCTCGTAGGTGCACACATTCTTAAATACAAACCAAAACAGGTTCATAAGGCCTTTATAACATACAGTACATTTCATCAAGCAGGACCTTATTCTTTTTCAGTATTATGTTTTGCACTGTAAAGGGCAGATTTATAAAAATGAGCTCACTACGAAAAAAATAACTGTCTATTCATCCCTATGGGTAGTTATCAATGGTGAACTCTAACTTTTGCTCATTGATAAATACCATTCTAAAAATCCCATAGTAATGAATAGAAAGTGAGTGATTTCACATTCTGATAAATCTGTCCATAAGTGTACTATAAATTTGTGTGGATGGGTGGTGGATGGGTACATTTCTGTGAAATATAAATGGTAAAGATATTTATAAATAATTTTTCTGAAATACTTACTTTATAGCTACATTTTTCAAATGGGTTGTATGGGAGTTTAAATGGACACAGGAGCTTACATGAAGGCCCGTTGGGTTGGGGGTACCAAGTATTTATATTTACACACAGACATATTTGTCACTGAGTGGGGTAAATAGCATATGTGAAGAGATGCAAACAGAACCTTAAGAGTACTGGAACAGAAGTTTTGTATATGGAAGTGCCACAAAAAAGGAATATATGTCCATCGAGATACAGAAGGGAATAACAAAATGACACTTTACTAAAGGATCTTGGGAGTTACTTTAAAGTAAACAAGTTGTTTACATTTCTATACCACTGCCCCGTAGACCCCCTACCATAACAGTTTGTGGATGTGGAAGGGAAAGGGGGTTTCAACAACCAATACCATTTAAGAGAATGGGTTCAAGATAATATAGAAATATTTATTTTACTTTGTTGTCAGTGGTTTTTAAACAATTTGTGAGAGGAAATAAGTGCTTTATTTTTTTTAAGCTTGTTAAACTTTCCCTATGTAAAATTCACTGACTGAAAGTTAATGCCTTTGATAAGATTTATTTCCATCAGTGTGTGCTAATGTAGGAAGGAGAGTTTAGTTACAGTACAGATCATTTTCTATCAAGCTAAGTTCTTTAATTCACCTTCCACTGCATAGACACTACAGAGGAACTCTGAATTATTTATGCTAGGCTGGCAGTTTCATTACCAATCTTATATTACCTGCTGTAGGTTACACCTCCTACACAATAGGAAAATGTGCACTTAAGTAAGATAACAGATGTATTTAAAAGTCCTTCATTAGGAGCAGGAGACTCGGGTATGCTTGCTTTTTGGCAATGAGTATATCTTTTTGGCTTACAGAACATGCATAAACATTCACTGGAATAATTGCTTTCAAAACATCCAAAATATTTAACTGATTTTATATTCCTTAGATCTACAGTATATCCCTAGGTTATAGGTTTTTGAACAGTGTTTATTATTTAGAAGCACTTCATATATCAATCGTAAAATATCACAATGCCACGTATACTGCACCTGTATGTTTGCTCAAAACGTTTTACTTTGTGTTCCATGTTGGTCCCATAATCCTGTTTTTCAGTTTCAGTACAGCATCTACTCTTTGGTGATTCGCACATCAGTACCATCTCTAAGACCAACGGCAGAAGAATTCAGGTTACATGTCCTCCCATGGGCCCAAGAACATTCGCTAAGCCTTTCTTAGGAATAAATAATTACACATCTCCCTATTTTCAATCACGAAATGGTTTTCACACAATACATTCTGAGAACAGCCCTGTAAAACCAAGAATTATTACCGTAGTAAAGCCAGGAAGCCATCCTTTGAAAAAGATCACATTACTACTAAACAAGAGGTCTGTCCAGACTTTTGAACAACTAGTTGCTGATATATCAGAAGCACTTGGTTTTCCGAGGTGGAAAAATGACAGAGTGAGGAAACTCTATAACCTGAGAGGCAAAGAGATACGAAGTATATCTGATTTCTTTCGTGGGGATGACATTTTTATAGCTTTAGGAAGAGAACAGCTGACAACAAAGTGCATTGACTCTGTTTTTGACGAACTTTACCCCGAGAGGTCATTGAAGAAAAGCAAGGACCAGGATGAAAAACGGAGGTATGGTCTGGAAAATAAAGGGTTAAATATTGATAATGTCTACAGTGATACTGATGTCGAACACAAGTGTGAGGATACAATGTCTCCCAGAGGTGTCACCAAATTTGACAGAAGAACAAATGACAAGTGCAGGGCTGAGGAAACAAAGAGGCTGAAACAGAGTGATAGTGAAAAATGTGACAAGGAAAAAGAAAAATGTTTTGGGCCGATTAAAAAGGCTGAGCACCACTGTAATAAGCAAAACCTTATAAAGTGCACAAGTTTGAGTTGCCTCATCAGATGTGATCATTGCAGAGTACACAGTCATAGGAACATCCATAACAGAGACTATGAAAAAGACAAATCATTTGAAGGCACTGGTACCATTTCCCTTCAAAGGCTTCCTTTTAACAAAGAAGAATTCAAAAATTGCAGGAAGTGCCCACTGGGAAATATCCAAGAGGAGGATCTAAGACTTCCATGCAAAGTTTGTAACTGCAAATTGAAAGACACTGAAAGAGACGGCAGCTTAGGAGATGACTTGATAAATAACAATATTGAAATGTTTGAAAAAACAGAATGGCTACCAAAGGATAACATTTATAGAAAGGAGCTGAAAAAAAAGCAGTGCAGGGATGTGATAGATGGTTTACCAATGGGGACCCACATCAATGTACTTTTACAGAATGATTCTCAGGAACCAAAGCAAAGCACGTCTTTCTTGCATGGAGACAACAGAACAGTTAATGGTTATGGTAATAAAAAAGAAAAGATAAAGGACTTTGACCCACAAATATTAAAAACTGAAGTTGGACCTGTGGGATTTCAGCCCCAAGTTAGAGGCGATGCAAAAGGGAATTGCCTTTTCACTTTAAAGAAACCATGTTGCATCAAAACCAGAAGGGATATAGAAAGTTACTATGAAATTGATAGGACTATTGGAGATGGAAACTTTGCAGTTGTAAAGGTGTGTAGACCTTGGAATGAAAATCAGGAATATGCTATGAAAATTATTGATAAATCTAAACTCAGAGGAAAAGAGGAAATTATTGAAAATGAAGTCAGGATCATCAAAAATCTTTCACATCCCAATATAGTTAAACTATTCAGTGATTATGAAACAGATAAAGAGATTTACTTGATTCTGGAGTATATCAGGGGTGGGGACCTGTTTGATGTGATTACAGAGAGCATTAAATTCACTGAACACGATGCTGCCCTTATGTTAATTGACTTATGTGAAGCACTTCAGTATATTCACAGCAAACACATTGTCCATAGAGACCTCAAACCTGAAAATCTTTTGGTAAGTAATTAATGTAACAGCATGATAAAAGGTGGAAACATTTGGACATTAAAGGGGTAGATTTATTCCAATGTGAGATTAGAGTTTACCACAGAAACATTCAATTATTTTCTATTCATTCCTATGGGATTTTTAGAAGTGTACATAACAATGGGTGAAAGTTACAGTTCACCATTTGATCAATACACTTTTAAAAATCTCATAAGTCGAAGTAGAAAGCAAGTGAGTTTTTCTGTGATAAACGCTAAACTCACATTTTGATAAATCTGTCCCTGAGTGTAAATTGCAAGTTTAAGGTTCTAGTATAAATGAATCAAACATTTTCAGTAATTGTAATGTTATTGATACATGTAGTTGTTTTTGAAGCAAGACCTTTCTGTCCCATTGTATCCTTTCCACTACTGAACCTGTACATGTACCATTCAAACGATCTAGCAGTATTCAGTCCCACCATGCCTTGCAAGCTTCTGTCATTCTCACAGAATATGCAAAACTTTATGTTAAAGGAACTGCCCAGTGTGGCATTAGTTTGCGCTGACCAATTTGCATTGCCACCTCACAGCACTTCATTGCCACTTTACATTTTCAGTTTATCCAAATTAATGAATAGCCTATTGGATTGTACAGGAATAAAGCACCCAAGGTGGCCAATCTGAGTAGCATGGACGGGCAAATGTGGCACATTTCACAGATTGTCCTGCTCAGACTGAACATAATCTGTCATTGACTCTTGTCCATGCATTGAATGGGGCATTGTCAGCCCCAGTGAGAGGAGCAGCAGGTTCCCCTCACCTCTGTTCTTATTTGCTCATATGGACTCTGGCCCTAATGGGAAAGTGAACAATGCTCTTTAGCTGTCCACGGGGTTCCCCAGATTACAAAATAAATGGCAGGTCAGCGTTTGTGTGGCAGCATTTGGGTTTTTGTTTCTGCTAGATTTCTGTCTATATATGTTAATTGTTTAATGAATTACATGATATTGTGGTCAGCAAGACCAACTGTAGGTAATTTTGACAGTTAGTGATTTGGCTTAAGATAAAATTTTAAACAAATTAAGGTCTGTAGCAATATTGGCAGCAACTGAGACATTATTTCCTTTAGATGCAATTCACTATTAACAGCTAGTGTGTAAAGAGAGATACTGCATTGCTGCTTTAATGACAATTGTATTAAATGTCCACCATGCTTCCATGTATATTTACAGGGCCAGATTTCCCTTTTCGCTGCCCCTAGGATGCCTGGGTCATAGCGCCCACTTGTGAGCGCATGCGCCGGCCACCAGGTCCTAGTGCCTGCTGAAGAACTTGCACACATACGTCCCCCCCTCCCCCGCGGCTCCCAATATTATTTTAGATGTGACTGGGTGTCATGCCGCCCCTCAAATTTCGCCACCCTAGGCCAGGCCCTTTGTGGGCTCACCACAAATCCGTGCCTGCGTATTTATAGCTATGAAAATTTTTAAACCAGGATTTGGTTTGGGATTCGGATTTTTTCAGCATGAATCCTAGTGCCTTGCTGAAACCAAATCCTTAAAATTACAAATGGACAGGATTTATGCAGTACAAATTATGTCATTTGGGTGGGGGAGATGTTCCCAACTTATATACATGATAGGAAAATGTAAGCATTACGTGTCCTTTAAGAGGGTCTGCTCAAGGGCAAGCATTTGAAACAGCTGCCTAAGGCAGCACTGCACATGCCAACTGTAAGAAGTCAGTAAGATATAATGAGAGAAAATGTATAGATTATTAGACTTTAATTTAGGTAGTTCAAATTATGTACTTTATTTATTAAGTAGTCACACTCTAAGAAAAACTATTTACCTTAAACACTCGCATATGGTAAATTGTTGTCACATATTTTGTAGGAGGTCATATGTAATAATCAATATTTAGCATACGGTAGATTAAAATGATGAAGCCTTTATAGAATCCTGTTTAACTTCAATGTTTTTTTCTGTTTGTTCACTGTCCTTCCAAAGACTAAGATTGTGTTTCAAATATTTCAGGTACAGCGTAATCCAGATGGATCAAAAACATTAAAACTAGCTGATTTTGGCCTTGCTATTTATGCTACAGGGCCGATATTTACAGTTTGTGGAACACCTACATATGTAGCTCCAGAAATCCTATCAGAAAAAGGTAAAGTTTTGTTCAGCTATTAAATTCAACAATTTAAGGACAATGCCACATAGGGTTTTGTCACCAAAATGCCCAGAAATACTTTTCCCAGGGTCGGAACTAAGGGTAGGCAGAATAGGCATTTGCCTAGGGCACAACAATAGGGGCAGGTACCTATTCTACCTACTCCTAGTTCCTAGTTGCTTCCTTCAGCTGGTTATAGTAAGTTAGGTTGAAAAAAGTCACATGTCCATCAAGTTCAATCTTTTATGTCTATATATATATATAACCTGCCTAACTGCCAGTTAATCCAGAAGAAGGCAAACAAAAAAAAACCTATCTGAAGCCTCTCCAATTTGCCTCAGAGGGGGGAAAAATTCCCCTGACTCCAAGATAGCAATCGGACTAGTACCTGGATCAACTTGTACTATGACTATCTTCCATAACCCTGTATTCCTTCATTTGCTAAAAAGCCATCCCACCCCTTCTTAAAGCTATCTAATTTATCAGCCAGTACAACTGATTCAGGAAGACAATTCCACATCTTCACAGCTCTCACTGTAAAAAACTCTTTTCGAATATTTAGATGAAACCTCTTTTCTTCTAACTGAAATGGGTGACCTTGTGTCAGCTGTAAACAGCTTCTGGTAAATAAAGCATTAGAGAGATTATTACAAGATCCCCTAATATATTTATAGATAGTTATCTTATCACCCTTTATGAACCTCTTCTTCAGCATAAACAACCCCAACTTGGCTGGTCTTTCTTCATAGAGACATTCCATACCTTTTACAATAAGTAATGCAAAGGTCCTTGTATGTAAAAGTAAGGGCTCATTATTGTTCCAGACTGCTAACAGGAAAGCTTAATGAAAGCAATTAAAATTGTATGCATTCATTTTGATTTAGTTCCAGTATTCAGTACAGGCTCTGGGACATAGTCTATAAAGTTTATTACATTGCAATTGTTTTTCAGTGATCCAGTACAGATATACAGGAGGTACATAAGTGTATGGAACACCCAACATATTGATATATGAGGGAGTTAGGTCGATTACATGTATTTATATAGTAAGCATGTCTTGAAGTGATCAGGCTTATTGATTTTTTTTTTCATATTTAATAATTATGTAACTAGGTTCCTCTAAAGGGCTTTAGACTATTTATTGGGGTAAGATAAAATTAAGGGAATAGCAACAAATAATCATTTATGTATAGTTCATTTTCTGCAAACACCTTCTTATTGGAATATTGTTATGTTTATAATTGTTCACAGTGTAATTCTGGATTCATTTTGCAGATAGAAAGAAAGAAGTTAAGTGAACATGTATGAACTTGTATCTGCCCTTATTGTACATGATAATACATAATGATTGTCTGTAGCATAATACAGTAATGTACAACCCAAACAGGGTTAAGGATTCCTGTGCTCTACCTAATATAAAACCAATTAGATATAAGTAAAAGATGACTCATCAGACACTATTTATTCTATTCCATTGCTTGGACCAGGCTTAGTGCTTATTAAACCAAATTACTGTATATGTTTTTGTGCATTGGAAAAACAGTGAGTTTCTGATTTGGGGCCACTACTATGTATTTTTTAGCAGTTTAGTTACTTTGAAGCAGGGGTCCTCTTTAATTTTTTGATTTTAGAAAAGAAGCAGCATTCTGGCTAGTGTAGCCTGAGATGGACACATATCTGCATTCAGATGAAAAAAACCTTCATTATTTGGAGGAGACATTCATTTACCAGTACCAGTAGTGGTACTGGGAGCAGAGGGTGATGTTTTGATTTTGGGAGGCTTATTACAGGATATAGACTCAATTATTTATGTCATAGCCAAATGGCCCACTCATTTATACAAGTGCATAGAATGCAGTTCAAAACTGGATAAATGTATAGCAGACACTCAAATGAGTAGTCTTCTACCAGGCAAAGTATTAAAGTAAAATATGTCTTTGTTATGTCATTATTACAGTCGTACAGGTTTCGTGTTCACAACACTATTAGAAGACTATAAACCAGGATCTTTCACTGTTAATAAACTTCAGTAATATTAACTTATTCCAAGCCTGCTGCTTTCAGAAACTGCTCATCTTCCACTCAGTTTAAGTCCCGGTACAGCTGCACAGGGATTGGCTAGGCTGCAAAGCGAATACCTCCAGGCTATCCAATTATGTATAGCTGCACAGTAATTGGATAGAATGCTGGAAATAAATCCTTCTAGGCTATCCAATCCGTGCTCAGCTGTACTGGGACTACAGTTCCAGGTCAGAAACTCATAGTGGGGGCAAGTGCCCTCCCTATTTGTGCATGCCCATATTGGTAAGGCCCCATCTAGTATATAAAGTGCAGTTTTAATCTCCAGTGCTTGCATTTGTTATTATTAAAGGGCAACTAAGATGGTAAAGAGAATGCAAAGTCTCAATTAGGAAGAAAGACTGGCCAAGTTGGAATTGTTTAGATGCTTACAGGGACATATGTATAAAAATAGATGAAAATAGTTGATGGAGTTTTGATCATTTGATAATGATAATTGATAATTTTGGAATGCACGTGTATTTTCACATTTTCTGTTCCTTGGCTGAGGGTCTGAGGCTGGAGCACCCCAACCACACTTTTTCTCTCTCTCTTTGTGAACTAGTTTCTGTGATAGTTATATTTTTAAAAATATAAGGGGACCATACAATAAACTCTTTAAGGCTTCCAGCATCTTAATTTTCTTAATGTTTTTACAATAAGAGATGTAAACCCAACTGAAAATCCTTAAAATAATTTCATATTTTTTACTTGTTTCCCTTACATAAAGTGCATTATATTTCCTAATGTTTCTCCAGGTTATGGTTTGGAGGTTGACATGTGGGCTACTGGAGTCATTTTATACATACTGCTCTGTGGATTCCCACCTTTTCGAAGTCCAGGTCGCGATCAGGAAGAACTATTCCAAATTATACAGAGTGGAGAATATGTGTTTCTCTCACCTTACTGGGATCATATTTCAGAAGGTAACAGTGGTTATTGTTATTGCATCATATGCAAGAAAAGGGTTTACATATCTAAAAGGTTAAATATCTTTAAATGAAGGTAAAATTCTGAAATCGAACTTCATGGATTCTAGGAATATTTGAACTGCAGCACTAAAGCAAACAATCTGTATTTGGACTTTCATTGAAATATTCATTGAAAGCAGAAAGACACATTGTTGTATAGTCTACATAGGCATAATGCCCCAATGTACAACTGGAAACCCTGTAGGAAAAAAAACCCCATACCCCCCACCCCATGTAGATCCCCCTCCCTCCTCCCCCCAGGCTAACTGCCCCACCCCCGGGGAAATGCTCCATACTTTAGGTAAGTATAAAGTATGGGACATTTCACCGGGGTAAGTATAACGTATGGGGCATTTCCCCTGGGGGAAGTTAGCCTGGGGGAAGGAGGGAGGGGGGTCTACGTAGGGTGGGGGGTACGGTTTTTTTTTCTACAGGGTTTCCTTCTCCTTTAAAGAATATACTTTGCAAAAAGTATATAAATATGACTGCGTTTTTATAAATGTAATCATATCTCCAAACCTTTGAAATAGGGCACTATTGACCAGACCCAATCCTGCATGCAAGCTATTTATTAAACAGCCCTTTTATTCCTTCTCTTCATAAACAGAAGTTAAAGATTTAATCAGCAAGCTGCTAGTGCTTAATCCCAAGATCCGGTACTCTGCTAAGTGTGTCCTTCAGCACAGCTGGGTCACTTCAAGGGGACAAACGAACAGCCGTAATCTACAAAGAGAAGTAACCGTAAATATTGAGCGTCACTTCAGGAACAGACAAAAGAAAGAAGTGACTGATGCTGACAAGTGACAAGCTTTTGGAAAATAAGGCATCAGGAATTTTATTTTTAGTTTAAATGTTACGTTTTAATTATTCATACAGAGAATTAGTGATCTCATTGATAATATTCTTTAGGTCCATCATAAGTAAACATATTCTAGTGTAATTATAGCAGTTATTGTTATTTGTCTTCATTGTATCATACATTTTTTTGTCTTTATCACAGTATATATTTCTCCTTGATAGAACCAGTGTAGATTACATTCCAATGTTATATACAGTTAGTTCTTGACTTATTTTTGCAACTATAGATTTAGCATGGCTTGGGCAGCCCTTTGAAGTGAAGCTATTTATTTTAACTACTGACATCCTTAATACCTTTTATACTTTTGACTTAAAGAGTAGGATAATACAGGTGAGGTCTCTTATCCAGAAAGCTCTGAATTATGAGAATACCACCTCCATCTCCATTTATCAAATAATTCTAATGGTTTCAAATTATTTTTGTATAATAATATTAATAATAAAACAGTACCTTGTAAACTATTATTAATCTGTATTGGTGACAAACCAGTTCTATTGGGTTTGTTTAATAGTTAAAGAGTTTTTAGGTAGACTTAAGGTATGGTGATACAAATTATGGAAAGAACCATTATCTGGAAAATTCCCAAGCATTGTGGATAATAGGTCCCATACCCATAAATAACAATATTAATCCTGTTAGTACCAGAATGTTTGAAGCAATGTGAAAGGAACCAAAAATCCAATTTGCAAACATTGATTTATTTTTAACTACGACATAATGAAGAATATTTGCTTTATAAAGATTGGCATTTGAACTTTTTGAACAAACTTTTACACCATTTTTGGAGTAAAATATTTTACATAGATTACAATAACAATACATTTGTAGCCTTTGTTTTGTAGATGGGATCAATGACCCCTATTTGAAAGCTGGAAACAGTGAGAAGAAGAAGGCAAATAAAAATGAAAAAAAACTGTAAAAATGAAGGCCAATTGAAAAGTAGCTTAGAATTAGAATATAACATACTAAAAGTTAAATTAAAGGTGAACCACCCCTTTAAGCAAAGGAATATTCATACAAACAGAATATTTTATTCATTTTATTCTTCATTATTTTCATTATAGATTCAATAATTGTATAAATGAACTATGAAATGAGGAACAGTATAATGTTCTCATTAATTTGTTGTTGTTTATAGGAAAGTAAATAGGAGAAACCCCCTACTAAACTGGGGATTCTACTATTAACATGTAAAGAGATTGTTGCAAGCCAGAGTTCTTTGTTCAGCACACTTGAGTAAATGCCACGTGTTTAAGCACAGCCTTAAACCTAACGAATGCTTCAGGGTGGTCCTTGCAAGCTGAAACAGTGAAAGAAATTTTTTTCGACTACAAAATGATGAGGGTAATGCAAGTATATTATACTATATTTTTGCAAGCTTTCCACATTACTTGGATAAATAAATACTGTATATTTTCCAATGGGTTTTATTGTCTGTGTCTTGCTTGGAATGTTGCACACTTTTAAAGGGATACTTTCTTCACATAATTACCCACTTTTGTTATAACTTTTGTAATTTATACAAGACTTAATAGTGTTTTGTTATTTTCTGTCACACTAGAGGTCCACACACTAAAAAGGTACAGTTAGGCCCATAAATCTTTGGACAGAGACAACTTTTTTCGAATTTTGGTTCTGTACATTACCACAATGAATTTTAAATGAAAAACTCAGATGCAGTTGAACTGCAGATTTTCAGCTTTATTTCAGTGGGTTGAACAAAAAGATTGCATTAAAATGTGAGGAACTAGAGCCTTTTTTTAACACAATCACTTCATTTCAGGAGCTCAAAAGCAATTGGACAATTGACTCAAAGGCTATTTTAAGGGCAGGTGTGGGCAATTCCTTGTATGTGGAAGTGCTTGTATGTGGAAGACAACATGCGGTCAAAGGAGCTCTCCATGCAGGTGAAACAAGCCATCCTTAAGCTGCATATTAGGAGTGGCAAAATCTACAGTTTAGTACATCTGGAGAAAGAAAGAAAGCACTGGTGAACTCAGCAATGCAAAAAGACCTGGACATCCACAGAAGACAAAAGTGGTAGATGATCGCAGAATGATTTGGATGATGAATAGAAACCCCTTCACAACAGCCAAACAAGTGAACAACACTCTCCAGGAGGAAGGTGTATCGATATCCAAGTCTGCCATAAAGAGAAGACTGCATGAAAGTAAATACAGAGGGTGCACTGCAAGGTGCAAGCCACTCATAAGCCTCAAGAAAAGAAAGGTTAGATTGGACTTTGCTAAAAAAACATCTAAAAAAGCCAGCACAGTTCTGGAAAAACATTCTTTGGACAGATGAAACCAAGATCAACCTCTACCAGAATCATGGCAAGAAAAAAAGTATGGCGAAGGTGATGAACAGCTCATGATTCAAAGCATACCACATCATCTATAAAACATGGCGGAGGTAGTGTGATGGCGTGGGCGTGCATGGCTGCCAGTGGCACTGGGACACTAATGTTTATCCATCATGTGACACAGGACAGAAGCACCTGAATGAATTCTGAGACATACTGTCTGCTCAAATCCAGCCAAATGCAGTCAAATTGATTGGGAGGCGTTTCATAATACAGATAGACAATGACCCAAAACATACAGCCAAAGCAACCCAGGAGTTTTTAGTAAAGCAAAGAAGTGGAATATCCTTGAATGGCCAAGTCAGTCACCTGATCTGAACCCAATTGAGCATGCATTTCACTTGTTGAAGACTAAACTCCGGACATAAAGGCCCACAAACAAACAGCAACTGAAAGACACTGCAGTAAAGGCCTGGCAGAGCATTAAAAAGGAGAAACCAGAGTCTGGTGATGTCCGTGAGTTCAAGACTGTCATTGCCAGCAAAGGGTTTTCAACCAAGTATTAGAAATGAACATTTTATTTTCAGTTTTTTAATTTGTCCAATTACTTTTGAGCCCCTGAAATGAAGTGATTTAGTTCCTCACATTTTTATGCAATCTTTTTGTTCAACCCACTGAATTAAAGCTGAAAGTCTGCAGTTCGTCTGAGTTGTTTCATTTAAAATTCATTGAGGTAATGTACAGAACCAAAATTAGAAAAAAGTTGTCTCTGTCCAAAGATTTATGGGCCTAACTGTATATGTTTATATAGCTTATCACATCAGTTGATCTGTTTTCTCTGGTGAGCATTAATATCCCTTTCAGCTTTAATGCAGATCTGCTGTGCCGATGGTTTACTGACTTTGCAGACTGTGCCCCCAATAGATACCATACTGCATAGCGTATGTCTGCTTTGGATTGTAATGCTCTACTGACAGAAGGAGTCTAGTAGCTTCTTCCCTCCAGCTCAGCTTTCTAAGTTATCCAGTAGCAAACTGTCAGTTCCTGTTAGTGGACATGGACTTGATGGGCTCACTTTCTTCCCTTGCTGACTAGACCTTTTGCTACTAAGAGACTTCAAAACTGTAGTGAGGTTGTAGGAAGCAACTGTTTCAGCTACAGCTTAATAAAGTTAAGTAAACCACATACATTTTCTTCAGTATATTAAAAACCAGGGTTATAACCGAGCTCTTACAAACAGTTAGAGATGGCGCGAACTGTTCGCCGGCGAACTTGGTGTTCGCGCTCGCCGGAAGTTCGCGAACGTCGCGCGACGTTCGCCATTTTGGGTTCGCCATTGTTGGCGCTTTTTTTTGCCCTCTCACCCCAGACCAGCAGGTACATGGCAGCCAATCAGGAAGCTCTCCCCTGGACCACTCCCCTTCCCTATAAAAACCGAAGCCCTGCAGCGTTTTTTCACTCTGCCTGTGTGTGCTGAAGAGATAGTGTAGGGAGAGAGCTGCTGCCTGTTAGTGATTTCAGGGACAGTTGAAAGTTTGCTGGCTAGTAATCGTTTTGATACTGCTCTGTTATTGGAGGGACAGAAGTCTGCAGGGGTTTGAGGGACATTTAAGCTTAGGTAGCTTTGCTGGCTAGTAATCTACCTTCTACTGCAGTGCTCTGTATGTAGCTGCAGTGGGCAGCTGTCCTGCTTCTGATCTCATCTGCTGACTGCTGCAATAACAGTAGTCCTTGTAAGGACTGCTTTTATTTATTTTTTTGTTGTTTTACTACTACTACTACTACTACTACTACTACTACTATAAGAGCCCAGTGCTATTAGTCTAGCAGTGTTGGGGAGTGGGACTGGTGTGCTAATCTGCTGCTCCTAGTAGTTCAGCAGCACCAACTGTAATTTTTTTTTTTTTAATATTCATTTTTTTTTTATTTTACTTTTTTTTATTTTACTACCGCTGTAGTAGTGTATAAGTTGACCTTTTAGGCATTATTTGCCCTGTAGGCATTTTTTGCCCAGTGTGTTATTCAACCAACTGCCATCTAGCTGTGTGACCTTGTTCACATTCTGTCTAAATATCCATAATATTACCGTCTCCAGAAAAAACACCGGAGTGACTTTTTTCAAGCAGCCATAATAAATTTTACGTAATCCGTATCCATCGCTGTAGTAGTGTATAAGTTGACCTTTTAGGCATTATTTGCCCTGTAGGCATTTTTTGCCCAGTGTGTTATTCAACCAACTGCCATCTAGCTGTGTGACCTTGTTCACATTCTGTCTAAATATCCATAATATTACCGTCTCCAGAAAAAACACCGGAGTGACTTTTTTCAAGCAGCCATAATAAATTTTACGTAATCCGTATCCATCGCTGTAGTAGTGTATAAGTTGACCTTTTAGGCATTATTTGCCCTGTAGGCATTTTTTGCCCAGTGTGTTATTCAACCAACTGCCATCTAGCTGTGTGACCTTGTTCACATTCTGTCTAAATATCCATAATATTACCGTCTCCAGAAAAAACACCGGAGTGACTTTTTTCAAGCAGCCATAATAAATTTTACGTAATCCGTATCCATCGCTGTAGTAGTGTATAAGTTGACCTTTTAGGCATTATTTGCCCTGTAGGCATTTTTTGCCCAGTGTGTTATTCAACCAACTGCCATCTAGCTGTGTGACCTTGTTCACATTCTGTCTAAATATCCATAATATTACCGTCTCCAGAAAAAACACCGGAGTGACTTTTTTCAAGCAGCCATAATAAATTTTACGTAATCCGTATCCATCGCTGTAGTAGTGTATAAGTTGACCTTTTAGGCATTATTTGCCCTGTAGGCATTTTTTGCCCAGTGTGTTATTCAACCAACTGCCATCTAGCTGTGTGACCTTGTTCACATTCTGTCTAAATATCCATAATATTACCGTCTCCAGAAAAAACACCGGAGTGACTTTTTTCAAGCAGCCATAATATATTTTACGTAATCCGTATCCATTGCTGTAGTAGTGTATAAGTTGACCTTTTAGGCATTATTTGCCCTGTAGGCATTTTTTGCCCAGTGTGTTATTCAACCAACTGCCATCTAGCTGTGTGACCTTGTTCACATTCTGTCTAAATATCCATAATATTACCGTCTCCAGAAAAAACACCGGAGTGACTTTTTTCAAGCAGCCATAATAAATTTTACGTAATCCGTATCCATCGCTGTAGTAGTGTATAAGTTGACCTTTTAGGCATTATTTGCCCTGTAGGCATTTTTTGCCCAGTGTGTTATTCAACCAACTGCCATCTAGCTGTGTGACCTTGTTCACATTCTGTCTAAATATCCATAATATTACCGTCTCCAGAAAAAACACCGGAGTGACTTTTTTCAAGCAGCCATAATATATTTTACGTAATCCGTATCCACCGCTGTAGTAGTGTATACGTTGATCTTGTGGGCATTATTTGCACAGTGTTTTCTTCAAACCGCCATCTAGCTGTGTGAGCTTGTTCACATTTTGTCTAAATATTGATAATATTATCGTCTCTAGAAAAACCACTTGAGTTACTTTTTTTCAAGCAGCATTCTTATATTTTACGTAATCCGTATCCACCGCTGTGTATACGTTGACCTTGTAGGCATTATTTGCACAGTGTTTTCTTCAAACCGCCATCTAGCTGTGTGAGCTTGTTCACATTTTGTCTAAATATTGATAATATTATCGTCTCTAGAAAAACCACTTGAGTTACTTTTTTTCAAGCAGCATTCTTATATTTTACGTAATCCGTATCCACCGCTGTGTATACGTTGACCTTGTAGGCATTATTTGCACAGTGTTTTCTTCAAACCGCCATCTAGCTGTGTGAGCTTGTTCACATTTTGTCTAAATATTGATAATATTATCGTCTCTAGAAAAACCACTTGAGTTACTTTTTTTCAAGCAGCATTCTTATATTTTACGTAATCCGTATCCACCGCTGTGTATACGTTGACCTTGTAGGCATTATTTGCACAGTGTTTTCTTCAAACCGCCATCTAGCTGTGTGAGCTTGTTCACATTTTGTCTAAATATTGATAATATTATCGTCTCTAGAAAAACCACTTGAGTTACTTTTTTTCAAGCAGCATTCTTATATTTTACGTAATCCGTATCCACCGCTGTGTATACGTTGACCTTGTAGGCATTATTTGCACACTGTTTTCTTCAAACTGCCATCTAGCTGTGTGTATTATCGTTTCCAGAAAAACCAACTGAGTTTTTGTTGTTGTTGTTTTTTTAAAAATAATGCCAGGCAAAGGCAGGCCGCCACGCAGAGGCCGTGCTGCTATGCAATCCTGTGGCCCTAGCAAATTGCCCAGTTTTAAAAAGCCAATGACCCTGAACTCCCAAAATGCTGAAGAGGTAGTTGACTGGCTTACACAGCACACCCCATCCTCTACCGTTTCTAACTTTACCACAACATCCTCCTCATCCTCCACTGCTATGGCCACCCCACGTAACACTTCCTCCACCACCGGTGCCCCTTCTTCACTGGAGTCAGAGGAGTTATTTTCCCATGAGTTTCTTGAACTGAGTAATGCGCAACCATTATAGGCAGAAGAAGATGAAGGAGATGAGGACGTTACACCAGATTTAATTCTGGCAGAGAACACGACAGAGATGGACATAATGATGAGTGATGAGGAGGAGGTCCCCGCTGCTGCTTCCTTCTGTGATGTGTCAGAAGAAATTGATGCATCTGAGGAGAATGATGATGAGGAGATTGATGTTTTGTGGGTGCCTAGTAGAAGAGAGCAAGAGGAGGGTAGTTCAGATGGAGAGACGGAGAGTCAGAGAGGCAGTAGGAGAATAAGACTTAGAAGAAGCAGGGAGGACAGCCCGCAGGGATCAGTAGGGCAACAACATGTATCGGCACCTGTGTTCAGCCGGCCAACGCACCCGCCATTGCCGCCAATGCCGCCAACTTCTACTGTTACTGCCAGATCGCACACTTCCAAAAAGTCAGCAGTGTGGGATTTTTTTTAATGTGTGTGCCTCTGACAAAAGCATTGTAATTTGCAATGAGTGCAGTCAGAAACTGAGCCTTGGTAAGCCCAACAGCCACATAGGTACAACTTCTATGCGAAGGCACATGAGCGGCAAGCACAAAGCACTTTGGGAGCAACACCTCAAAGGCAACAGGCAAACTAAAAGCCACACTCCTTCTGGTCCAGCATCTTACTGCTCTACCTCTGCTCTCCTTGACCCATCTGAACCACCCTCCACTCCGCCTTCCACCTTGACCACCTGTTCCCATTCCCAGTCATCTGCCACCAGCCAAGTTTCTGTGAAGGCCATGTTTGAGCGTAAGAAGCCAATGTCTGACTGTCACCCCCTTGCCCGGCGTCTGACAGCTGGCTTGTCTGCACTCTTAGCCCGCCAGCTTTTACCATACCAGCTGGTGGACTCTGAGGCCTTCCGCAAATTTGTAGCAATTGGGACACCGCAGTGGAAGGTACCCAGCCGCAATTTTTTTTCTAAAAAGGGAATACCACACCTGTACCAACATGTGCAGAGCCAAGTTACCGCATCTCTGTCACTTAGTGTTGGGCCAAAGGTCCATATGACTACTGACGCATGGTCCTCCAAGCATGGTCAGGGCAGGTATGTCACCTACACTGCCCACTGGGTGAACTTGGTAATGGCTGGGAATGGGAAGCAGGGAATGGGTAGCTCAACAACAACAACAACAGTGGAGTTGGTGTCACCGCCACGGATTGCACGCGGTTCTGCCACCACCTCTACTCCTCCATCGCTCTCTACCTCGTCTTCTTCCTCTTCTTCTTCTTACTCTGCTGCTGGGTCCTCCTTCTCCTCCTCCACACCTGTGCACCCCCAGCTCCCCCTAGGCTATTCGACGTTCCAGGTACGCCGTTGTCACGCTGTCTTGGGGATGACGTGCCTGGAAAGCAAAAACCATACCGGATCTGTACTCCTGTCATCTCTGCAGTCACAGGCCGATCGGTGGCTGACCCCACACCAACTGCAGATCGGAAAAGTGGTGTGTGACAATGGAAGCAATCTGTTGGCAGCGTTGAGACTGGGAAATTTAACACATGTGCCCTGCATGGCACATGTGTTAAATTTAATAGTCCAACGTTTTGTCTCCAAGTACCCAGGATTCCAGGACGTTCTCACCCAGTCCAGAAAGGTGTCGGCCCATTTCAGACGTTCCTACACAGCCATGGCACGCCTTGCTGACATTCAGCAGCGCTACAACATGCCAGTCAGGCGTTTGATTTCTGACAGCCAGACTCGCTGGAATTCAACGCTCCTTATGTTGGAACGTCTGCTGCAACAACAAAGGGCTGTCAACGAGTACCTTTTTGAACTGGGTGGTAGGACTGGATCTGCAGAGCTGGGGATTTTTTTCCCCCGTTACTGGGTGCTTATGCGCGATGCCTGCAGGCTCATGCGACCTTTTGAAGAGGTGACAAATATGGTCAGTCGCACCGAAGGCACCATCAGCGACCTAATACCCTTCGCTTTCTTCCTGGAGCGTGCCGTGCGACGAGTGACAGAGGAGGCTGTAGACCAGCGTGACGAGGAGCTGGAAGCGCACGATTTATGGTCGGAATCACCAGAACGAACCCAGGCACCTGCTGCAACGCAGGGAGAGGTGCCAGAAGTGGAGTCAGAGGAGGAAGGTGGCTTTGTGGAGGAGGAGGAGGAGGACCAACAGGAGCAGGCTTCCCAGGGGGCTAGTGGTGACCTTTTGGGGACCCCTGGTCTTGTACGTGGCTGGGGGGAGGAGACCGTGGATGATGCAGTCCTTGATAATGAGGAAGCGGAGATGGATAGCTCTGCATCCAACCTTGTGAGAATGGGGTCTTTCATGCTGTCATGCCTGTTGAAGGACCCCCGTATCAAGAGGCTTAAGGAGAAGGACCTGTACTGGGTCGCAACGCTACTAGACCCTCGGTACAAGCATAAAGTGGCAGAAATGTTACCAACATACCACAAGTCCGAAAAGATGCGGCATTTACAAACCAGCCTGCAAAACATGTTGTACAATGCTTTTAAGGGTGATGTCACTTCAGGAACTCATCAACATTCCAGGGGCAGAGGTGCCAGTAATCCTGCCACGAGCACACCTGCAAGGACAAAGCCCTTTGGCCGGTCTGTAAAGTCAGACATGCAAATGTTTTTCTGTCCAAGGCAGCGCCACAACCCTTCTGGATCCACCCTCAAAGAACGCCTCGACCGGCAGGTAGCGGACTACCTGGCATTAACTGCAGATATCGACACTCTGAGGAGCGATGAACCCCTGGACTACTGGGTGCGCAGGCTTGATCTGTGGCCAGAGCTGTCACAATTTGCCATGAACCTCTTGTCTTGCCCAGCCTCAAGTGTGCTCTCAGAAAGGACCTTCAGTGCAGCAGGAGGGATTGTAACTGAGAAGAGAACTCGCCTAGGTCACAAAAGTGTCGATTACCTGACCTTTATTAAAATGAATGAGGGGTGGATCTCGGAGGGTTACTGCACGCCGGAAGACTTGTTCTGACTTCTATGCAGCTGTCCTTCTCTTCAAGCCTCATGACTCCACACACAGCTGTCCTTTAGCGTCCTCCTCCCTCCGCCACCGTTACAAACTAGGGTGCAAACCCTACTGGTTTAATTTTTTCTGGCCTCTGTGCTTCAGTGGCTGCAACCAAAAAAACTGGGCAAACAATGTCTACAAGGTCAACGTATGGCGAAAAATGACTATTTTCAGCATTTATATGGCATATTTTTTCTGGCAACTGTGCTTCAGTGGCTGCGTCCAAAAAAATGCATATTTTCTGCATTTATATGGCATAATTTTTCTGGCCTCTGTGCTTCAGTGGCTGCAACCAAAAAAATTTATATTTTCTGCATTTATATGGCATAATTTTTCTGTCAGCTGTGCTTCAGTGGCTGCGACCAAAAAAATTTATATTTTCTGCATTTATATGGCATAATTTTTCTGGCCTCTGTGCTTCAGTGGCTGCAACCAAAAAAATTTATATTTTCAGCATTTATATGGCATAATTTTTCTGTCAACTGTGCTTCAGTGGCTGCGACCAAAAAAATGCATATTTTCTGCATTTATATGGCATAATTTTTCTGGCCTCTGTGCTTCAGTGGCTGCAACCAAAAAAATTTATATTTTCAGCATTTATATGGCATAATTTTTCTGTCAACTGTGCTTCAGTGGCTGCGACCAAAAAAATGCATATTTTCTGCATTTATATGGCATAATTTTTCTGGCCTCTGTGCTTCAGTGGCTGCAACCAAAAAAATTTATATTTTCAGCATTTATATGGCATAATTTTTCTGTCAACTGTGCTTCAGTGGCTGCGACCAAAAAAATGACTATTTTCAGCATTTATATGGCATATTTTTTCTGGCCTCTGTGCTTCAGTGGCTGCGGCCAAAAAAACTGGGCAAACAATGCCTACAAGGTCAACGTCGTTGACCTTGTAGGCATTGTTTGCCCAGTTTTTTTGGCCGCAGCCACTGAAGCACAGAGGCCAGAAAAAATATGCCATATAAATGCTGAAAATAGTCATTTTTTGCCATACGTTGACTCAACGTATATGGCAAAAAATGACTATTTTCAGCATTTATATGGCATATTTTTTCTGGCAACTGTGCTTCAGTGGCTGCGACCAAAAAAACTGGGCAAACAATGCCTACAAGGTCAACGTATGGCAAAAAATGACTATTTTCAGCATTTATATGGCATATTTTTTCTGGCAACTGTGCTTCAGTGGCTGCGTCCAAAAAAACTGGGCAAACAATGTCTACAAGGTCAACGTATGGCGAAAAATGACTATTTTCAGCATTTATATGGCATATTTTTTCTGGCAACTGTGCTTCAGTGGCTGCGTCCAAAAAAAACTGGGCAAACAATGTCTACAAGGTCAACGTATGGCGAAAAATTACTATTTTCAGCATTTATATGGCATATTTTTTCTGGCAACTGTGCTTCAGTGGCTGCGTCCAAAAAAACTGGGCAAACAATGCCTACAAGGTCAACGTATGGCAGTTGTTTAAAGAGAACAGTAGATTACTAGCCAGCAAAGCTACCTAAGCTAAAATGTCCCTCAAATCCCTGCAGACTTCTGTCCCTCCAATACAGAGCAGTATCAAGCAGATTACTAGCCAGCAAACTTACTATCATCTGTCCCTGAAATCACTAACAGCTCTCCCCCTACACTATCTCTTCCAAGCACACACAGGCAGATTTTTCAGATACATTTTTGCCCTTGATCCCCCTCTGGCATGCCACTGTCCAGGTCGTTGCACCCTTTAAACAACTTTAAAATCATTTTTCTGGCCAGAAATGTCTTTTTTAGATGTTAAAGTTCGCCTTCCCATTGAAGTCTATGGGGTTCGCGAACCGTTCGCGAACCGCTCGCATTTTTGCGCAAGTTCGCGAATATGTTCACGAACTTTTTTTCCGACGTTCGCTACATCCCTACAAACAGTAGATAGAATGTGGTATTGCACCTGTTATCCAGAATGCTCGGGACCTGGGTTTTTTCGGATAAGGGGTCTTTCCATAATTTGGATCTTCATTCCTTATGTCAACTTTTTCATCATTTAAATATTAAATACATTTTTTTGCCACCAATAAGAATTAATTATATCTTAGTTGTGATCAAGAACAAAGTATGGGATTTGTTATCTGGAAACCCGTTATCCAGAAAGCTGTGAATTATGGATTCCATTGTATCCAAATAATCCATATTTTTAAAAATCATTTCCTTTTTCTCTGTAATAATAAAACAGTACCTTGTACGTGATCTCAACTAAGGTATAATTAATCCTTATTGGAAGCAAAACCAGCCTCTTGGGTTTATTTAATGTTTACTTGATTTTCTAGTAGACTTAAGATATGGAGATCCAAATTATGGAAAGATCTGTTATCTGGAAAACCCCAGGTCCACAAGCATTTTGGATAACAGGTCCCATACCGTACTGCTTTTCTGGTAGTTTCTGGCCTCAGGCCATCCACATCTTTTCCCTCACTGTATGACTGCTGTTGTGCTTGGGAAATCAGATTGCAAGGTTTACAGGTACATATAGCTGTGCAATGTGGCTTCTGCAGACAGAAGAGGGGCACAAGGGAATACCTGATTGCATCCATACACCCCTAAAGGAAAAAACATGGGATGTAGAATAGGCCTCCGAGGGAGTTATTTGGGTTTCCTAAGAGGCCACTTAAAATTGATGCCATTGCTGTTTGTATAGCTCGAGTTACACAACTAATTGTTGAATTTGAATTAAGCTGCAAGCTTATTTACCAAATCTTCTATTATATCCACAAGCCAGAACAGGTTATTCTATGGTTTATCATGTCTGACCCTTTTATGTTTTTTCCCCACCTTTTTTGTGAAGAACTTGTGCTCTTAAAAAACAATATGCAAAATATGCTACAACAAACCCCTCAGATGTTACAGCTATGTAGAATTGTACAATGATAATGAGAGAGCTTTTTCTTCACACATCGAAAAGGTACAGTGCCACAGCATTGGTAATACAGGTATGGGGCCGGTTATCCAGAATGCTCATGACCTGGGGTTTTTCGGATAATGGATCTTTTCTTAATTTGGATCTTCATACTCTTCGGAGGTTATTTATCAAAGTCCGATTTATGTCAATATTTTTTGCTTCAAACTCCGATCAAATCTGCTCAGGTTTTTTTAACGTGTATTTATTCCCGAAAATCTGCTGGAAAAAATCCAAATTTCACAATTATTTTTCAGATTTTTTCATTCGGTTTTTAAACTTCAAAACTTTGGGGTATTGCACGAAACCCAGCGCACGTAACCTAGCTCCCATTATAGAAACAGTGTAATTTTAGGGGTGTATGCTATCTTTCAGTGAGAACTGTGCACAGGTCCAATACCACATATTACTTATAAATTAAAAGCATTCACAGTATCTCACTTAAAAAATTTAATAGTGCAATTCAGCCATAATAAAATTCACATTATTGATGCCTTACATAGCATTTTAACATAACACACCACAATGCAGTGTCTCCCTCCAGTCAGCCACTCCCTCCTGACGCGTTTCACACTATTGGGCAGAGGAGATGACTTCTCCCATTGACTTATATGCAACCTCAACAGGTCTGAGATGCCAGATTTTCCGATTCAGACTTTTCCATCCTCGGGGTTTAATAAATTCCGAAAAATTTGTGATTTTTTAAAAGTCAGATTTTATATAAAAAAAAAACACACACATTTTTCATGATTTTTGCATTCAGAATTTATTAACCCAAACAGGCTGGTTTTCCTTCCAATAAGGATTAATTCTTTTTTAGTTTGGATCAAGTACAAGGTACTATTTTATTATTACAGAGAAAAAGGAAATCACTTTTAAAAATCTGGATTATTTGAATAAAATGGAGCCTTTGGAACTTTCTAGATAACGGGTTTCCAGATAACAGATACTATACCTGTAGTGGCTGCCTTAATAGCAAAGTGAACATTTTAACTTTACCCCCTCAACATATTTTTGATGAAAATAGATTCAAGCAATTATGCAATAGGTCATGATTTCTAAAATTCTGTGAGATCTATTATCCAGAATTCTCAGCTCCTGGGGTTTTCTGGAAAAAGATTTGCCATCTCCTAAATCTGCTAAAAA
The DNA here is from genome assembly GCA_038501925.1 of Xenopus petersii. Lineage (NCBI taxonomy): Eukaryota > Metazoa > Chordata > Amphibia > Anura > Pipidae > Xenopus > Xenopus petersii. Next base: position 102,631,741 of record CM076682.1, read on the forward strand.
TAATCTAAACATTGAATAAACCCAATTACACTGTTTTGCCATCAATATGGATTCATGCAGCTTAGTTAACATAAAATATAATATTTACTGTTTTATTATTACAGAGAAAAAGGAAACCATTTTTGATAATTATAATTATTTGTCTAAAATGGACTCTATAGGAGATGGTCCTGTAATTTGGAACGTTCTGGATAATGGCTTTTTGGGTAACGGCTTTCCAGATAACAGATGTTATAACTACTGTCATACAGCTAAAATCTAGCATGTTAAGAAGTAGATTCATTTGTGTTTCATGCTACTAAGACTACAATGGATTTTCACTAAATTAAACAGCAAAAAAGGTTTCTTATGCAATTTCATAAAGTTCTGTTAGCATTGCCAAAAGTTACACATAAACATCTTACACACCCCTTCAATTAAGAAATAAAGAATGCTCATGTGTTGAAAAAACTCAAATGTGGTGACTGTAGCAACATGTATTGTATAGCTTTAAATATTTGTTAGTTTTTCAGTTATTGTTTATGAGACTTAGTATTTTTTTGTGTATGTATGTACACAGTCCTTTGTAATTCTCTGTATTCAAGTTAAAAAAAATGAAGTTAAAGAATGCTGGCGAGCATTTAAATTCATGTTACAAGAAATAAGCATTTCTGAAAATCCACCACAGGGTGATGCTGTAGCCTCAAAAGAGGCAGATGAAATATTTTATTAGTACCAACATCTACAAACACATGATCAGCATACTCTGTAGGTAGTGAAAATGTGCCCTTTTATTTCACATAATACAGAATTCTATCAGACGTTTCAGTCCCACATGGGGACCTTTTGCAAGGATGCTTGATACACATTATATAGATATATAGGCTGTGCAAAATAAAAAGTGTTTCTAATATAGTTAGTTAGCCATAAAAGTAATTTATAAAGGCTGGAGTCACCAGATGTCTAACATAATAGCAAGAACCCAACTTCCTGCTTTACATCTCTCTAACCTCTTAATCTGGCCATAGACGCAAAGATACCGAAGGTTCATATGATTTTTGGCCAGTGTGCGGAGTGTCGATCGGGCAGGTTAAAAGAGTATATTGGCTAACGATAATATCTCTGCATGTACTATCTATCTGACAATATCAATGGGAGGCTGTCACTGTTATTTGTTGGACAATTAATGGCCCGAGCATCATGTGATTTGTTCTCTTTACTACTTTATATTAATTTGAATGGTTCTTTCCAGGTCAGAAGACAGACAATCGTTGGTCTGACATAGGCAAATAATCTGCATCTCTATGGCCAGCTTTACTTAAGGTGGCCATACACGGGCAGATAAAGCTGGCGATATCGGTCGTTTGGACCGATTTGACAGCTTATCTGCCCGTGTATGGGGGCTTCCGCTTAGCACATCGTAATTCGATCGTTCGGCCATACGGCCGAACGTTCGAATTACCCCCGATATAGCCATGCAGTTTAGTGGCATATCGGGGAAAGATCCGCTTGTTTGGCGATGTCACCAAACGAGCGGATCTTGGAGTCTATGGCCACCTTTAGTCAGCAACTTGAAGAGGGGCCACATGGGACATAGTTCAGTTAATTTTGATTCATAGCATGCAGGTCAGATTCAAAGGTATAAATCAGCATGACCCATATGCCTGCCCTCAAGTGACTGATTGGTTGGTGACTGGTAACCAATAAGAGCTGCAAAGCAGGAAGTTGGGTTCTGGCTATTATGTCAGATATCTCGTCTCTCCAGTCTTTATACATCACATTTTTGGCTAACAAATTATATTGAAAGCATTTTGCACATCTTATCTATTTATTGAGTTTTTATTTTTACACCAAACAATTCATTTAACAATCCCTATGGCTTTAAACCCATACACTTTCCCTTGTTAGACAGAAGCCCATGCATATCATTATTCTCATTTACAAATGGCTGTGGTCATCCCTAATTTTTACTGTTCACAGTTTGGAGATGAAGGCCCAGTGGAACATCACAATGCAAAGAATTCAAGCTATATCTTTGTAATTTTGTAAAACAAACATGGTAATTAGGGGGTGTGGCCACAGAAAGGAGTGTGGTCAAAAAAATTGCTGCGCTACGTGTGGGAAAAAAAAATTTGTCCCTCTTTTTACTTCCAAAATGTTGGGAGGTATGTTACAGTGACAATACACATAGTGCCCCTTTAGAAGTTCTTTCCCTTATCTTACAGTATACAACATATTTCATTCTCTCTTGATATTAGCATTCTAGAATGTGGAGCTGCACAAAATGACTATGAATACCCTTTCTTGCTAGAAAGTTGAATAGTGGAGGATATTTCTATAACTTTTTATTGCTGACGAAGAACTCCCTCTTGGAGTGGAAATGACTTTTCATCCAGTCAACAACATTTTTTGTTTTCCCTGCACTGCCCAAGAGAGCAAAATTTACTGTAAGTAGACACAATCTTTGTATGTGCTTTTTTTAATGAAAGACAATTCCTTACTAAAACCATGCATACTCCTTGTAACTAACTTATTGTGTACAATTTGTTAATAACATTTTCCTTCAAAACAATTCTCTAGTAGGCACTTACCATCTGATTTGATAATTATCATCTCATTTGTTTCTCTCCGTGTGCTTTCATGGCCTTAAGTAATCTCTGGTGAAACAGTATGAATATACACATGTAAAGAAACCTTTATGTAAGAGAGCAGTGTTTAGGTGCTTCCTACCAGGAAAGTCGCTGTTTACATATAATCAAATACAGCTAATGTTTTCAAGAATTTACTAGTCATGAGGAAGAACACAATAAACACAAAGTGTTTTAATTACAGCAGCACTGGCAAGCCTTTTCAACCTCTGTACTTTCATAGCTGTCAGAGAACTGGAAGATAAGTGTTGGATAATTACTAAGGTTATGAACTTCAATGGCATCAACAACATTTTGAGACAAAAGATATGTTATCCTTTCCAGAGACTAAATTAATATATAATTTGAAAAAGACAATGATCCCTTCAAGTTGCCTGCGTAACCATCGCTGTTTCACAATGGTAACTTTTTTAGTCTTTTGTTTAATCTTCTGGCAGTTTGGTGTTCTTATTTTGTATGCAGAGTATTAGAACCATCCAGACTTCCATAGATGTAATTATAGAACTAAGTCTTGCACCCTGGAGATTATTATTTTAAATGTTAGTTTTATAATTCTGGGACACATTACATACACTCCTGTTTTTTATTAACTTATTAATGTTATTGGATAAAAAAATATACAATCATGTGATCACCAGCTCGTTCCATTGGATAACTGAACAATTTGTTCTGTACTGTACTTCTCTGCTATTTATTAAGAATTGTATCAAACTTGCAAGATTCCATCTGGATAAACTGGAAAGTGATAACAAACTTCAGCTTTTTGTAGATCGGAAAATCTCGTGAGAAATAGGCATGTACATATTTTGGTGCTTAGTGGAACTCTGGTTCTCTTCTGAAAGATGGAAACTAAACCTGTCTCCTGTTTAAATGTTTTTTTTCTGTTTTTCTTGGGCTAAGTGTTTTGAAATGTATGACTAAACAGCATGCTTTATGAAAATAAAATTTGTTCTTACTAAAACAAACCTCATATACGAGTATATGAGTATAATATAATTTATGAAATGCTGGCTATAGAGGAAGCAGACTGTGCGGTCATGGGGGCCTTGGGCTGTGAGGTCTGCTGTATAGAAATCCCCACTTCCCAGCAATTCTCTTACCTTTCTACAATGGGGAGGTGCATACAGGCAGAAGGGGGTGCTAGGTAGGGGTTGCTGTGTCCACTGGGCCCCCACTGGGCCCAGAGTGCACAGCTATCCCTACCCAGTCTCCCCCTCCATGCCCACTCATCAAATTCAAAAGGAGCATCAATCAAATTTCTTAGTTTCAACATATGATATGGTACTATTTGGTTATCGGGCTTAAATGATTTCCATATCCAATTCTCTTTTAATTTACATATTCCACAGTGTAGATCTAGAATGGACACTGTAAATGGTGGTGATATGTACAGATTTATTATTAGTAATTGCTTTTTTTGCCAGGAGACAATGTCTCTGCCATAGTGGTCTATGTGTAGTTCCATTAATTCAAATATGAGACTCTTGCATATTAAGACTGACACCCTCTCCAATAGGAGTAGTAGGTGAGTGTAAATGCCAGCCTACCAACTGTTTCTTTAGGGTCAATATTTCCTGATCATTTAAGTGAGTCTGTTTGAGAATTGATGGAGCATATCTCTTTAAATAGTTAGTTTTTGGCTGGTATAGGTTATAGTGCCATCTATGTTTAAAGGAATAATATAACAGAATTATTTGTGTTATTTTATCCAAGTATCGAGATTCATTCATACAATAAAATGATAAAAAGCCTACCATGTCCTGAATATTAATCATGTTAAGTTTTCTGGTTGAAAAGAATGTTGTGTGGGTGACATGATATAATCCTTCCTGAGACAGTCTTTCACAGTTCCTAATTTCTTTTACTGGTTAAATATATTCATTTTCTCCAGGTTCTGTCTAATTATAGGCAGTGTGTTATCTCAAGCATGTCAGCACCCATTAGAAACATCATTTTGACTATTGAATGGAAAGAATGATGAGGAATAAAAAAAAAAAACGATCTCTGCCATCCTAGCTTTCCCATCACACCTTGGAGGGATTTTTATCTGCAATTATTTATTTGTTGTTCAAACTACTACTAATAACTGAATCCTTATTTTTGGGATCCCTAATATTTTACGCAGGATTGGGCCGAATCCCGAACCGAATTTGAACCTGATTGTGCATATGCAAAGTAAAGTAAAGCTGTGTCAGGTCCAGAGGAGTGGTTGTATGTTTGATCAGTAGGACTCCAGACCTGTCATGGTCGGCACCCAACACCAGAACAAACACCAAGCACCCTGGTCTCGGCTCGTGTTTCACCAGTAGTGTGACCGCCTTTGGGCCTCAGGAGGAGCCCTCAGCTTACTTGGATGCCACCTGGACTTAAACGAAAGGAGCAAGATGAGGGTTCTGGATAGGCAGAGGGGCACAACTGTAGATAGCGTCTTTAAGGCCAAAGGTCTCAGTACAAGCAGGAATAGGCAAATTCGTGGTCAGACAGGCAGGATCGAGGCAGGTAGATAGCAAGGATCGTCAGGCAGGCTAGGGTCAAAACCGGGTAATCAATCAGATGGGATTGAGGCAGAATCGGAATCAAACAACAGGCAGGAGTCAAACCAGGAAGTCAATCAGGAGGGACAAGCGGAATCAAAGTCGGTTTCAGGCAAGGGTCAGGTTTTCAGAGATCACAGGAGATCAGAACAGATTTCAGACAAACAATAACTAACACAAGGCGCAGGAAACCACGGGCAAGGTCTAGCAGCCCAACTGGGCCTTTTATAGCACACCAAGATTTTGCGCCATGTCTGCGTCAGACGCTTGCACGCCCTAAGGAACCAACATGGTGGCAGAGACAGACTGGCGTGGCGGGTGTCCCTGCCACTGGCGCGGCGAGCATCCCCGCCGAACCACTGGACCACCAGGATAAGTTTAAATTTTCGTTACATTACCTTATTAATAATATACATGCCATCATTTTCATTACATATGGTGCTTACTTTTATTTTACAGTGTGGAATTGGTAAGGTTGGTAATGCACCATCTACAAAATCAAATATCTGTTGAACACAGGCCTTTACCCTTGACTTCTATGTATTCTACATTAAATTATCATCTATTGCCTATGACTGCCTATCCAGCATATTCCTAAAGAATGTATGAAAAAAATTCCCTTTCGTTTACAGCAGTATATATGCCATCGAGATCTGGGATTTGTCTTATGTCAAATTAAGTTTAGGTCATTTAATATAAATTTAATTAGGCTATAATTAGTTCATGAGCCATATTAGAAACCATGTTAGCAAATCTAAGTGTCACGACTTAATCATATCTTGTCCTCATAATATTTCCTCATAATACATCCTTGTATTATAGAAAAGAACATATTCAAGCAACATTTTGAATCATTAAAATATGTAATATTTATTGTATATAAACAAAATGTTCATTCACTTTCTCACAAGATCATATTTTTTTGTTTTGTATAAATCCAGGTGCATTGAATAATTTGTTTATTTATTAAAATTAATTTAAAATTAAGTCATCTGTTGAAAACAAACAACCAAAATCTATGCTTTCAGGGTATAGTTTGACCAAGGAAAGAAATTTAGCAGGCAGAGTTTCTAGATATGTTAATATGCTGAAGAAACAATATCTTTTCAACTAGGCTATATAGAAAAACAATTGAAAAAAAAATAGCGCTTTGCAATTTGGCAGCTTCAATCCACCAAGAACATTGGGTTGACCTAAAAGTCAAATGATGAGATGCAAATGGATAACATCTGATGAAGTTGTTTATCAACAAATGAGTGATACAGTCCTGAACATATTTAGGGCCAAAGGGTACCCTGACAAATGATTACATAAAGCCAAGAATTAAGTAGGTCATATTTCTTGTGACACTAGTATTGACCTGCTACATGATTCCTCCTCCTCCATGGTGTATAAAGAATTTCTGTTGTTTGCGTCATAGCGGTAAGAGTTTAGGTGATTATTTAATCCACAGTGACCTTAATTCACCCAAACTAACCATTCTTGTTTACCATGCCAGAATTGCAATAGTATATATTAAGATAATAAGTAATAAGATGCTACTATGGCACACACTATTGGTCATTTATACACAGTGCCATTGTCACGACCGGCACCCAATACCAGAACAAGTGCCAAGTACCCTGGTCTCGGGTCGGCTTCACCAGTAGTATGACCACCTTTGGGCTTCGGCAGGAGCCCTCAGCTTACTTGGGTGCCACCTGGACTTAACAAGGGTGCAAGGCGAGATGTTCTGGCTGGCAAAGGGGCATAGCTGTTAGCAGAGTCTTTTGGGTCGAAGGTCACAGTAAAAAAGGATAGGCAGAAGGATGGTTAGACAGGGTGGGTCGAGGCAGGCGGATATCGGAATCGTCAGGCAGGCAAGGGTCAAAACCGGGTAGTCAATCAAGGGGTTAAGCTAGAAGAGTTGTCGTAGGCAGGCAAGGGTCAGGATACAGATTGTCGGATTGTCAGAAAACAGGCTGGGTCAAACACAGATAATCAGATCAGAATACAAGACAGACGCTCAAGGCTCAGGAAACCAGAAGAACTAAGTTCTATCATGGGCAAAGAGCTGTACAATGAATGGCCCTTAAATAGCATTAAAAATTTGCGCCAAAACACGCTGGCGCAAACACGCCAGCGTGCCTGCGCCTATAAGAGGTGCACAGGTGTGCTGGCGCGCCGCGCGCGCCTTAGAACAACATGGCGCTGGAGCTTTAAGGACAATGCGGCGGGCGTCCCCGCCAATGGCGCGGCGGGCGTCCCCGCCAATGGCGCGGCGGGCGACCCCGCCGCAGAGGTACTTTTATTATAGCCATAAGCAGAGTCCTTTCACATTTACATCAGACAAGACAAGAAATATGGCAGATCTCCTTATGGGGCATATTTACTTACATGCACATTTTTGTTTCAGAAGTTTCCACCAGACTTTGCGCAACTATGTCAAACATTATTTTGTGACAAATACGCATATTCATCAAAATGCACAATTACGTCTCGGCAAAAGATTGTTGGCATACTTTCATCAGCGATGATTCTTTTGCTCGAAAATGTTATAACCAATTAGTGTTACTTTCTTCCTAGCGAAACTTTGTTCACTTACTTAAGCTTAAATAAATTTAAATTATGTGTGTAAATATATATATATATATATATATATATATATATATATATATGTATGTATGTATTTATTAGTAATGGTGAAATTGCTGGAAATGGCCACTTCTCATTAAAAATGTCAAGAAAGCAAAATGAAAACAGAGATCCTCTGTTGTCCTAGACATGGGGCCACCCTAAAACAAATGGGGTATGAGCTTCAAATGTTGTGTAAATAAAATATTTTTAACAGTTACAACTTGTAAACATAATCCCACTTTAATTATGAAAAAACACAAGCATTTTGACTTTTTCTTCTGACTTTTCTTGGAATACAGGATATGATGTCACTGACATAATAATAAATGAATTATCAGATTTACAATTGTTCGACTGAGTAAAAATTTGCCTGGTGATAGTTCTCCAGCGACAAGGTAATTCACTAGAGTAGTGTGTTGCTCGTCTTTTAGTAAATAGGTGATGTGGTTGCAAATTGTCTTTTTAGCTAAAATTTGTCAGAAAAACACAATTTGCTTTTTAGTAATTGTGCCCCCCAGGGGTAAGCAAGGATTCAATGTAAATCCCCAGTGAAGGTCACCCATAGGGGCAAATTCACTAAGATGCGAAGTTGCGCCAGGCGCAACTTCGCCACACTTCGCCAGGCGTAGTTTCGCCAGCGCTCAGCAAATTCACTAAAATCCGAAGTTGCGCACAGGGGTAACGTAAGGTTGCGAAGTTGCGCTAGCGTTGATTCGCTATATAAAGCGAAGTTACGCTAGCGAAGGCTAATTTGCATACGGCGCGAAATTCGAATTTCAATGGAGGAACATGTATCTGCACTATAAATACCTAGAAAACCTTCAAATCAGCAAATATAAATTTTATTTTGCCCTACACATGTGCCCACTGTGTAAGTTGCCATGAGTCAGGAAATGTAGGGGGGAGGAAGGGGAGCCCCAAAAAAATTTCGATCTTTTTCAGCCTATCACCCATCATGTAGAAAACACGCCAGCGTTTTTTGGGACTTTTGACTTTTTTGGAAACAATCCCTATCTACTCTGTTGCGCTTAGCCAGGTCTGAGGTGGCAAAGGAAGTCTAGCGTAAAAGGTAGCGTTCAGTACACTGCGCAAGTTAGTGAATTTGCGTAGTTACATCACTAGCGAAAATTCGCCTGGTGTAAGGATGCGAAGTAACACTAGCGAAAATACGCCAGCGTTCGTTAGTGAATTTGCGCAGTAGCGAAAATGCCGAACGCTAGCGAATTAACGCTAGCGTTCGGCGCTTCGCGGCTTAGTGAATTTGCGCCTTAAAGTCCGTCCAACATTTTGTTTTCCAACAATACATTTTTATTGTAGTTTTCTATTACACAACATAATTGTCACATAATGTAAAATAAATCTAAAGAAAAATAAAGTAAAATAAATCATAAATGGAAATGCATTGAATAGA